>CM021109.1:628474337-628759220 GCA_007115665.2 Sequoiadendron giganteum
AAAGCATTTTTCAGAAGGTCCCATGTGTTGATAGTCCCTACTGGTAAGTTGATGTACCAATAGAATGCCTCCTCTCCTAGGGAGTAGGGGAAGAGTTGGAAAGCCACATCCTCATATATGATCTGCATAGTCTTCAAAAGGATCTAAAAAATCTTGAGATGCTCCTCAACTGTCCTCTAAGGATCTCGGGGATTGAACTTTGTGCAAAAAATCTCAGGATTCTTTAGCATGTCATGATAGAGGCTAAAGGCCAAAGGAGAAGGATTGTTGCCCAACCATGCCACTGGAGGGGGTGATGGAGGTGGCTATGCCATATTGGCTTGTGATTGCAAAGGGGCAACAATGATTGATAGAACAACTTCCAGGAATGGGACTACGTTGGGCTGGAAGGCAGCATCTAGCCCTCGGGAAATGGCAGCCTGGAAGGTTGTTTGGAGTGGGTGAGCAGAAGAAAATGCTGCCAAGAAAGATGGAGAAGACGATGGTGAAAGTGAAATGGGATGATCAGATGAGTTGGAGACTAAGGCTTCCACTTTCTTAGCTCTCTTAGCTTGGGTAGGGGTTGGTATCTCTTGGAACTCCCCTTTTTTTTGGCGTAGACCTTATTATTTGATAGAATCTCTCAGGGGATAAAGACCTGATTCGATCTATCTTAGGCCCCAAAAGGTCCTCCCTCTAGTGCCAATTTTGTTGATGGGTGTTTTGACAAACTTTCTCAACACAGGAAATGCATAGGTGCATCACCTCTCTTGAAAGGAAATATCCAACAAGTTGCTGAAAATTACCCCAAGGTCTCTCAGGTGTCAGGTTATGACTTGCATGGAATATCTCAATTTATGTTGATGTGATTTTTCTGGTAATCATAGGGAAAACTTACATGGACTAAGCTGGAGGAGAATTGGATCTATGAATAGAGTTCTTAGGATGGGAAATTACTGTACTTTGTTGTAGGTTCAAACAACAGTCTTGAACTCCATTTATGGTTTAAGTTTTGTCTTTACAATGTGTAATGAACCTTAGCATAGGTTATTTATTGAAAAAAGAAGGAAAAAGAGCAGGGAAGAGAGAGGGTTCGTGGACCTACAACTACCAATGAACAATAATCATGGAGGCTTCTACTATGGACAATTTCCTTAAAATAAAATTTCACTTAACCAAAAATTTCACAGTATCATGAAACCTATGCTATCTTCTAAGGACTGCAGATTTTTTATCATTCATTCACCACACATATGCATGAACAAAGATAAATTTTTAAAGGCAGCTTCAAAATCAAAGTCTAGACTAACTTTGCACAACCATCTACCAGCAATAAATGACCAAAAGTATGGACAAGAAAAGAATCTAAACAACAAAAATCTTCACAATCAAGAACAACGTTACTAAATCTACCAAATTTGACTGAAAGTAAACTGGAACAGCAAAGTAAATCTAACTAAATATTTAACTTATGAGAGAAGAATCATGAAACATGAGAAGAAATCCAAAAATGCACCAAAATCAATGTATTTCTATTGCAATTTTTCCAACATGTCTTTACAACAACTCAACTCTCTTTGAAAATGAGAGGAGACCATCTATTTATACTTTCCAAAAAGTAGAACATGTGGCCAAGACTTATTTACATTTGTGTGGCCACAATTCATTGTAAACTAGGGTTCTACCTACCCCCCAATATATTACATTTTTAAAATACATTTTGTCCATATCCCTATTTTATCCTCTAGTGGCAACACTGAAGCATTTTTGTCCTTTTTATGATTGCTCTTTGTTGTAGCTATTCCTTTAGAAAATCTTCATCAATTACAGGGTTGCCTTCCTGCTTCTTCAAAGTTGCATACTCCAGGAACTTCAAGATCACTGGTTGGAACTTGTCAACCTCAATGATGTCAGATTTCAGCACTTGGTAGCTCCATTCTTTGGAATTGTTAACAAGATTTTCCTAGTCCTCCTCATATTTGGCAACGTGGTCTTTGAATAGTTCAGATTGAGCGAAAGATTAGGCATAAAAGCTTATAAAATCTGTAGTAATCTCGGTTGACATCCCATCTTCCATCCTCTTTTGGAAGTGAGGCTTTATACTTTCTGGATTGATCCTGACAGCGAGCACTTCATACCCCGTCATCAGCTTTAGGTATCAAAATCAATACTCTTTGGCCTCCTTGGCCCACTCAACATCCAGATTTACTTGCTCAAGTACTTGTTCTAGCCTTTCCTTCTGGTGATTGAAGTCTTGTTTCCACAAATCCATCAGCCAGTGGTCATCATCTTTGAAGGAAAATTCCTACAAATCAAGGTTAGATTAAACAATTTGTCATTCAAACCTAACACTTGATCAAAGTAATATTAGAGGGAAAACTAATTATCTAGATTTACTCACTCTAGTACCTATTCTAGCCTTTCCTTCCGGTGATTAAAGTCTCCTTTCCACACATCCATCAGCCAATGGTCATTGTCTTTGAAGGAAAATTCCTACAAATCAAGGTTAGATTAAATAATGTCATTCAAACCTAACACTTGATCAAAGTAACATTGGAGGGAAAATGGATGACCCAAACCTCCCTTGCCAGAATGTTGTTTAGAAGGGAAAACAGGGCAAGGTGTTCCAGATGACTCCTCCTAGTCTTGGATTTGGATAACGGAGGGTCCATGTAGGAGAAGGTCAAATTTAAGCACGTGGGTCAAAGTTTGTTCCCAAATTTGAGGCCTACTAGATCATCATTAATGCATTCAGGCTCAAACCGAAGGAAGGCTATCAAGGGTTGGCTGTTTGAAACAGCCTTGGAGAAACAGCATTCTGGAGACGGAGTTCCGGAGTCCGGAACTCGGGAGGCCGAAAGTTGTTTGGGAGCTCGAGCTGTAAAGGCTGGGAAGCCATTTTGGAACAACAATGTGAAATGGTG
The DNA here is from genome assembly GCA_007115665.2 of Sequoiadendron giganteum. Taxonomy (NCBI): domain Eukaryota; kingdom Viridiplantae; phylum Streptophyta; class Pinopsida; order Cupressales; family Cupressaceae; genus Sequoiadendron; species Sequoiadendron giganteum. The sequence continues at coordinate 628,477,241 of CM021109.1, forward strand.
AAGCATGGACAAAATTCTGAGGAATGCCTCCTGATGGACCAGACCGAAGGAGATAGTTTTCCTTCATTTGAAAAAATCCAGAGGAGAAATGAGGTTTGGGGACCGGAGGCCGGAAAGATGGGTTTGTTCTACTATTTAGAATGACAGGGGCGAGACGGAATCCTGAGGATGGAAGTCCAGTAGGCGGGGTCCAAATGCAGCAAGGACTCTGCATTTCATCATTAAAATTTTGAGCGACTGGGAAACTATTGGGGCTCGAAAGCCATAAAGATGTCGTGAGACAACCGTTCGGGATGACGGGAAAACAACGGCGGCTCGAAGATGGAGGTCTAGAGCTAGAGGTCCAAGGGTGACTTGGAATTTGGATTTTTCTAGTTTAATTCTCATGCGGACTTTACGAGCTCGAGGTCCTAGAGTCGGAAGGACCTTAGGAGAAGGTTGTTTTGAAAACAACGACCCAGAACGATGATCCGGGGATGAAATTCAATGGACCAGGACCCGACGAGCACTTAGATGTGTCTTTTCTTCTTTCTTTTTGGGAAACCAAAGTCAATTTGAGGAGTGGAGACCGATGATCGGACGGACGGAATGAGGATGTCGTTGAGAAACAACGAATCGAAAGGGGAGTTCTGGATTCCACGACTTGGGAGATGCTTCATCGTCGAGGATATTTTCACCAAGTTAACGCTGTGGATGAAGAGAGTCTTAGGCCTAGAGAGAATGGTCTCCTGCTTTGAATAACAATGACAAGACGACAGGGTTCCAAATTCAAATTTGGGTCCTCTAAGGGACATTTTCGAAAATTTGGGCAAGTGGGTTTTAAGGTGAGACATTTTCCCTATTAAGTTTTGAATCATTTCTTCCTGATCGTTTATTTTTTTGACCACAAATCTTTAGCAAATGGAAGGACTATCGGACAGCGGTCATACCGTGGGGGCTCGAAGAAGCGAGATTTCGAATCCTGGAAGAATAGTGAAGTGAAAGCTAGAGCGCGACGGCGGCGAAGGCTGAGGTCGCAATGTGCTTGTTTTCTATTTCTGACATGTGAAAATGACATGTGAAAACTTTTTTATATAGCCCTTAAGTGCATTTAATACCCCCTAACGAATGAAGGTACGATGGCCAGCGAGGTAGGTGAGTTCAAATTTCAGGATGGCGGTGGGAGAACCGGAGACCGAGGGTCGGAAAGACCTCGGAGCATGGTCGTTCAGATTTGGACAAGTGAGGCAGATGGCAAAGGAGGCACCAGGGTCTAGGAGAATGTCGACCATCGGCCGTTCGGGATGGCGAAGACGCAAAGGAAACCCAAAAGGGGAAACTTGAGGGGGGAAACCCAATGGGGCGGGCCCGGGAAGTCCCACGAACGCCCAGAAAGGCGAAATGATAGAGAAGGCCCGAAAAGGCCCAAGACTTAGTAATTTTTTAGGGGAAAAACAAGGTCAACCTAAAATGAGACTTTGAAGGGTGCGTTGACCAACTAGGACACCAAAAAGGGGGGGCACGCAAAATGAGGCGACAACAAAAGGGCTCGACAAGGTGACATAGAGAGAGGGTCCTCATTCTAAACTTGGTGTGTGTGGTATAGGCACAACAATTCCTAATAGTTTGGTGACTCTACTGGGGACCGTTAAACTGAACCCAAGCCTTCATTATAGAGTTAGTATCTTGCAAAAAACTCTGCTAGGAAAAACAAATTACAAAATTTTCTCACTTTTGGAAAGTGAGTGGTGACTCTGAATGAACAAGTGCATTAAGACTGATAAAGTGAAATATATATCAGAAAGGAACCATCCTAGAGTTCAGACTATCAAAATTACTCACAACATGCATGGAAAAAGATCTTTGTATAAGGAGGATCCTAATAATAAAAAAATTAAATGGACTCAAAAGAATGATAAGGGCAAGAAGGTGTTTGATGACATAGGCCCAATAAGTAAAGAAAAAACATCAAAAGAACACCTGGAGACACATAATTCCTATGGTACACTAGCAACTAAAAACAATTCATCTAGAGAACCTCACACTCCTAAGGAAAAGAGGAAGCATTTCTATCAACCAGACCCCAAGAGATTTGAGGAGTTCATGGCTGGATTTGAGGCTAAAAGGGAAAGGAGACAACATGAATATAATCAGAAAATGGCACTACTCTAAGAGAATCGAGATGGACTTGGATATGAAGCAACTTCTGAAGAGAACTATGAACACATGGCCTAGGATGAGATAAATGCACGATTGGAACATGAAAGACAGGAAGTGGAAAGAGAAAGAATAGAGTATGAGCAGAGGCTCCAAGCAATAAATGAGCTTGAATAATTGAAGTTGTAGAAAGACCAGATCAATGCTCAGATGGCTAACTTACCTAAATATGTGCCACCTCATAGGAAGGGGAATAATAATGCAAGACCTTCAGATCCCCCAAGAGCACAACAAAATCAATTAGGGAATCAATATGGACCACCAAATGCTCCAACATAACATCAAAATGCTCAGCTACCCCCTCGCCAGCAATGCATGCCTCCATATGGTCAACAACTCGTGCTTCCATAGGGTCATCAATATGTGCCACTACCCCACAACAATCCATTGTAATAGTACCAACACCCTCAAAATCCACCTCCTCCACCATACAAAACCATGATCAGACAAACAAAAAGGAGAAAGAGGAGAACAAAGGAGAACAAAGGAGAGTCAATAGAGCAAAAGAGTATGATCAAAATAGAAGGTGCCTCTTTTGATTTCATGCAAGCTTTGTCCCAGGTAAAAATGTCTGTCCCATTACTTGAAATGATGAAGATTAATGAGTATAGGGAAAGTTCTATTCAATTAATGTCTAGTGGAGGTAATAAAAATACAAACCTTGAAAATAAGGAGAGTCCTGAAATTAGTAATAGGAAGGAAAAATTAAGAGTTCCAAAGGTTTTTCTAAGTGATCCATTGATGAATCCACCACAAATTGATCCATCCTTTACTTCCCTACTCATAAATGGCAAGCTAGTAAGAAATTGTATGATAGATTCAGGTGCTTCTATGAACATTATGCTAGTAGGAGTGATGAAACAACTCGGTATGTGGGTAGATGTTGAGGGTGGTAAATGTTATGCTATGGATAGTAGACTTGTCTCGGTTGTGGGAATTATGAAAGATGTGGAAGTGAAATTGGCTACTTACCCATAAGCAACTTATAATATTGACATAACTGTGATTGACACACCTCCTTAGTTTGGAATGCTTTTTTCAAGACAATGGACTACAGTAGTTGGTGGCAATGTACAATTTGATTTATCATATGCCACAATACCAGTCAATGGTGAAGAATTCAAGTTGTATAGAGATACCAAGGTGAATCAGATTGTTGAGTATGTTCCTCAAGAACAACTCAATTGTTTATGTGATGTGGATTTAGGGATTTTCAGAGTGCAACCACCTTAGCCTAAATTATCAAATACTGACCCAATTGATAAGCATGTTTCTAAAGATCAATAGGGCATGTGGAAAATGTATTTTTATGGGGAATGAAGCCAATAAGGAAATGGAGCTGGATTATTTTTCATATCACCTAAAGATATTACATTCAAATATTCATTTTTGTTAACCTTTGAGTGTACAAACAATGTGGAAAAATATGAGGCCTTGTTGATTGGTTTGAATATGGTTGTCAAGCACAAGATCAAATTGCTAATTGTCCTAGGAGATTCTGAGTTGGTTGTCTCACAAATCGGATCTATATATGCTACAAATAAAAAGAGATTGAAACAATATAGAAATGTTGTGTGGGACATAGTTGAATTATTTGATGCTTTCTCAATTGATTGGATAGATAGATCAAAAAAATTTATGGCAGATTTTTTGGCTAATGTAGCCTTGAAAAGAGATGATATCACTTTGGCTGGAATATCTCAGGTTGAATTTAAAACAAGACCTGCTATCCTTGACAACATATATAGTTGGAAAGTTTTCAATGATGATGTTGATCTTTTAAATTTTCTTCATTGCATAGATCAGTATGAGGAACAGGAGATTGACTTCAATGCTTTTGTGGAAGAAGTGGATTGGAAACAGACTGTATTTGGGAAGGAAGTTTTGCAGCTTAAAACCAACAAGCTCCCCAAAGGGTTTGTGGCATTAGAAAGAGTGTATGATGGGAATGATCACTCTCTTATGAAGTAGACACCGGTCAAGAGCAAAGATATTGAAGAATAAATCTAGGAACTGAGTTAGCACCAAAAAGGGTCTACATTGGAAAAAGATAAGTCCAAGCATCAGGGGAATGTTGATTGCATTATTGAGGAAATACAAACATGTGTTTTCTTGGTCTTATGAGGATCTTAAGGCATACAAAGAAGATATTTTCGAGTATGAGATTCCAGTTAAACCAGATACAAAGCCATTCAGATAGAGGCAGGGGCCTATTAACCCAACTTTGGAACCTAAGATGCAGGAGGAATTGGAAAAGCTTAGGGATGGAGCTATTATTAAACCCATTAGGCATTCAACATGGGTCTCAAACCTGGTTCCAATAAGAAAGAAAAATGGGGATATTACATTATGTGTAGATTTCAGAAATCTGAATGTTGCTTCCCTTACAGATAATTATCCTCTCCCAAATATGTAGGCAATATTGCATAAAGAAACAGGGTGTGAGCTGTTGTCAATGATGGATGGATTTTTTGGATATAACCAGGTTAAATTCAAAGAATTTGAGCTATACAAGACAGTGTTTATTACACCATGGGGGACATATGTTTATGTTAGAATGCCATTCGGTCTCACAAATGTAGGGGCCACTTTTCAAAGGGCCGTGGATGTGGCATTTGCAGGTCTGATTAATGCTATAATGGTGGTGTACCACGATGATCTTACTACTTATTCCAAAAGGGCAGAGGATCATGTGGGGCACTTGGAGAAGATATTCATCAAGCCTTTGGAATATGGTATTAGTCTTAATCCTAAAAAATGTCACTTTGTTGTTACATAAGGTAAGATTTTGGGACATGTATCAAAAGATGGGATTAGAATAGACCCTGAGAGAGTAGAAGTTATAGACAAAATCCCCATTCCTAAAACTGTCAAAGAAATCCAATTGTTTTTTGGTCAAATTAACTTTGTTAGGAGATTTGTATCAGATTTTTCTAAGATTGTTAAACCTATATCCAAGATGCTGAAAAAAGGAGAGAAGCTAGATTGGACTGATGAAGCCATGGAAGCCTTTATATCTATCAAAAGAGTTGTCAAAGAAGCTCCCATTCTAAAGTCCCCTGATTTTACCAAACCTTTTCAGATATTTTATTTTGCTTCATTTCACACCATAGCAGTTGTTATGTTACAAAAGAATAATGAAGGCCATGAGTAACCTGTATCTTTTTTCAGAAAATATTTGTAGGGGTCAGAATTGAAATATGATATTATGGAGAAATAGGCCTTTGCATTGGTCAAAGCAGCAAAAGCTTTCAGACCTTATCTTGTTGGAGCTAAATTAATTGCCTATGTCCCACATGAAGCTATGAAAGATATCCTGGTATAGACAGAGGTGACAGGGAAAATATGTAGATGGATTAATAAAATCCAAGAGTTCAATATGGAAATTTAGATTACCAAGTTGGTAAGAGGATAGGGTTTGGCTAGGCTAATGGCATAAGCAAACATTGAAGCAAATAAAATCTGCAATATAGAAGGTGAGGAGAATGCAGTTGCAATTATTGAGCATACTTCTTGGTACACAAACATAATGTATTAGCTCAGGCACATGAAATACCCTGAGGGGTTGAATGATAATCAAGAGAGAACTTTGAAGTTGCAAGAATCTAAGTATGTTTTTATAGAAGGGGATCTATTTTGGAAGAATAGGGATGGAATGTTGTTGTATCTAGATGAATCACAAGAAAAACATGTCTTGAGGGAGATGCATGAAGGGGTGTGTGGAGGCCATTATTCTACCAAGACCACTACACATAAGATTCTCAGGGCTGGCTATTATTGACCTAAAGTTTTTAATGACTCTTTTGCACATGTAAGAAAATGTGAGGCTTGTCAGAAGTTTTCAGGAAAATTGAATTATCAAGGAGCCTTACCACTTAGACCTTTGCAAGTAGAAGCCCCTTTCCACCAATGAGGAATGGACTTCATTGGAGAAATATTGGAAAATTCAAGTGGAGGACATAGATGGATATTAGTGGCTATAGATTATTTTACTAAGTGGGTGGATGCTATCCCAACTAAACAAGCAACAAGCAAGGTGGTGGTGAAATTTCTAATGGAGAACATCATAACTAGGTTTGGCACACCGATTAGACTGATCACAAATAATGGGATGTGTTTTAGATCTGATGAGTTTAAAGACTTTTGCAATACATATGGCATTGCTATTTCCTATGCTGCCCCTTATCATCCACAAGAAAATGGTCAGGCAAAATCAAGTAACAAAAGTCTTTTAAGATAATACGGAGGTTGTTAGATACAAATAAAAAGGCATGGGACTCAAAGTTGAGAATGGTTGTGTGGGTAGATAGGATTACAATGAAAAAGGCAATTGGAAAGTCTCCATTTGAATTGGTATATGGGACACAAGATAGGATGCCACTATAAAACCTTTTTACCAGTTTATAATTTTATTCTACAGGAGGATTTGGATATTTCTGAACCAATGGAGGAAAGAATGGAGTAGCTTGCAAAACTTGACGAAATAAGGAGAATGGCCTAGAAGCAAAATGTGAAGTTACAATCACAGATTAAATACATTTTCAATAAAAAGGCCAAAGATCAAAAATTTGAGGAGAATGATCCAGTATTGATGTGGAATGCCCGATGTCAGGAGAAGGGAAACCATGGCAAGTTTGAAGCTTTGTGGTTGGGTCCTTTTGTGATCATTGGAAAATGGGGGGAGGATTCTTATTTCTTACAGAACATGTCTGGAGAGGAGCAAGATTTTCCTGTACATGGGTAGTTCCTGAAGCATTTCTTCTCTTAAGGAGTAACAGAGGATTAAGGATTTCCAGTGCATGGACAATTCTTAACAAACCTCTTTAAACATTCTTTTCCATGCACAGTAGTTTAGGAATTTAAAAGGGGTTGGGACTTGCTAGTACATGGAAAATCCCATAATTCCCTCATTGAAAACAAAGGTTTCCTTCCATGTACAGTAGTGTAGGGTCATTTCCATCCTCCATTTTCCATCTCCTTCATCTTTCCACTTCCTCCATTTTCTGCCTCCATTTTTCATATCCTTTGGTGTCTTGGTTTGCTCTTCCAGTGATTGGCAAATCACTCATCCCCAACAAGAGCCGTTGTTAGAAACATAATTTTCATTAAAATTCTAAAGGCTTTTATCCATTTGAACCCAATATTTTGCTATATTTTTCATGAAAAGTCACTTTACCGCCATCCATAATGCCAAAAATACCTTTTACCGCCATACTGCTGCCACATTTTTGGCCTTCATAGCCCTCACCTCTTAACTCCTTACCGTAACCCTTTGCAAAATGACTTGCGGTATTGCGGATAGCAACAGTTAAGACAACCATTCACCGCCATACCACAGAGGGTTTTAACTTGGCCCGTGGTAGAGCGATGGGGAGAATAGTCAAGGCTGATACTGCCATACCGCATAGAGTGAAAGTTTTAACCATGGTAGAGTAGTGGAAGGAATGCAACGTTGACAAAAGTCAAACACTACCATACCGTGGAGGGACAAAGAATGACTTGCGGTTGGGCGATATAATTGAAGATAATCGCCATACAACGAAGGGTCAACAAGGAGGCCATGGTAGAGAGGTATGCATAGGAGGAGCAAAATGAAGAAGAGACCACTATACCATGGTAGGTCAGAACAGTGCCCGTGGTAGAGTGGTGGAGGTGACCGTCAAAGCATATCACATCATGATACCGTGAGGAGGCGAAAGGCAGACCGTGGTAGGGTGGTATATGGAGGTGTAATATAAAGTGTCATCATGGTACCATGGGGAACAAATAGGTAGACCATGGTAGAGCGGTAGATAGTGGAGTAACATGAAATGTTACCGCGGTACCGCATCGAAGAAAATGATGGTGCGAGGTAATGCGGTAAAGAGTTGTGATTTTTTTATTGTTAAAATTTTACAGTTATGATTTATTTTTCATTATCAAGCGATGTGAATTTTGGCCTCTCATGAGGATGTGAACAAAAAAAACCGAAAGGAGCAGGAAAAAATTTTTGAGGATATTTTTAGCAGGAGTTCGATTCAAAATGGGGGTTAGAAATTAGAACAATTAGAGTAGAGATAATTTGAAAAAAGAATAATGCTATGAAGGCCATGATGCATGTATGAATTTTGAAGAAGTCAATGAAGATGTCTGATTTTGCTGCCTAATTTTGGTATCAATTGTTTGTGAGAATTATTTGATTATTTGGTTGTCTCCATTTTAATGCTTCTCTATTATTTAAACTAGTATATCAAGTATATATGTAGTTTGCCGATACACATTTGTTGTATTCATGCGATATGATTAATTGGTTATTTCAAGTAAAGATTAAATCCTTCTAGTCAATCATAGTAATTTGGGAGTGTTAATTGGATCAATTAGTAGAACCGTATAATTAGGGTTGTCAATTTGTCTCAAGTAGAGTTTTTCAACTATTTACTTGCATGTTTATACAAGCTATAAACTTATATCAGTGTGCCAAGCAGTTTGATTTATTGCCATTAAGGGTCACATTTTCTAAGTCTTCATTGGACTCCATATACCCAATAGGGCACTGGTCTCGCCCATTTTTTAATTCACTTAGTTTCATTAAATCATTTTTTAGAATTCCACATCCGTTAACTGAACATATTGCTTATACAATTTATACCAAATTAGAATTATATATTTCCACTCCCACTTGCCATTGTGGATAGATTTTTTATAGGTGACATACAGTTCAAATCTGCTTCATTTACATAGGTACACTTGCCTAGGTTTAGCAGAGCCTAAAGAGTAGAAGGTTCAAATTCACTATTTTGCCTTGCACGTTAGGCAAAAACATTGTGAGAGCTTGGCAACCTCTCGTGGTTCAAACCTACATTTTTGAGTCCTAACACCCTCAAGTAGCACATAGGCTAGGTAGTTTAGCGCATCTAGAATAGCGCATAGATGCCATAGGTTAGCGGATAGGATTGATAGAATGGCGCATAGGACGATTTAGCACATACGTGTGATAGATTAGCACATATAATGAATTAGCACATAGATTTGATAGTCTAGTGCATCTGTCAGATAGAGTTTCACATACATTGAAATACCACATTTAGCCTCTATTTTAGCATATCCATGGATTAACTAGCGCATTTGTTGTTTTGGCGCATAGATTGTCTGTTTTAGAGCATACATGAAATTTTGCTGGTTTGGATTGCTTGACGATCAATTTGTGATTTCCTAATGTTTTTTTCTATATTAGACAACTGATTAGAAAAAATTGAGTAGCATCAAGGATAATTTCAATCTGCATTTGAAGATGATTTGATTAAAAATTTCTCATGTTGAAATGAAAAAAAAATAATAAAATGATGATGTGATGTTGTTGATTCTAATAAATTATCTTTCTGAAATGAAAAACAAATAGTAATGATGATGTGATGTTGTTATTGATTTGATTTTGATAATAAATTTTTCTTCATGTTTGATGAAAAGAAAATAGTAATGATGAGCTAATATGTTGTTGATGTATGATTCTAATAAATTTTCTTTTAGAAATGAAAAACAAATAGTAAAATGATGATTTGATACTGATGTTGATTTCGCATGATTGCTTGATTTTCTAATAGATTGATGTAATTTTTTTGATAATGTGATCTGATTGACTTGGTATTGATATGATGTATAGGAGGATTTTAAGATCCTCCAGATTACAGAGATATTTCCCAGGACCTGGGAGATGATTCCCAGATTGTCTCAGTAGGAGATTGGAGTTATTTCTAGATGTGGTTTGGGTTCCCTGCTTAAGATCCCATAGTATAGGGTCAATAGGGCACTGTTGATAAATTTAGCCGAGCAGTGGCATAATGAACATAACGCCTTCCATTTTTCCTACTAGAGATATTACATTCACTCCCGAAGATGTGTATAGGATACTAGGGATCCCAGTAGTTGGTGAGATTGTGGTTTATGACCACAAGGAGATTGGGGGGACTGATGCCTTGTAGAGATTTTTTTAGGATCCATGTATTTGTGCTTATGAGATCCCATGGAGATAGATGGTCGAGGGTTATGCCCCACTCCCTTCAGTATTACCTAGATTCATTGGTGGCTTTTTGTGTCCCGACCATAGGTCAAAGGGATTGTCTATTTGTTGGGGTCAGATTTTAGAGGACATGATCTTGCATCAGACCAGGTATGGATGGGTTTCATGCATGTTGGCCCACCTATACCATGATTTACATTATGTGGTATACACAGGTGGGAAGAGTATGTCTTTTGGGGTCACGCTTTCATAGATTTGTGCATGGGAGCATATTGCTATCACCCACCCCTTTGCAGGGAGATATCATCCCATCGATCATCCCTATGTTTATGCATACACATGTCCACTTGTCCAGCCTAAGCTAGGCAAGTTGGAATACTAGAGGATAGTATTAGATGATATGGATACTATGATTTGGAGGCCATATGTTGTTTGTGAGGCCTAGGACGAGGATGATATTGAGTTTCCCTATTGCGGCATATCTAGATATTTGATCGGGAGGACCTTGTTTATTATTGAGAGATTTTTGGTCATGCGGGTACTCAGACAGTTTGGCAGGGTACAGGTCATTTTGTAGGGCATTTCCCATTATGCGCGACATAGAGAGGATGTCACGAAGTGGGGCCCCTTCATTCCCTATGAGGCAGCTAGGGCAGAGTTTTTGGGTTTATAGCCAGAGTTTTGGGATTATCGGCCAGATATTTTAGATGCTCAGATGATAGAGGAGTACACAACATAATCCCATACACACCCATTCCCGAGGTTGACAAGCCCTTATGAGCCTGCCTCATTACTTGATGGACCAGCTCTACAATGTGCCCAGAGACAGCCGAGGGGTGAGGCATAGGCACAAGCAAAGCAGCCTATCGGAGGAGGAGAGGATATGGGTGGGGAGATGACATGGAGATTGATAGGGATGAGGGGGTGGATGATAGTGATGAGGATGATGATGATGATGGGGATGACGGGGATGGTGGGGGGAGACCCATTTTTGATGTTTCGATTAGGTTTAAATCAAGGATAGTGAGGATAGTGGAGCAGCCAACAACAGGTCCTTCACGCATCATGATTAGGGATCCATTGTGAGAGTAACAAGGCTAGATTGATTCACTGCAGACACAGGTATAGGCTCTCCAGAGCCAATTAGCACAAGCCTAGGTCACTATCACACACCTATAGGCAGAGATGGCACAACCACCATTCCCAGACCCATAGGTAGCTTAGTTGATTGATAAGCGAGATAGTTTGAGGGAATGTTGTCAACAGGAGGAGGGAATAACAGAGATATTATTGAGATCTATGGAGGGTACCTCTATCAAAGAGGTTGTGGTAGAGGGACTAGAGACTACTCAGGAGGCTGAGTACTATAGGATGAGATATTATGAGGTAGTGCCTCTCAAGCAGAGGATATCTTTTAAACAGTCAGACACCAGATCTTGCACTCACTCTTGTAGTCATTCCAAGAGTGCCACCAAGAGTATAAGTATGTCAGGTCGATGAGAGATAGGTGGTGCAGGTAGTAGAGATCCAGCCAGACCCACTACTTCTAGAGGAAACAGTAGCCATGGTCCCCACTCTGATGCTCCTCATTGATGACTCTATATACATCATTTTTGTCACATTTTATGTATCTCTTTAGACATTTGATATCATTGTACATTTGGAAATTTATTTGATGAGATTATATGATATGCAGCGGCGATTTTGATATGCATGTGTCTTTTATTATGCTATGATGGATGCATTTCTATTTCTATTTTTATATGCCATGTTGCTTATGATGATGCATTTTTATGGATTATGATCTTTTAATGATGATATCTATCTTATGATGTGATGATGATGGTTTCTATGCCTGTGATGTGATGATGATGATCCATATATGAACTTTATATGCTTTATGATTGGTGAATATGCAACATATGTTATGATGAATGATGCAAATGAAATGTGAATGATTTTTATGATGTTCTATGATTTACGGAAAATGTATTGATTATGGATACAATTTTTTGTGATGAAATGGATGCATTTTATTCTTTTCCAATGTATTGTTATATATGATGATGCAATTATGTGGATGTGCAAAATGCAAAATGAAAATGATAATGAATGGAAATAAATGAATGATTTGAAATGATAAGTAATGAATGATGAATGACAATGCAATAACTGATAATGAATTAATGATAAAATAATGTGAAAATATGATATGGATGTTATGATATGTCAAATGATAATAAAAATGATATAAAAATGAACATGAAAATGATGATATGAATGTGAAAATGATGATATGAAAATGATAACGCAAATGATAATTCAAAAATGGTAATGCAAATGAAATGAATGGTAACAATTATGATAATGATATGAACGTGATAGGACAATGATATCGAAAATGATATGAAAATGGATGATAAATCAGTAAATGACAAATGATAATGAAAATCATGAAATGATAATGATATGAAAGTGAATATTAAATGATACTAAACTAATGGTGAAAATGATAATGATAATGAAAATAAAATGATATGCAAAGGTGTGAAAATTACATGAAACTAATAATGATAATGATAGTGATATGATATGAAATGATGATATGAATATGATAATGTTATGAAAATGTCCAAGTGTACTCAATATTTGCTTCAAAAGAGATATATATCTTTACCAACCTCCAAAAATCTATTATACAAATGAAAAATGCAATCTATATGAATCATGCAAACCTAACTATGAAAAAATGAACTACACAGTGTTGTCATTCTGTGAACCAACTTTATGCTTGTTTATCATCATTGAGCTTTTTGAAATGTTGGAAGTTAGTACAAGAATCATAGGGTAGATCCACCCTAATAATGTCCTAAGTACAACTTTCATGATGTTTGATATAGAAAGTTAATACAAGCAACGATGCATAATTGAACTAAGATGACCAGAGTATTGCTTGTGTAAATAGACAAAAGCTAATCCTTTTCCTATACAAATCTCGAAATGTCAACAATGATACTTTTGAAAACCATGTCTCGTAAAAAATTTACATAGTAATAATGATTAACTTACAAATAGAAAACAAAGAAAAATCATACTCCTTCCTTGAGACTCTAGTTCAGTACATCGTTGAGCCACTCCAAAGATATGATGTCATCAAATTTCAAAACAACAATTCAAATTTTTTGATTTAAGTGTTCCAATCATTTTATTCAAATTAAGATCATCCAGTTCAGTTCTGTTTCATTATGTGACAATGTCTCGTAGCTATTTTGACCGAGCTTGATTAGATATTTTATGTTGGTCTGATATTCTGATAGTTGACGCATGTTGCTATTTGTATGCTGAAAAGCTCAAAAGTTGATTGCCCCCAGCAAGTTGGACTTTAACTCCCGATTAGACACAACCTAATACTAGGAATATAAACAATGATCATCAAACCATGATGAAATCCTTGTCGTCTCTAGGAAATGTTGTTCTCATGATACAGATATGATGGCAAGAAATTGCTATGTACAAACGATACAAGATGTAACCTAATAGATGGGAGAGCCAACTAAATCACAAATAGCGTATGTTTGCTAGGTTTTCACCATTTGTTTTTATTGCACTTTTTCTGATTTTGTGATTTTTTTCCTGTTACCAAGATGCATGTTTTCCAGGTTTTCATCAAGGCAATGATTTTTTTTATTTTTTATTTTTTGTATTTTTTGTTTTGTGACTTTTTCTGCTGTTTTTGTATTTTTCTAGGACTTTTTATGTTGTTTTTATATTTTCTAAACATAGAACTTCTTTAGATGGATACTATTGATTGGATCTTCAAATAGGTCCCCTTCTGGTGTAGATAACTGATATGCTCCCGAACCATATGCTACAATGATGATGAATGGATCCAGCCAATTGGGCTCAAACTTTCCTTTCTTCTCCTGATTTTGTTGGTTGCGGGGATTCTCCTTTAGGACCAAGTCACCCACTTGAAATGTGTGTGGTCTGAATCTATGATTGTAGTTGTGGGACATGAATTTTTGATAACCCTTCAAGTGATTGGCTGCACTTTGTCGTCTCTCATCAAGTAGCTCTAGTTCTTACAGTTTGGAAACTTTGTAATCCTCATCAGTTATGAATCTCTTCAATGAGACTCAAAGTGAGGGAATCTCAAATTCTAGTGGCAAGATTGCTTCTACTCCATAAACCAAGGTGTATGGGGTGGCCCCTGTCAGCGTGTGAATGTTGGATTTGTATGCCCACAAAGCTAGATTTAACTGGACATGTCAATCACAACCGACATCATTTATCGTATTCTTCAAGATCTTCAGAATTGTTTTATTTGAATCTTTTGCTTGGTAATTTCCTTGTGGATAATAAGGTGTGGAGAACCTATGTTGGATATGAAATCTTTCACAAATTTTTTCAACATCCTAATTCTTTAAAGGTCTTCCATTATCGATGATAATGGAGCTAGGAATTCCATACCAACATATGATATATTTCAAGATGAAAGATGAAATTTTCTTGTCGGTCACTGTTGTCAATGGAACAACTTCAATCCACTTGGTAAAATATTCAGTGGTCATGATTATAAAAGTGTGTCCATTTGATGAAGAGAGGTGGATTTTTCCAACCAGGTCTAGTCACCACTGAGAAAAAGGCCATGTGGTAGTGAAGGGTTGCAGCTCTTGAGCAGGAGCATGAATGAGGTTTCCATGAATTTGTCTTTTCAGACATTTCTTTACAAATGTGAAGGATTCCTTTTCCATGGTTGGCCAATAATAACCCATTCTGAAAAGTTTCTAAGCTAAGGTTAATCCACTTGAATGAGTCTCACAAATACCACCATGAACCTCTTGTAAGGCCTTTTTAGAATCATCATGTTCAAGACATCTAAAGAGGGTACCATCAATACCACATCGGTATAGGGTGCCAACGATTAAGGTATAGCGAGAAGATTGGCATATGAAATTTCTCTTCTAATTCCTAGACAAATCTGGGGGTAAGATAGTATCTTTCAAATAGGTATAGATTTTTTCATATAAAGGGGAATCAGAACCAACCAGGTGACAGATGGTTTGGGTCTCAGGATTGTCATAGGCAGGGGAAAATAGTTGTTCCACCAAGAATTCATATCGAGCTTGGTTTTCAAATAGTTGTAGCAGTGATGCAATTGTAGCCATGGCATCAACAAATTTGTTGTTGACCCACAAAATTTGTGTGAACTTGATCTCAACAAAATACTTCTTGAAATCATCAACCATGTTTTTATAAGGCATCAACTTGTTATCTTTAGTTTGATAGTCATCATTTATTTGATTAATGATGAGTTTTGAATCACCACAAACTTGTAGCTCTGTGATCTTCCAATCTAATGCTATTCTCATTCCAATAAGTAGTGCTTCATATTCGGCTATGTTATTAGTGCAAGGAAACATCAACCGATGAGACTTTGGAATGGTATGTTCCTGAAGTGTGACAAAAATAATTCCTTCGTCCCAGCCATGTTGTATATAGGACCCATCAAAATATGGTGTCCATGGCTTCTTGGTCGTTGTTGTGAAAACATCTGCATCAGGAAATTTGATATGCATTGGATGGTTTGTTTGTAAGGTGCCTCAGCCAAATTATCCACTATGACTTTTCCTTTGATGGCCTTTTGATCTACATAGTGAATGTACTTAATATCATTACCCATTTAGCTAGCCTGCCTATTAAGGTAGCTTTGCTCAAAAGATACTTTAATGGGTCAATTTTGGCTACAAGTTTCACTGTATGAGCTAACATATAGTGCCACAACTTTTGGGAAGCAAACACTACTGCTAAACAAGCCTTTTCAATAAAAGTATAATTGAGCTCATGACTTGTCAATGTTCTGTTGATGTAGTACATGACTTGCTCTTTTCTTGTTCTATCCTCTTGTGCCAATAATGCGCCCAAGGATACTTTTGTGGCTGAAATGTACAGTATGAGTGGTTCTCCTGATATTGGTGGAACCAAAACTGGTGGGCTCATTAGATATTATTTGATCTGATTGAAGGTTGCTTCACATGTTTCTTCCCATTTAAAAAAAACATTTTTATGCAAAAGATGTGTGAAAGGAATTGTTCCTTGGTGGTGGAATCTCCATTATGGATTTGACCTTTGTTGGATCTACCTCTATTCCTTTTTTTTGAAACAATATAGCCTAAGAGTTTTCTAGATTTATTCCCAAAGACACACTTCTTGGGATTGAGTCTGACCTTAAATTTTTCCATCCTGACAAAGATTTTATATAAGATATCTAGATGTCCCTCTCTTGTGTAATATTTCGCTAAGAGATCATCTACATAATATTTCATGAAAGTGTGCATCATGTCATGAAAAATTGTAGTCATTTCTCATTGATAGGTTGCTCCTACATTTTTGAGTCTGAACGACATTACATTCCAACAATAAGTACCCCAGGGGCATGTGAAAGCAGTCTTGTCTTGGTCCTCAGGTGCGATATTGATATAATTATACCCAAAAAATCCATCTATCAGTGAATACATAGCGTGCCCAGCTGTCAGGTCCACAATTATGTCGATGTTAGGCAGAGGACAATAATCTTTTGGACATGCTTTATTTAGATCATAAAAATATATATAGATTTTGATTCATCCATCTAGTTTTGACACTGTTACAATGTTAGAAATCCATTTTGCATAGTCAATAGACCAAATAAACCCTACATCCAACAGTTCCTTCAATTCTTCTTTGACTAGAAATGCGACATAAGGATGCATCTTTCTGAGCTTTTGTTTCACTGGTTTTACCCCTGGCATTATGAAAAAATGGTGCATGATAATATTTGGATCCAATCTAGGCATATTTGTATATGACCATGCAAAATTGATTTGATTATCCTTCAAAAAAATTGTGAATTTGTGAATTTCTTCCTTTGTCAATGTTGTAGCAAGTTGCAGGAACTTTGGTTGTTCTACAATGCCTATATTTATTGATTTTGTTGGTTCTATCAAAATAGAAGATCTCTCCTGATAGTGTTCAGGGAGAGTGTCAAGTTTCTCATCTTTTAGTGCCTTTAAAAGGTTTTCACCATCAAATATGCTCTTTATTTTTCCTTTTTCATGATCTAATACTGCCTTTTTTTGGTTTTCACCATTAGATCTATCTTTTATATTGTTAATTTTTCAGCTAAGAAACTTGGCACTCACCTGACTGAGATTTTGATCATAAGATTCACTGGTGGAACCTGTTCCCGGGTTGGAAGAAGAAATAAAATTTACAATGGTTTCATCATCTAGGAATATTGGGATATCAATTGGTTCAGTTTGGTCCCAATCAATAAGCTCGGGATGGACTAAAGGCAAGGGAACATTTAGTTGGGTGGGGTCAATGGCAGTTAAGGTCATGAAATGGTTATCATTCTCATTATGGGGAAGATTTATGATGGTATCCTCCTATTGATTATATGTCTCGCTTTGAACCAAATCATCATCACTCGAGTCATGGTCATCTTGAAGTACATAGTCAAGTGGAGGCCTTGAACTTTCTCCTTGTGTGAGTATGGGTGTATGTTTTTGTATAACATCCACCTGTTTGTCTCTCCAAAATTCATCATTGTAAATGGTGTCCCATTTATACTCATTTGAATCAGTGTCAGAGTTGTCCTACAATATAAGAATTGTCTCAACTATCTCTTCATAGGATTTATTTTGGACTGCTTCTTTTGCATCTTCACCATACCCAAGTCTGATTTTATCTTTTGGATGCGTTGTTTTTGGTTGAATGTGTTTCACAATTCCTTCTTTTCTTTTCCCTATGGGGCCAGTCCCTTCATAACCCATTCTTTGCATTATTGTATAGCCCTTCCCATATTGCTCAGTAGGAAATTTGATATGTTGAAGAAATTCATCTTCATCTTTATAAAGCCAATTGAGAATAGCTCTATCTTCTTCACTTTCTTGAGTGTTCTCCTTGATTAATTTTCCATCAAACATGGTGATGGGCACTAAAGCTTGTGCTCCTGATGTGGAAGTTGTTGTATCTTGTTGTGTTGATACTGTAGGCTGACCATGTGACCTTGTAGAAACAGGTAAGTTAGAGAGACATAATGAATATTCTCCCACCCCATTATCCTTTAATTGCAGCTTTGTGCTAAAGATTTTTATCAATTTCATTGTTTGATCACTGTGTTTTGAAGCAAAAATAGCAAGAGCCTCTTTATTATGTGGGACAAAAGTGTCCTGGGTTGCTCCCAGGTTAGAACAAATCTGACTGCTATTATGATCCACCGGTATGGTTATTTCTTGCTCGTCATAAGGAAATTTTAGACGTTGATAGTACCAATTGCATCTCATGGATCCATGGTCGACCCAAAAGTCTGTTATAAGATAGGTCTCGATCCAGAACCTGGTAGAAAGTATTCTTTACAACAGGTCCAACTCTGATAGGTATCATGATGAGGCCTTTAGAAGCTCGTTCATCATCATCATATGCTTTGATTGTTATTTTTCTCCTCGGATCAATAGACTCTTCAAAATACCCTAAGGCAAGAACCAATTTTAAAGTACAAATATTTAGACCGGATCCCCCATCTATTAAGACACGTCTGATTTGGGTTTTATGGACCATGAATTCTAGATAAAGTGATGAGTTATGGGGATGATTCATGGAGGCATCATCTTTCTCAGAAAAGGATAGGCATGTGGGTGTGGAAAAGTGTCCCACCATGGCTTGAAATTTGTCAATATCCAAATCAGGGGATACAGTTGTGTCAACGAGAGCTTTCTCCAAAATGTTCTTATGTGTCGAAGATATTTTAAGAAGTTCCAAGGTAGAAATTTAAGCCGATGTTTTTTGTAATTGATCAACTAAATTGTACTTTCATGGAGGAGGGACAATTGATTTGGATGAACTTCCTTTTACGACAATTTTAGCTTGTCCCCTCATTGTTGCATTAACTTCCCGATACTCTTTCTTTCCTTTGACTTTGATGACATTGACTTGTTGGTCATCCATGTAGATATGATTGATTGTGGTTTGACTTGTGGCTCATAATATCTCTATGGTGGTAACGTGATGGCATTTTGATTCAAAATCTCTTTGAGAATTGAATCAAGAGACTGGACCAAGGGAGTAAAACTCAGTCGATTTGAGAAAAACTGTGATTTGGGCGGATTTAAATTTTGATTGTTTTCAAGATTATTATTCAAATTACCCCGATTATTGGCCATATTTCCTTGATTGGAATTGTTATTGCCTTGGTAAGTTGAATTTCTAGGATTTTTGTTGTTGCGCTGAATACCTGATAGATTGAGAATGGTTGGATTTTCTTTCACATTGTTGGCATCTACCACCCCATCATTTACAACATTCTTATTTCTATTCCAAAATATCATTATTGTTATTGTTGTTGTGATTATATGAATTTGGACTATCTTTGTCAAGCTTTAGTACTCCCCTCTTGACTAAGGCTCCTTCAATAGTAATTGAATTTTCAATCAATTACTCAAATGATTGACAAAAATGAAGGTTAAGCCTATAACTCATTTCTTGATTAAGACTGTAGATAAAGATTTCCATATTTTCCTTTTTAGAAACTAGGTGAGGAGGGATAGTTCATTTGGATGAACTTCTTTTTATGAAAATTTTAGCTTGTCCTCTGATTGTTGCATTAACTTCCCAATAATCCCGCTTTCCTTTGACTTTGATGACATTAACTTGCTGGTCATTCGTGTAGATATGATTGATTGTGGTGTCATAGACATAATTTACATTTTTTAACTTGTCACTTGAAGATTCCCCTTTTTGATAATTGGGAAGAGGGTCCTTAAATGCTTGATGATCTTTGTTGACATGATGTCCCTTGACAGTTCTGGTGTGATTGTCGATCAAATCCTGGACCAAAATTTTCAAACCTTGGAAATTATTCTTCCTATGACCCTTGCATCTATGGTAATCACAATAATACGAGTCATTCCATGATGGTGGTTTGACTCATGACTCATAATCTCTCTACAGTGGTAACATGATGGCATTTCGATTCAAAATCTCTTTGAGAGTTGATTCAAGAGACTGGCCCAAGGGAGTAAAAATCCATCAATTTGAGAAAAACTATGATTTGGGAGGATTTGAATCTTGATTGTTGCCAAGATTATTATTGAAATTACCCGGATTATTGGCCATATTTCCTTGATTGGTATTGTTTCCCTAATTGGAATTGTTATTGCCTTGGTAAGTTGAAGTTCTAGGATTGTTGTTATTGCGCTGAATACCTGATAGATTGAGAATGGTTGGATTTTATTTCACATTGTTGGCATCTACCAACCCATCATTTACAACATTCTTATTTCTAGTCCAAAATCTTGATTTATCATTGTTGTTGTTGTTTTGATTATACGAATTTGGACTATCTTTGTCAAGCTTTAGTACTCCCCTCTTGACTAAGGCTCCTTCAATAGTAATTGCATTTTCAATCATTTTCTTAAATGATTGAGGACAATGAAGGTTAAGCCTATAACTCATTTCTTGATTAAGAATATCAATAAAGATTTCCATCTTTTCCTTTTCAGGAATTGGATGAGAATATCTTGCAAATAACCTTCTCCATCTTTGCAAGAATATGATCAAGGGTTCCCCAGTCTTTTGTTTTTCTTTGAACAAATCAAGCATGGTTATTTGATGTTGTATGTTGTAGCAGTATTGAGATATGAATTTATTGATGAAATCCTCAAATGTTTTGATGGGGGGAGTGATTTTAGAAAGCCACTCCATGGATTTCCCACCTAAACTTTGTGGGAACAATCACATCAGGTATGTATCCTCATGAGAAAACTCCAGGCTCATATTATGAAACTCCCTCACACGATCAATAAGATTTTTTTTCCCATTGTATCTGTCAAATTTTGGAATTTCAGAATGTTTTAAAAAATGAATCATGTTGAGATTTCTATCGAATGGATATGGACAAATATCCTCCAAAACATCTTTGTTGGTTGTACCCCCTTGTATTTCTTTAATTTGTCCTTGTACCGATCTTATTTGTTGGGTAAGAGCACTAAGATCATTTAAGGGGGTTTCAACTCTTTCAGGATCTTCTCTAATTTTCTTCGTATCAAAATTAGAGGGTAATTTAGCTCCTTGGTTTGCTAATAAAAGAAAGTATCTTTCTTTATTCCGCTCTAAGATCTTTTCCAAGAGAGTATGAAACTATGGATCCTGTTTAGCTTCTTGAAGTAACTCCACGGTTATTTCATTACCATTTGAATTATTCCCAGTATGAAACCTATGAAAAGGATTTTCTCTATCATCCATGTTGCCAAATGGATTTTCCCTTTCGTCTTCTTCTTGGTGCTTTCGGGATCCTATGACAACAGGCATATGCTTGTACCAAACTTTTACTAACTTTGATCACAAATGGGAGAGTGCAATTTGTTGGATGCCTCAATTAGAATAGAATGATGGATTCTATTGATATGATTAAATAGATTTCTAATTTTCAGATTGTGATTCCTTGGATTGAAGGATGATGATCTTGTTATGGGAATTAAACTAAAAATCAAAAAAGGATGTGATGATGCACTTTGCGATGTTTTGATGTTAGTTTGAGAAAATAAGGATTTTGCAAAAGCCTAATGTTTCCAAGTTCTCTATTGCAACACTTGATTTGGACGGTTGGAATACTAAATTGCGGGTTGTGGAATGAAAGAAGGATGAATGGGCTGACTATGATTATGCCTTTATGAAAGATCTCTTTGTTGAAAGAAAGCTTGTGAAAATAAAGGCTCTAAAGCAAAATCACCAGTAAATCCCCTAGAAAAGTCAGGATATCTATGGATAAAATTTTGATGCTCAAGCAAAACTTTCTGACTTTGGTATAAAAAGCGTCTCCTTTTCAAAACCTTCCTATAGCTAAGGGACCTTTTTGGTTTCTTGATCTTTTTCTCAAGCGATTTCTTAACAAAGGTTGCAAGTTTATAGACCTTGAGCATAGAAAAGACTAGAATTGGTGGTAGATTGCGTCAAAAGATTATTTTGACTCAGAAAACAAATGTGCTACTTTGTTCAATGGATGTGCTAAACTGTTCAATGAATGCGCTAAAAGATCAGATCAATGCACTAGACTATTGCATTGATGCTCTAAAATAGAGCATAGATGCACTATAATAGAGCATGGGTGCACTAGAACAGAGCATGGATGCTCTAGAACAGAGTAGGGATGCGCCAAAAGATCAAGTCAATGCGCTGAAACAAACATGTTTTTGATAGTTTTCTAAATTGGATGATCTTATCTAAATTAATGTTTGAAAAACACGACATGCCATAAGAAGATAGTTGTTTTTAATTTCCTAAAATCTAATTAATAAGTGTATGTTCTCTGAAAATTTCCATGGGTATTTGAACAAAACAAACACTTCAAGTAGACTCACTCATAATTTTCAAAAAGGTCATCATAATCATCACAACCCACATATTAGAACTGCATCGACTCACACAGTCGTGTCACCCCCTAGAGGGTGCCCATGTTTTTGTCTTTTCTAGATGTGTACTCAAAGTTATATTTCTCGATCCCTTGAGAAAATGGTCCTTGGAAATTATATGGTGAGTATCTTGGGGGAAAATTTTTCCCTCCCCTTGCACTGTGAGTATTATAATGTTTGACTACTGACTCAGTTAGCTTCTACACTAAGGTTCATAGTAAGGCTTTCCATTCAGTGTGACAAATGATATACTCCCTCACGAGACCTCCCAACCTTTAGAACAAAGGCTTTGGGGATGGTTATCTTTCACACTACTATTGAGTGGATTTTCATCAACAACTCGCTTTTGATTATAGTGGGTTGGAATCCTTGGCTTTAGGGGTTCCCACTTAGGTCGTTCCTCTTGGGTGAGTACTTTTTCCCACAAGAGTAGGCCTGCTAAAGGTTTTAATAAAGTATAAAATATATGAAATGAAAAGATGAGTTTGGAATTTTGATCACCCAGTTAAGGGGAGAGCATAGGCCTATCACCTAACAACCACATCAAACAATCTTGTTATATTTTATTCCCAAATGACAAATTTGCTAAGCTAAGTGAAGATGTTGCTTCACAAAAGACATGGGATTCATTTTATCAAAGATATATCAATTGTTTGGTGACTACCCTAGGATTGGTTTATTTTAATCTGAATGACTACCCTAGGATTGCTTCATTTTAACCTTATGTAGAAAGTATTAATCTCTATCTGTGGATGCGTCAGAATTAGGATTAAAATTTTACAGTCTCCTATATGCGCTAAAACAACACATAAATACACTAAAATAGAGAATATATGCACTAAAAGAAACACAGGGATGCGCTAAAACAAAGTAGCTATGCACTAAAAGAACATAGAGATGTGCTAAAACAGAGCAACAATGTGTTGAAATAGGCCTCATATGCGCTAAATTGTTCAATGGATGTGCTTAAATGGGTCTCATATGTGCTAAACTGCAAGTCCAGTTTGTAACCTACCATAAAACCTATAATTAAATATTAAAAATGGGGCAAGGGCCCCATGGTGGGTGCCAATAATGTGTGTGTGAATATGTGGAATAAACTAAAGAGTTAAACAAACACACCAATGCGACATTGTATCAAAGAAATCTAAGTTAAGAATAAACAAATTCTAAACACAACAGATTCTTTGAAGACATCCCATTGTCCTCTATCTCCAAGGATTTGTTGTAAGTTGCTTGCTCTCAGATTGTGTAAGTAGTAGCTCAATCGAATGACAACCTAGAGAATGAGATTATATGCAAGATGTAATTTTATGCTAAATGATGTAAGATAATGAAACTAAGATATGAAACTAAAATGGATTATACAAGATTATCTACCATGATTGCTTATGCTAAAATCATAAAACTGAAATGCTATGCTATGCTCAAGAAATAGAATAATAATATTGTTAAATGCTCAATAATACAACTATAATTCTCACACTAGATTCAATTTGGATCCTTTTCAAAGCACAAAGAGGCTATATTTATAGACTTTTGGAGGAAAAAGCCTAGTTGGAAAATATCGATGGTTGAAATCGAGCCTAGTAAGATGAACGGTGGAAGATCGAGAAGATGGAGAGAAAGATGGAAGCTAGAGAGAAAGAGGGCAAATGTTTCCTCCTACACAACCTATTCCATTCAAAAATGAAGGAAAGTAGCCATTTGGCATTTTTAGTTATGAGGAGTTAGTTGGTAGTTGAAGATAAATCCATAATTAAATATTTAAAATATTTAATTATATGTAGAGTGAAGAATTAGAGATAATGAATTTAGAAGAATATTCTTATTTGAATTTAAAAATTCAAACCTAAAGTAATATGATAATTAATTTAAATAAATTATAAAATTTATTTAACTAATTAAAAGGAAAATAGTAATAATTAAATAAACTTCTTTATTTAATTAAAATAGAAGAATTATAAAGTGAATGATATAAACAAATAATTAAATTTATTTATATGTAGATGAATTTTAGAAGATTAATTAAATAACTCATATTTAATTAATTACCAGATTTGATTTAATGTGACCATTTTTAGATGTATACAATTAGCAATTCGATCCTTTGTAAAAACATATTCAAATTTTAATTCATTCTCCATGACCTTCTCTCTCAAGAAATGATACCTGATAGATATATGCTTCATCCTCGAGTGCATCATACGATTCTTTGAAATGTTAATTGAACTTGTGTTATCACAAAAGATAGAAATAGGATCATCATATATCACTATGATATCTTTCAATGTTTGTTTCATCCATAGAACTTGTGTACAACAAGATGCAGTAACAATATACTCAGCTTTAGTAGTAGACAAGGAGATTGAATCTTGCTTTTTACTCAACCATGCCACCAATTTACAACCAAGAAAGAATGCACCACCACTTGTACTCTTCCTTTCATCTACACATCCAACCCAATCTACATCTATATAGGCACTTAGTGTTAGTGTAATTAATATTTAATTACACTTGCATAACTTTACTTAGGTTGAGCTAATTTTAGGTCAACATTAGGGTTGCATACTTTGCCTTTATAAGGCAAATCATCTCATTATAATATTGAATTCCTGAATATATCATTTTGCACATTCGCATGCAAAGCTCTAATTTTTTATGTTTTCTTTTTTGTGGAAGGTGTTTAGGTTTGCATGTCTGATCTAGGGTTTCTAACATGGTATCAGAGCCTTGACATGTAGCCCCTTCTCAAATTCTGGAGAAATTCATTGTAGAGTTCATTCGAGGAACCCCGAACGAACTTTGCAATCAATTTCTCCAGAATTTGAGAAGGGGCTACATGTCAAGGCTCTAATACCATGTTAGAAACCCTAGATCAGACATGCAAACCTAAACACCTTCCAAAAAAGAGAAAACATAAAAAAGCAGAGCTTTGCATGCGAATGTGCAAAATGATATATTCAGGAATTCAATATTATAATGAGATGATTTGTCTTATAAAGGCAAAGTATGCAACCCTAATGTTGACCTAAAATTAGCTCAACCTAAGTAAAGTTATGCAAGTGTAATTAAATATTAATTACACTAACACCCCCCATAATTGCAACTTAGGGAGACTAAAATAAGCATGCACCTAAAACTAAGATGAATGCAAGAAAGCATGAATGGGTCCCGGCAACAAGGCCTAATCAGGTACCCATGTACAAATGTAATAATGAGGCAGAGAAGGAAAATCCAGTGGGACAACCCCCCCTACAATGAGATGACTGCTACAAAGAAGCACTGGAAGAACATTGTGGAGTAACACTGGAACTGCAATCTGGCAAGCAAGGAAAGATACTTCTGTCTACAAGAAACCATATCGGAATCATCATAATGTGATAGTAGACTCGATGCCACGAAACACTCGAAAACACCAAATTGGAACAACCCTGGAATCCATAGAGCAACAGTAGATGATATGATGATGATAGACTCTAGAAGCCATGAATCTTGATGGCGATGCCAAACTAAGACTGAAACTCTTCCATGGGAAAAAGTACCATACAGACTCGGGAACAATAACCACAAATTTAGTGGCCCTCAAACTGAGATGGATCCGATGCGGATCACTAACCATAGGCTCTCAATCTAAAGTGTGAACCAAAATGAATCTAGTATGTTTCAAGCTAAGACAAAAATGAGGCCAAAAGAAACTAAGAGACTAGATTACAACCCATGCAAGTTTCCATCAAACACAATGAAGATTATTATGCAAGAAACCCCCCCGAAGGAACTTTATATCAGTTCGTTTATTACAATCCCCAATGACTGCAAAAGGAGAGAATGCCTAACATGCATAAAAAATAAAATAAAATAGACCTCAGATCTGTGTAGAGGACTGAACCAGCTTTCCAATGCCACAAGAATGGCGAAAAAAAGATCACCGAGTCAAAAGATATGCCCTCCGGAGTGAAAAATAGAAGTTCTGAGTTCAAGGACCTGCAAGATAAATCTGGAGCAAAATATAGAAAAACTAAATTTTTTAATAGATCAGCACCAGAATCATCTTTCCAATGGTATCTTGTTTGTGAAAAACAGACTCCGTATGCAAAAGTTATGCCCGATTTCGTGAAAGTGCTCCAAAAAGGCCTATAAGGCCTACAGGCAGCCCAGGGGGCTAAAAAAAATTTCGGCCCTTGGTCCTACATGCGACCAGGGGCTGGTAGACAGGGGGCTAGGGTGGAGCCCCTGGTCGCCCATACGACCACATGGAGAGCTGAGGACCGGCCGGGGGCTGGGCGCATAGCCCCCGGTCCCCCATGTGACCGGCTATTGATGCAGTGGAGCCCGCGGGGGCTGCGCTCGGGCCGACGAAGCTGGGTGGGGGAGCCACTGGTGGCGTGGTGGTGACGGGAACCATGTAAACTATGGGCACAACAATAAATGCAGTGTTTGATTTTTTTTCTCAATTTTCGTGAGAAAAATTGCCTCGAAATGCGTGCTAGGGAGGCCATACGGCCTCCTTGGAAATTTTTTTTTTCCCTCCGGATCAACTTCGTCAAAATTGATGAAACAAAAGGTGATCTTAGGGTTTTTGGCCACTGCGAATGCAATGGTGACCTCCGTTTCTGCTCAAAATGCTTCAAAAAAATGGCAACCTCCAATGCTTGTAAAAAAATACCAAACTTGAAACCCTTATAGATTTGGCCAAAATTTGCAAAATAAAAGCCAAACCTGACTTTTTCCAGAGCTCTGAATCCAATGGTGAAGCCCAATTTGATCCAAAACACTGTATAGATGAGCTCAAGGCATGAAATCCTCGAGGAACCCCGAACAAACTCTGCAATGAATTTCTCCAGAATTTGAGAAGGGGCTACATGTCAAGGCTCTAATACCATGTTAGAAACCCTAGATTAGACATGCAAACCTAAACACCTTCCACAAAAGAGAAAACATAAAAAAGCAGAGCTTTGCATGCGAATGTGCAAAATTATATATTCAGGAATTCAATATTATAATGAGATGATTTGGCTTTTAAATGCAAAGTATGCAGCCCTAATGTTGACCTAAAATTAGCTCAACCTAAGTAAAGTTATGCAAGTGTAATTAAATATTAATTACACTAACACCCCCCCATAAGTGCAACTTAGGGAGACTAAAATAAGCATGCACCTAAAACTAAGATGAATGCAAGAAAGCATGAATGGGTCCCGAAAACAAGGCCTGATCAGGTACCCATGTACAAATGCAATAATGAGGTAGAGAAGCAAAATCCAGTGGGACAACCAACGGCAACTTCGTTAGTATAAAGTTAGTATTTCTAGGATACCATAACCCATAATTTGGAGTGCCATTCAAATATCTAGAAATTCTTTTAACAACAACAACATGTGTTTCCTGAGGATCTTCTTGAAATCTAGCCACAAGACAGACAACATGCATAATATTTGGTCTTGTAGCAGTCAAAAACAATAGTCCACCAATCATAGATATATAACTTCTTTGATAAGCATTAGGTGAATCATCATCTTTACCCAATTTGCAACCAATCACCATAAGAGTACATACTAGTTTGGAACCATCCATCCCAAAATTCTTCAACATCTCTTTCACATACGTAGACTGTAAACTAAATATTCCTTTCTCTATTTGATTAATCTATAGCCCAAGAAATAAATTCACCTCTCCAAACATAGACATTTCAAATTCTTTCTACATCTCTTTCGTAAAAATATTGCACATATTTTCATTTCCTCCAAAAATAATATCATCAACATATACAACTACAATCAATATTTTGTCATTTTCAATCTTAAAATACAGATTACTATCTATCGTACCTTTGTTGAAACCTTTTTGAATCAAATACTTATCTAACATCACATACCAAGCTCTAGGAGCTTGATTTAATCCATATAGGGATTTCTTCAATCTACACACCATATCTGGTTGATCTGACAACTAAAATCCTTCCGGTTCTTCCATGTAGACCTCTTCTTCTAGTTCACCATTCCAAAATGCAAACTTGACATCCATCTGATAGACTTTGAAATCTTTATGAGGAGTAAACACTAAGAACATCCTTATAGCTTTAATTATTGCTACTAGAGGAAACCTTTCCTAAAAATCTACGCCTTCTACTTGTGAGTAACATTTACACACAATCCTTTGTTTGTTTCTAACCACTTCTCGATTCTCATTCAACTTATTTTTGAATACCCACTTTGATCCAATAATGTTTTTATCTATCAGTCTTGGGACCAATTCCCAAGTTTGATTCTTCTCAATTTGCATAAGTTCTTCTTTCATAGCTTCCATCCAATGTTCATATTTACATGCTTCACTTACAATCTTTGATTCAATCTCAGAAAATAAACACAGATTTAATTCAGCAACAACTCTACTTCTAGTCAATACTCCTTTAGTCTTATCTCCAATAATCTAACTTTATGAATGATTCTTCTATACGTATCTAGGTGTCTTAGGGGACACCACCGAAGCTTCTTATTCTCTTTCATTTTGTTCATCCTTTTTCAGTTCTTCCATAATCTCTTCTATTCTTACACAATCAAGTTCATCAGATACATGCCCATCAATGTAAATTGAATTATTCATTGTTTCATCAAACTTGACATTTGCACTCTCTACAATCTTCCTCGGTCTTTTATTGAAACATTTGTGTTTTTTCTTTTAGTATAATATCCAAGAAAAATTCGTTCATCACTTCTGATATAGCATTTTCTTCTGAAAACCTTGAAACACTTAACAATAGGAGTTCTTCCATACCATAGCTCATATGGGGTCTTTGTACTATTTGCTCTAGCATAGACTCGATTGAAAAAATAAACAAAAGTATGAATAGCTTCTTTCCAGTAAACTTTCGGTCAAATGGCCTCAATAATCATTGTTCTAGCAACCTCTTGAACTATTCTATTTTTTCTTTCAACAACTCCATTTTGTTTAGGAGTTCTCAGAGTAGATAATTATCTCTTTATTTTGTGCACTTCACAAAATATATTAAACTCATGGGAGGTGAATTCTCCACCTCTATTAGATCTTAAGCATTTTATCCTCAAATTTACTTCATTTCCAACCATAGCCTTGAATATCTTGAATCTATCTAATGCATCTGATTTCTCTCTAAACAATTTAACCCATGTATATCTAGAATAATCATCAATCAAAAGCATAAAGTACCTTTCACCTTCTAGACTTCTCACTCTTGTAGTACCACATAGATCTGTATGAATTAAATCCAATAGTAGACTATTCCTTTGATCTGTAATGAATTCTTTCTTGCTTTCCAAACTGATAATTCTTGAAAATAGCATTAACGGGCTTTGTAATCCTTGGTAAATATCTCATGGCCTGAATTGCACTAATCCTTGCCAAGTTATCAAAATTCATATGACACATTCTCTGATGCCATATCCAACTATCATTAATCTGGGTCATTAAGCATTTCCCATCATTACCCTTAAGATGATAAATATTTCCTTTATATTTCTTTCTTGCAACAATCAATCTTCCAGATCCTTTCTAGATTTCACATCTCTCATCTTTAAACACAAGATCATATCCCTTACTGCACATCTCTCCAACACTCAAAAGATTATGCCTTAAACCCTTAACATAGTAAACATCATCAGTATTATGCTTTCCATCAAAACTTACTGAACCTATCCCACAAATTTTAGCACCAATATCATCTCCAAACATAACCAAGCCTCCATCATATTTTTCAAGTTTAACAAACTTAATTTTATGACTAGTCATGTGATGTGAAAAACCACTGTCAACTACCCAATAGTTCTTTTCTTGTTTATCATGTAGGGAAGATTTAATGGTACCTTCATTTTCCTCCTTCTCCGGAGGGATTTCCTTTACCTATTTTTTAGAATTAGCAGAAGTAGGTTCATCCTTTATAGCTAAGAACAAGCATTCATTTTCATCAGGATCTTTATAATCAGAATCCTCATCAGATATACTAGCATTCTCATTCACATAATATGCTTTGTTGATCTTCTTTTCTTTCTTTTCTTTCTCATATCTTTGTTTATTCCTCTTAGCTCTTTTCAGACACTTTGCAGGATAATGACCTATTTCTCCACAACTAAATAATTTAAAGGGTAACTTACCTTCATACTTGCCAGAGCCTTTCCTCATCCTTCTTACAAAGTTAACTTTTATTTGTTCAAAATTTTCTTCATCCAAGTCTTCAAATTTTGTAGCTTTGAAAGAAGTTTTTGATTTGCATCCATTCCTCAGATTTGGCTTCCTCGTCTCATAATATTTCAAAAATCCCAACAATAGATCTTTAGTGCAAGTCTTATAATTTATACTCTATTCAATAGCACACACCTTTTCACTATAAGAATAAGGGAGATTTCTCATAATAGTTTTTACAATCATGGTTTCATCTACAGTAGCACCAATTCCTCACATTTCGGCCACTATCTCATCTAATCTATGTACATAAAATTTAACATTCTCATCTTCAAACATATGTAGAAGATCAAACCATGTCTCCAAATTCTATAATTTTGCCTCTTTGACTCTTTCATCACCTTCATGTGCCCTTTCCAAAGCATCCTAGACTTCTTTAGCAGTCTTCAGATTTTGAACCTTAATTAACTTGAAATGTACCAGTCTGTTCTTCAAAATTTACTTCGCCTTATTGTTCGTTTCATGTACTTTGATCTCATAAGCTATACTCAAACCATTAGCAGGAGGAGTGTAAGGGTTCTTGTAAGATTTCTCCACATCATATCCACGGTACTCTAGATATTCTTCCATCAATATTTTTCAAGTAGAATAATTAGTTCCATCGAACCTTGAATAATCATAAACCATTTTGCCAGCCATCTCAGACCTTCCTCGAGTAGTTAAGCTCTTCACCAAGAAACCAAGATCTCATACCAATTATTGAACAAGACAAACAAGATGGGGGTGAATCAATTCTCACATATTTAAACTTTAATTCATTCACCAGAACTAATTCTTAACACTGTTTAAATGATTAAACATTAAATGCAAGTGCAAAAACTGAGAACCATCACAAAAACACAATAACACTAGATTTACATGGAAAAATCAATAAGGGAAACACCATGGTGAGGATTAACTCACACTATAGAGAATATCAAAATAGATTACAAGAGGCTCACTGCCTAAGAAACAAGGCTCATTGCCAAAACAAGGACTCACTATCCAGATTATGACTCATTGTCCAACAAGGCTAACAACTTGGAGGGCTCACTGCCATAGAGATACAAAGAAGATAAAAGATATATGTTACATAGAGAAGACAATCTCAATGCAACAGGGAAATCCACCATAATTTTCTCAACCACTTGTAGACATACATGAATGATAGAGTACACCTTCTTCTCACTACATCCAAAAAATAAAAATTTAGGCTTGACATTGATCTACTACACACACATCACACACACTCACTAATTAGCATCAATATCATATCTATCTGCTCTATTTCTTTGTACTTATCTCTCTTTTTACTCACTTTCACCACTAATTCATCTTGTATTTATACCATCTTCAACTTTGAAACATATCTAAAGTCAGCCATCCAAATTTAAATTCAAATTAGGTCAATGCCAAAACATCCTAGAGTGCAATTAGAATGATGGTGACCCAAACACATATTTCATAAGGACCCAAATATATCCAACACGCTTCATCAACTCCAAAGGTAGCGTTCAACACAAGGTCGGTTAAACTAGTGTAAAATACATAGAATAATTAAGCACGAACCTTCTAGATACCAAAATTAGATTCAATACAATAAAAAAAACTCAACTCTAGAACCACAAGTCATAAGACTTTACCAAAGAGAAATCCGGACCAACAACATTTCTCCTGAACCTCAACCAGAAACATAGAAAACCACAGTTCACAACTAGTGAACATAACTCAAACTGTACAATGAATCAATAGCCAAAAATATAGATATAGAATATTCTAACAACCATGATCAACATATCTGAACCACACAAACATAGGATAAAATCCCAGAGAAAAACCCAGACCAACCATTGAACACCTGCAATATTTCTTCAATACAATTTTCTTAATATCCTTGACATATACAACGACCAATTGACCAGTTGATATCAATGCCAACACCTTCATTTTATCCATTCTTGCAACACATGTCTCACCATATTTGATAGAATGAGGTGAGTGACTTCCCGCTCTTTTTTTTTGGTTGTGCATAATTTTTCTAGGATTATGTGACTTTATATGTTGTAGGAAAAGTGTGTAATGAACCTGTTAGCCAATTCACCCCATGTTCGTATCCTCGGAGGAAGGTGTGCAAAACATTCTAGAGACTGCCTTGAAAGGCTTTGTGGAAATAGTCTCATCAAATAGTTGGGCTCAAAAGCAATGTCCATACATGTCATGTTAAACTCTCGTATGGGTTCCACTGGATCCCCTTTCCCTTTATACTTGTTAGAATTTGGAGTGTTGGAGTGTGGGGGGAAAGATGGCATGTATATGCTTCTATCAAAAAGGGTAAGGAAACAACTCCTCCATTGAGTATATCTTCTTAGTTGTCCCCAATTACATGTTTTCTATATATTTTTGCATTTCTTGCATTCAAGGCATCCATGGGGGATGGTGTCATGTTGGGTTGAATTTGCATAAGGGAATTGGTATTGGTGTTAAGAGTGTTGAAATGATTATATGATGAGTTGGACATCGTGTGATTTGGATTGACACTATATTGTAAAGGATTCTAATTACCTTGTTGCTAGTGGGGTGAAAATATAGTATTGGTATTGCTTTGATTTTTTGGTATGAAATTGGTGTTTGGTGTGACGTGTTGTTGTGATGGAAGGGGGTTGGTGTTCAAGTTGGTCCCAAAGTCCATTGTGGTATTAGGTGCAGGTTTGACCATTTGGTTTTACACTCTATGTGTGACAATATGAATACTTCTCATCTTGTTTGGTGGGTTTTGACTTGCATTGATTGAGGGTGTAGTGTTTTGAGTTCCAAAGAGATTTACAAATGTCATACCCATGGAACTAGAAGATGAAGAAAATGAGCTACCAAATGTGAAGGTTGGTCCTTGGGATGTGGCATGTGTTCTCTTGGTTCCAAGTGTTGGAGGATTGGGGATGTGTGTAGTTGTTGCAATGTGTGTTGTTACCCCAACTGGTAAGCTAGTATGCATTTGTTGTGAAAAAGTTTGACCTTGTGAGAATGTGTTTTGACTAGGACCTTGGGTTTATGATTGTGTTGCTCCCTCTACTATTGTGGAAGTGTTAAAATCAAAGGGCAGGTTTGCACCCTTTTTGGCAAGTGCAAGAAATAATTTATTGGTGTCTACACTGGTAAGCTCATCCACAATACATGTTATTTTAGGGTCTTCTGAGGCATGTTCAATTTATTTGGGGGTTAGATGTTTGTTGAACTTAGGTAACATAAGATTGGAAAATGGATTTGGGGTTTCCCCTTGTGATGTGTGAGGTTGGTTAGAGTTTGACCCAAGGTTTCATTTTACTAGTGGTATTGAAAAAGGGATCATTTGAGGAATTCATGTCCTTTATTTTCCTTTGTGACCTTATTCGGACCATATAAGACTTGCAGCTTGAGGAGGATGATGCAAGGTGATAATACAAGATGAATATGAGACTATGCTATATTTTTTGGGGATATAAGGATGTAAAATTCTAATGCACCTAAGACCAAGATTTGGGATGCAAGGATGATAGTGAATCTATGACCAAAGGATATGATATGTAATGAAGATAAATGAGACTATAACCAGAGTTACAATATGAGACTAAGACTAAGGGATACCAAATGAGACTAAAGATGTTCGCCTTTAGGACCTAATAAAAGGATGCTAAACAAGCTATGACAACTCAAGGTAACAAACCAGATTATCAAGACCTTAAATGGACAAATATTGAAAGGATGATGATTTGAAAAAGTGGGTCTAAACTAAGATGTGAGTTTGAGACCCAACTTGGATGATGATGATTGATAGATAAAGGAAAAGGTCAAAGACAACCTAGATAATGAGCATGGGTTGTTTAAAGGTATGGAAAGATTCCTGGTCAGGAATTTGAAAGGTGCATATGGATAAGAATGACTGAGGACCAAATAAGCTATGCAAGAATGGAAATGTAGTCTAACTAAGAAATACAATCTAACCTATATGAATTCCATGAAATAGAGTGATTGAACTGAGCAAGTTTATGATAAAAAAGTATAGTCACTGTGAAAGTGTGATTAGGATTGAAATTAGATGAAAATTTTCTTGAAATTTTAAGGATTGGAAATTGTGGTACACTATCTCATAGGTGCGGCTTACTATTCCATAGATGTGGTGTACTTTTATTGTCAAATGCAGTTCACTATTCAAAAAATGTGATTTATTGTTTAGTAGATGCAGTGTACAGTCCATTGGCTTCAATTTGAATGTTTTCAAGTATTTTTTCATTTTAGGAAATTTTGGTAATGTGATTGAAGACACAAAAAACACTCTTAAAATAAATTTTGGTTGTTGATTGTCCAAGTTCTTATGCAAATAGTGTATTTTCATAGGCCAAATTCAGCCCAATTTCCATTGGTATCATCACAAATAAAAAACACTTCAAACACTTCTTAATCCTAAGGTCAAGGCCAATGGCAGCAATATCAAGCGTACAACTTGGAATCTCCTTCGACTCAAATGTAGGAACACCTAAATGGGTGTATACACTCTTTTATTTGTGAGAGAGGATAGGTAGGGGCCTCCAAGACTACAAGAATGACCCAATCACCCTCTCCCCAGAAAGCTATGTGTAGCTTATGCTAAGTTAGGGATTTTTGTCTCATCTCAAGGGAGCCATATGGTGAGTAACTTCAGGGCACGATGTGCATCCCTTGCAAGTTGAGAATGGAAAAAATAACTCAATCAATAGTGTGGGCCTCTAAAAGAAGGTTTCTAGTCACTACTTGGGGACTTAACGCCTTGCCAATGCCCAACAAGACACTTAAGGCTTTAGCCAACCCTACTTGGGACCCTAAATACCTCACATGAATGTGGGTAATGTTGGCCCCACAATTGTCATTACACCAAAATGTTGAACTATTAATGCCCAATAAAACCACCCGAGAACAAATCCACGAGAGGCAGTTAGTTCATATCAGGAATCCTGAGGGGAGCACTAACCATTTTCCAACAATCTCCCCCTCAACACAAGTCGAGGGGATTCAAATCTAGCACCTTTGGCTCTGATACCAATTATTGGCCCCATGGTTGCAGTTACACCAAAAGGTTGACCTATTAATGCCTGATACAACCACCAGAGTTAACGAATGCACAAGAGGCAGTTAGTTCATGTCATGAATCCTAAGGGGAGTGCTAACCATTTTCCAATAGGTAGATCCCCTTTTGGATTAGCACTACTGACAAGGTACTCACTAGTTAGACCTTTTCTTTTTCCATAATCATTTATATAGCAACCTGAGGGAAAAACCTCTTTGGGTCATACCCCTTGGAGTGATCACTTCTCCAAAGGCGGGCCCTTCTACAAAAAGAAAAATAAGATGTAGTGATTTCTCTTACACCCAAGATCCACGAAGGCAAGGGGAGAGGATACTTTCACCAACACCTTAGGGTTCTACAAAAAATGTGCAAATGCACCAAACACAAAAGACATTGATTCATTTTAAACCCAAAATCCAAATGTTCCTACTTAAAAATTGAAGACACAAAATTCTGCAAGAAGATTAATTAGTAGTTTCGATAGTATTGTTTTCTCTTATCGATTGTCCTACAAGAACACATATTAGTATTTTGATAGTAATTTCTTCTCCAATCAATTGCCACACACTGCAAATAAGATATCAGTAACACAAAAAACCTCCTAGCCTAATGCATGCAAAAGGATGCAACTAAAAAATTTCAAATTTAAACCATTTTACCCAAAATAGGTAGTTGCGTCATTCTTTCTCATAGATGTGATGAACTAGATGGTGACTACAGAGAATAAGATAGTGACTACGACTCCCTATCATGAAAATTATGCTCAATATCATGCAATTGTGGCTCACTATTATGAAATTGTGTCACACTATTCCACATATGCGACACACAACCTGAACTTGCAAAAAAAACAAGAAAATATGGTAAAAAGGGCAGAAAATAAGATGATAAACAAAATGAAAGGAGTCTACCAAAATGTCAAAAAACCACAAAATATAATTTTTTCCTAAAGCAAGAAAATGCGACATTCTTTCCAGTGATTGCATCACACTATCCAACAAATATGATGCATGGTATTTTTGCCACTCCATCAATCAGATACGTCGTACTATCTCACAAATGTGTCACATTGTCTTGTGAATGTGTCGTATAGGTCCCTGAAAACTCAAGAAAACTTGCAGATTTCTTCAAATTTTGTTAGCTTCATGTTGGGTTCACCAATAGTAGGATAGGGTTAAAAACAAGTGCATAGGTAAAGATCAATAGTAGCAACTACAACTACTTAAAATCCAAACCCAAAAGGCCCAAATCCAAACAAGAAAGCACAAATAGCAATAGAAAAGAAAATAACAAAGTAATCTACTAAACTTTCTACACCATGGTTGAATCATCTTCCTTGCATCTCCTCCATTTTTGTTGAATATGTAAGCTTTCTCTTAGATTTTTTTGTCTACAAGTGCGAGTCAAGTGATAGTGATAGCAAGAATATCAGAGATTGTGGTTGTAAGGTTGGAAAGATGGAGAAAACTCTCTTTTATATAAAATACATTTGAATGGATGGTCAAGATAGAAATCCAAAATGATACAAATATCGGTGGACTAGGTTGCTTACACAATGAAGAGATAGGGTTAGGGTCAAAATAGGGCTTGTTAAGGACGAACGATCAAGATTAAAAGAAGAACGTGACATGATCAAGGGTTGAGATTCAGAAGAGAAGTTGGAGGGGAAATGGAGAAAATTAAATAATCATAAGATTATTTAATTTGAGAGGGAATATGAGAAATTAAATAATCGAAGTGGTTGTTTAATTGTAGAAGGGGAAACTGGGATTTTAATTAGAATGCCTAAAGCAACCGTTTAATTAAAAATGGAGGAAAAGGGATAAAAGTTATTAAATAATTAAATTAATTACTTAATAAGGGAGGGAAAAGCTTAAGTGAATAGTTAAATAACTAAAATAATTATTCAACCATAGAAGGAAGAAATGAAGAATGAAAAATTAAATAAATAGGAATTTATTTAATTAATCGAAAGAAGAATAAAGAATGAGAAATGAATTAATTTTTTTTTTGATAAAAGGCACGAGGCCTATATATACTATATAATATTTATAAAGTGTACATATGCATCAAAAGAGGCTAGATTGCCAGATCAGTATCAAAATTTTCTCTACCATATGACTGCACAATAATCAAAACACTAGATTACTAATCCAGCTCTTATGCTTTCAGCCTATCCTTCTACCATAAACCAGAGTGCCATACTAACCAAACCCATTATAATCCATTAAACTAATCCTCTATGTATAAAATTTTCATAAATTCTTAAAACTACTATAGCAAGAAAAGAAGGATTAACTATGTAAACAAAATTTGAACTTGCACAGGTCGAGTATCTATTCCTCCATGCAGTCTTCTCCGTGGAAAATATTCTCATCCTGACCCTCTGAGAGCTCTTGCAGTCATCTTTCTTGGTTCATAGGTTCTGGATCAAATTGAGTCTTCTCCAATAGATGGACCAACAACATTTCCCTTCGCCAGTTGATATAGGTTAACTCGGTCTGAAGTACCAACATCTTGTTCATCTAAAGAAATGTTTCCAACTAGAATTGATTCACAAGCCTCATTTCCTAGTACAACCACTGGAACCCTGTCATCTATATTAACAAAGCCTAAAGCTCGAGGCAGATGAGGGTGATGTTCATGGAGGAAGCATATGGCATAATATTTCTCCTTAACATCAAAAATCATTGTGGCACACATTATATTAGAATTCCTCCTCAAAGCTTTTAGAAGAATTTTATCATTCCTAAACTGCAATGCTAGCCTAATGGATTCAAATGTATCCTTAAAGCCAGGTCTAGACTTAATAAATTATCTAGGGAACAACCCACTCAAATATGCATCACCATAAAAAACATTATAACCCTGAACAACTTCTAATAACCCATCAGTATCAAGTATCTGAGGTTTGACAAACCTAGAAACAATAACCTCCAACTCACCTAGTGACTGAAGAAGGTCTAGAATATTGGATAGGAACACAGAGAGAACCTGGGAAGGGAAAATTAGGTGATGGGCTCTGGGGCTGGTGAGCTCAAAACCAAGAATGGATCGCACCGACTCCTCAACCCTTAGACATTCAATTTGAAATATCATCGCCAGATTATCATGTGTGAGACTCTCCTCAAAAGGTCATTCCCACAGCTTCACTGGAAAAAATCACCCTAAAGTTCCATGGCTTGGACATCATTTTACAAGAATTTGAAACACATAGCTTGCAAACTGTCGCTCTCCAAACACCTTCAAACTTTATAAATGAAAAAATATATCTTCCACTGCCTTTTAAAACCATAATGAGCTGGAAGATCTGATAAAACCATTGAAGCATGTTGGATCGTGCGAAGTGAATACCAACCCAAACTTAATTAATGCATCATACGCCTGAAGGAATGTGAAGTACCTGCATAATACCACAAGTTAAGAAAAAACATGGATCAATGAACATGTGTCCCGACTGATGCAAGTTGTGGCACGTCATGGAAAAATCGATCTTCATCCTTCATGTGAGTAATTAAGGCACGTCTTGGGAATATTAACTACTAAGCATCATTAAACATTATGCTTAGCAGCCAGGTTGGATATCGTGGAGATATTGTCGGTGTGATAAGACATCTCAAGCATCGGGTTTTGCTCATCCTACCACACTCGATCATGAGTGATGTAATCAATAATAATGTCTTGTCCTTTCCTTCATTGAATTATGCACGCAGGTATAAGCTACCATGTCAACTAATGCCTTTCCCCATGTGGAAGATGACTAATACCTATCCTTCAATTGGCATGACTATTCAGCAAGAACGCCACTTACCTTTTAAATTTGAATGGTGGTGTAGTATGCTTGAGTGGAAAACTTGAAATTTGAAAGTAACCATTTTGTACCTTTCCCAACTATTAGGTTAGGCCAAAAAAGAATGATCAACCAACCCTATGCTTTGGATGTGAGTAAATTTGATCCACTCTTCATCATTTTTTATGCTTATTGACTCATGTTGATCACAATCCAGATTTGCCAAACCATTTGCTAATCTATTTCCTTCTTGATATGTGTGGGAGAGGCTGATGTCTTCAAAATTTTCTAATATATCCCATATTTTCTGAAGGATGTATCTTATTTTCCAATTACAAACACTCTTAGTTTTTCATGCATTAATAATGAGAAGAGAGTCACCCTCTACATGTAACTTGTTGATTTTGAGATCCTTTGCCAATGAAACACCTGCTAACAATGCTTGAACTTTTTCCATGTTGTTTGTACATGGACTTAGAGGTAATGCTTTGGCTGCTAGCAAAGAACCCCTATAGTCCTGAATACAACAAGCTGCACTAGAGACACCATGATTTCCACATGAGGCTCCATCAAAATTAAGCTTACAAAAGGGGAAGCTTGGTGGAACCCATTTTACTTTTCTTCTATCCACTTTGAGAGTATTTGGATGTAGAGCCTCATGAAATGGAAAAACAATATATTTCCAATGATTTAAAATGTAATTATTCCAGTTGGAGTATAATGTTGAGATTGATTTGTAGTTTCTAACATATGAATTGCAGACTTCAAAAATGGTCCTTTCTATTTTCTCTTTCACTCTTTGAACTGAAATAGCCTAACTTTTGAAAATGCATCTATTTCTTTCCAACCAAATTGACTAGATTACCAAAGCGGGAGTAACTAGCCAAATACATGCAAACAAAACAAACTTATGAAGAATTTTCCAACTAGTAAACATATCCCAAAGAGAGCTAGGCAATGGAAAATAAACATTTAATTTCTCCATAATGAAGGTCCATATCTCATAAGCCACTGGGCAAAGGAAAAACAAATGATCAACTATTTCATCTTCCCCTTGACACAAAACACACTTGAAAGTTCTTGCTATTCCAAATTTCTCCAAACGATCACTTGTAAGAATCCTTTTTTTTCAAAGCTAGCCATGCAAAACTACCCGCCTTTGGTAGCTGTGTTGAATTCCAGCAAAAGGAAAAGGCTCTATGAGATTGCATCTGGGCAGCCTACACAATGATTGAGTTATACCCTTTCTTAAATGTGTATAGGCCAGTCTTAGATGGAACCCACACTAATCTATCCAAAGATTGAGGTAAGTATACATTTATGTTCTTCAAAGTTTCTGACAACACTTGCTTCTGATACTCTGGTAAAGACGTGTTTGAGAAATCCTTCCATTTAATCAGGCCTATCAACGGGTCAAAAGACTCAACATAATCCTTTAGAAGCTCCCCCCAAGTTGAAGATAAAACATTTCCAGCAACATACAAATCTTGATTCAGACTTAGTGGAGGTTGACCATTCCAAGAGTCTTTCCAGAATAAAACTTGATCTCCACTATGAACTTCCCATGAAAGAAAGGGCCTAATAACATCTCAGCAGGCTAGAATAAAATTCCATATAATAGATCCCACTGTAGGATTTGAGATTGTAAATATCCTAGATGGGTTATCATTATCTAGATATTTACTCTGCATTAGCTTACACCATTTAAGATCCGACCTGGCATACATTTTTCAAACCATTTTAGCTCCTAAAGCCATATTCCTCACAGACAAGTTATGAAGTCCTATTCCACCACTTGATTTTCTGGGAAACATGCTTTCCATAGAAACTAGAGGGAGTTTCTTTTTATCATCAAGATTTCCTTTCCACGGGAACTCTCTTATAAGATTCTCAATTTGATGAATTATAGTTTTTGGAGCTTGTAAACCTGACAAGAAATAATTTGGGATAGAGGTTAGGAAAGATTTAATAAGCAAAATTTTTCCAGATAAGGTGAGCCATCTTGCTTTCCATGCAAGTATTCTTGCTCTTATTCTATCTAAAATATTATTCCAAAACAAAGATTTATTGGTGCCCATAAAGAATGGTATACCCAGATATGAATAGGGAAGTTTTTCTCTTTGAAAGCCTAATATTGACATCAACTTATTTGTTATCCCTGATTTTGTGTTGAAAACATATACCTTTGATTTGGCAGCATTAATTTTCTGACCTGATGTTGTGCAATACTTTTCCAACAACAAATTGACTTGCTTTGTTTTTGCCAAGGTTGCCCTCCCAACCAACAATGTGTCATCTACAAACAGTGAATGGGTAACTGTGATATTTGTGTTAGGAATTTCAATCCCCTGCCATAGACCTTGAAGATGGATTGTTTAAATTGATCTGCTAAGAGCTTCCACCATAATAATAAAATGCACAGGGGACAAAGGGTCTCCTTGCTTGACTCCTTGGCAAGATCCAAAAAAACCCACCAGAGACCCATTGACAATCATTGAGAATTTAGCTCCAGAAATACATGATAGGACCCACTTGCACCATTTATTACTGAACCCAAATATTTTTAGCACTTGAATGAGAAATTTCCAGCACACCCTATCATATGCCTTCATCATATCCAACTTTATGATGAACGATGGGATGACAAATGTTTTGATAGAATGAAGAACTTCATGAGCCACAATGGCTCCTTTTGTTGTTTCCCTTCTTGGAACAAAACCACCTTGTTCTGGTGATACAATTTTGGATATGAGAGGTTGGAGCAACATAGATAGATGGCTTTAGTAAAAAAATTGTACACTATGTTACATAAGGAAATTGACCTAAACTCAGCAAATGACTTTGGATTCTTTACTTTTGAAATTAATGCAACGTGAGTTGTATTGAATTGTTTTAAGATAGTCCCCATCCTCCTTGACTCTTCCAAGGCTTGAAGTACATCAATCCCAATAAAATACCAACATTTTTGAAAGAAAAAAGTTGTAAATCCATTCGGACTAGGCGCCTTATCAGGCTGCATAGAAAATGCTACACTTTGAGCTTCATCCAATGTGAAGGGTTTCAGAAGGCTTTCATTTTCCTCCCTTGTAACCAAAGATGGTATCGTATCCAATAGGTCATTTGTATCACTGGTGTCTAATGAAGAGTTTTTGGTTGGAGCTGACAGAAGAGATGAGAAGAAGCTTATGGCTTCCTGCTAAATTTCTTCCTCTTTCACTAGTTCTTGACCTGATACAACATCTTGAATTTTGAAAATGGAATTGTTTGATTTTTTTATTTGAGTAGAGGCATGAAAGAACTTAGTGTTTCTATCACCCTCTTTCAGCCATAACTCCCTCGACTTCTGCTTTCAATACACTTCCTCCTTGGAAACAAATTCCACCCATTCTTCTTGTAAATACTTTTTCTTATCATATAGATCAACATCTAAACCTTGGGTAATAATTTTATCATTTATATCTGATAATTCCTTAAACACCCTATTCTTTTGCTCAAAAACATTTTTGAAAACGTTTATATTTTAGATTTTAATTTTCTTTTTAATATACTTCAGCTTATGAGCTAATTGAAAACACCTTGAAACTGCCACAAAAGGATTAGTGTTCCACAATTGATTCAGTAAAGGCATGAACTATGGGTGTCGAAACCACATTCTTTCAAACTTAAATGATGACTTGTGAATCTTAGATTGAGATCGAGTTTCTATGACTAGGGAAATGGCATAGTGATCAGAATGAGAAACTGGCATAATTTCTAACACCAATGTTTTCTCAGTATCATACCAATTAGTTTATGCAAGAAAATGATCTAGCCTCTCAGCTATTTATAGAAATCCCTTTCTCCTATTCGTCCATGTAAATTGACCCTTTACAGGAACAATATCAGTGAGAGCATTATTTGAGATGAAAGTGACAAAGTCATCTATAAATTTTTGGGGAGGAATAATGCCACCTTTCTTCTCCTGCATGCTTGTTTTAGCATTAAAATCACCTGCATTAATTACCTTATCCATTTTTATTCCATCCAATATTGTTGTTAACACTCCCCAAAGGTGTTTTTTGTCTGTCGTGGTTGTTGGAGCATACACATTTAACAACCAAAAACTAAAGTCAAAAGATGATACTTTAAATAGTTGTCAGTGCTTGTCACTTTTTATAGCCTCAACTTTTACTTTTTTAGAATCCCATAGCACAACCATGCCCCTAGAGGCTCCTTCAACATGCGTGTGAAAAAATTGCCATTTTCTCCATTTTTGCACTGATAACTGGTAAACTTGATCTGAAGTTTTAGTTTCTTGTAGCATAATTATTTCTACTCCACAAGCATATAACTGTTGCTTGATCAGAGCTCTCTTTTCAAGAGCATTGATTCCCTTGACATTCCATTACAAGATCTCCATTGGTATCAAGGAGAGCAACATGCTCTCCTTGGACGTTTAAATGCATAACTTGTCACTATGTTGTCCAGAGTTGACTGAACCCTTGCTACTATTTCTTCTTGCAATTTTATCATACAAGATTTTCTTCCCCTT
Source organism: Sequoiadendron giganteum (assembly GCA_007115665.2). NCBI lineage: Eukaryota > Viridiplantae > Streptophyta > Pinopsida > Cupressales > Cupressaceae > Sequoiadendron > Sequoiadendron giganteum. The sequence continues at coordinate 628,521,470 of CM021109.1, forward strand.
TTACCTGGAGTCTTGATAGAAGGAAATTGAGCATTGGGAGTTTGGGAAATTCCTAGAGTTTGAGAGTAGTCAAAACTTCCTTTTTTTTCCTCTTGAGGCTCCACTTGGTCATCACTTACCAGAAACTAGTGTACAGTTTAATGCTCTTCACTTATCTTAGCCTGGGGACTTTGAAACAACTGCTTATTGACTACTTTTTGAGGAAGGACCATGTTGAGGGAGTCCAATCAGAACCCCATATCTCCTTCATCAACTTCTTCTAGATCAAGGAGTCTATCCAAATCTTTAAGGGGGGATGTATTCTTAACACCCTGAGATTCTTTAAGAATTTCATCAGTAATCCATTCAATCATTCTATTGCCCTCAAAAACCACAATCTTATTAGTCAGTTCCTCCAAATGGCCTTCATAAAATAACTTTTCAAATGAGTTGAAAATGGGTTCATCTTCCTCAGAAAAATCACAGATCTTCAGTCCTGAGGACATCACCTCTTGAGGTTGGTAGTTCCATTTAAAAGATTGATCCATTTGTTTAGAAGACAACAGTCTTTTATCAAACATGAGGGATTTAATTATGGAATCCATTTGTTGTTCAGAGGCATAGGAGAAAGTAGGGGCAAATCCAACAATTGATTGACAGTGCTTTAAAAAATATGGCAAGATTAAATTAATGTTTTTTTTCCTATTTACTCTCATTTTTGCTAACTGCATAGAGACATCTCTCTTTACTATCTTTTGGGAATTGGATGCTAACCATTGTGGTATTATAGGAGAGTTTTTCTTAGTTACAAGCATATTTGAAGAAGAAAAAATCTGCTCAGATTTATCTTTCTTATTCAAATTGATAACTTGAACACTTTGATCCTTATTAATTAGAGGCTCCTCCAATATATCATTTTCCCTTATGCAATAATTCCCCGAATGACCCTTTATATGACAATTGTAACATACAGTATCTGGGTTTTCAAGATGAATATCTTGAGTCCACAACCCATATTTAGATTTAATAAGAATTTTCTCCGAGATTTTCTTTGAAAAATCCAATAACGCACAAAATCTAACTGGTTTTGATGGATCTTTAAAATAAATTGTATCATGTTTTAGGAATATGCCAACTTGATTTGCAAAGATTTCAATTATACATAGCTCCCTATATTCCAAAGGCAGACATGACAATTGAATCCAGAAGGGAGTGAATTTAAGTACAAAGTTCTGAGGCCTAAAATTAGGATACCAAGGTTGCATAAAAAAACCCAAACCCTCAAATACCCATGATTTCACCTTAAAGATTGCATCTCTATGCCCTTTAGACTCAAAAAGCACTATAAATATTCCCTGCTCTTGATCTAAGTAGAAAATCTTGATAGCTCCTTTCCATTCCTCATAGATTAAGTCTTTAAGAAGATCAATATCAAGCTTAAGAAACCAAAACTTACAAATTAGTGCTCGATGTCGCAAATCTAACACCTATGGGTCTAGTTGATTTCCCTAGAGAGTGATTGACACAGTGAATTTTGAGCCGATAGAAGTAACTTCGTCCCTTGTCGTTCGAGCCACCGAAGGAACTTTCAAGATAGGTCTCCATTGCCATGTGATTCAATTCTTTTCTTGCATCGATTTCCCTTTGGAGGATGACCATTTTTTCTGCTTCTTCCTACTATTCTCTACATGATAGTTCCTCTCCAGCCCAACTTTTTTATATTTATCTTTCTTAATTTCCTGGCTCTCAGATTGTTGTTCCTGTTGAGCATGTGAAGCCAACTTTTGGTTTGAAGTAATTTTATTTGAGCTTTCATGCTTGTTGATATCTTTTTCCCTTGCATGTTGAAATTCATTATGTTTTCCTAACTTTCCTAACCTGTCTGATCCCTTTACAATAGTTTCTTTAGGGTTTACTCTCTTTTCAGGGCCTGACACCTCTCCTTTTTCTTTTAGATTAACCCCAGTATTCTTTTCTTGATCTACTTCTTGTAATACTGCATACCGATTCTAAATTATTGGATTGAAGGGAGCACCAAACTTTTCATGGTTATTTTGTATAGATTTCTAAAACCCTAGTGACTGATCTTGATTTTGTTTGTCCACATTAGGGTGTCGATTATTGTGCATCTGATCTCCTCAATCATCTTCCCATAGATCAAAGGGTTATTTTTTGTCCCATAGAAGGCATCTATGGGGTCTTTTGGGGACCCATATTCCACTTCTATTATGCAATGCATTTTGTTGCATCCTTCGAGAATACAATTTTTTATTCCCTTGTGGCTCCCAGTACCTATTTTGACTTGGAAATTCATCACTAGGCCTCTTTCTGACCGTCTGAGGTTTTTGATTCAAACCCTTTTGGTTAATAGTATGTCGATGCTATGTCAAATATTACACTCCAGACCCATCTGCATGAATGACATGCTTGTGAGGCCTATTAGCTCCATACCATTTGTGATTATTAGAACTAGCATACTAAAAATCTTTAGTATGCCTACCATAGCCATTATGATTTTTTTTCCTGTTAGAGCACCATGATTTCTTAGAGAGGTTAATAGAAGAATGTGACTTTAGAAAATAATCAAATAATTAAAATTATTCAATTATGTAGGGAAGAAGGGAAATCAATGAAAATGATGTTCGTAGGCGTAGGAAATTTTTCACTGTCTACACCAAGCATTAATTACATCTTAGGACTTTCAAGAAGGTAGGTGGGGTTTTTCTTTCAAACAATGGGGGTCTAGGGTTTTCATACCAAAGGAAGTGGATTGGAAAATGATATTCTATAGTTTTGAAGTTAAGGATTTAGGTATTTGGATGCTATGAGTGTTCGAGTAAAAAAGGAGGTTAGGGGATTGAAGGCTAAGATATTATTTAAATTATTTTCAATAAGTATGTTGGAATTAATATTTTTAAAGTGGAAGAAATGATAAATTAGGGCTACAAAAGCTGGATACTAATTACTATGGGTGGATGTATAAACGGGGAAAATAAATCTTGGAATCCCATGGGAAATAAGGTATTAAGGATTGGGAATGTAGAGATAAAAATTATAGTATGGAGTTATGCAAGGTAGAAGAAAATCCAAAGGCTCACTTAAGAGTTAATGTTGAAAGGGGTTGGGGTTTCATGATAATCACTATTAGCCTACATAAAATAAAAGGCATTTGTAAATTATATAACATTGTTTTGAGCATTAGGAATGAATCATGCGATCTATTTAGACAGATTAAGAAGTCAAACTATATGAATTATTTTGAAAAAGGAAATGGGGATCAATGTTTGGGCATACCCAAGACCATGGTACTATTGGAGAGGGAAACTTGGGTTCATTCCAAGGTGGAAAGAATTAGGATATTGGTATACCAGTTATCATCTAGGAGAGGTGAATGCAAATCTCTAGGAACATAAAAATGGAATTTCAAGGGTGCGTAGGGATCATGACACTAGAATACCTAGTACCATCCCACTAAGGAAGAATAAGACAAAATATTATTGGGCTCTCAAGTTTGGGATCCATGAGAAACCATCCTTCAAGTATGATGAAATGGAAAATTTTGTAAACCTACCATTTAGAAAAGATTGAGACTCAAGGAAAATAATCCATAAGGACCAAAGCAAAGAGGGAAGTATAAATTCAAAAGCCTAGGGGAAATAAGTGATTAGGATTTGGGAGTCTATAGTTTTGGATGATAGGGAATTAGAGAAATGAATGAAATGGATATCAACATCACGATGCTTAAAATCCCATAGAATTGGGACTTGATGGAAATGGAGAAATAGAGACATTATGAAAATGTATTTTAGTAAAGGAAATCCTAAAATATTGAAATGTGTGAAACTAATGATTCCAAAAACTAAAAAAAATGAAGGAAGAGGAATATTAGGATGAGAAAGTTTGAAACCTTGATAGATAAGGAGAATTATGGGTTTGGGGAATATGAAATAGAAGGAAATGGTGGCAAGACAAGGGAAAACTAAAAAATCCACCTAGGGCTATAGAGTGACCTCAAAACACTTATATACATAATTTTTTTACATTTATATTAATTAGGAACATAAAAATGTATGAGGAGAGGAAAACCAAGAAATCAAGAATAAATTTTACCATAAGGAAAATTTAAGGATCTCTTTAATTGGTTATCAATGATGGGTAGAGTAAGGAAAAGGAAATAACGGATATTCCTAAGGTACTCACAAGGGAATACAAAAAATATGTTTGTTGGAAGCATGAACAATGATGTAGCATCACTTGTGATAGAGATAGAGTTCATGTGGTACAATATGAGATCATGAGAATGTCCTATAAGATGGTATAAGGTACCATAAGTAGTCAAAATTGAATTTATGTTTATGTGCTATCATAAGTGAGGAGCTAGTAGTGATGATTATAATATAAAAATGTATGTGTACCAACAAAGTTAAGGATGCAACTGTTAATTCATAGTTTTTCGTAGTGGTAACTATGACCTACGGATTAGCACGAGTTAACCACACTTGATCCATGAGGATACAAAGTGCAATTTAGCCACTAAACCTTAGTCCCAATAAAATAATCTAATGTAAATTAAAATGGAAGCCATTAACCTAATCAAGTTAAACTATGAAATCTTTTAGAAACCCCTACTTTAATTCGTTAAAACTTATTCCATTGGGGAATTGGTGTAGTGTTGATGTGGAACAATGAACCTTTCCCAATCTCGTGATTATTGAGCTCGTTTCAATCGATTCTATTGAAGAGAAATGATGAAACAATTATGACATATGGGTGAAAACATGATTTATGCTGAATTGAACATGATGCAAGAGTTAATCTACCATGATTTTATGCTAAAAGATGTAGATATGTAAATTCTAAGCTAATCTAAGTGAGATTAAGCTAAAAGATTCAAACCCTAGTGGTGTAGGAGCACCCCAAAGTGCATCTAGGAGAGTTAACTAGAAGGTCAAGAATTAACAATTTGTTTTAGATCAAATGTAGCAAACTCTTTCCATTCTTTGTGTTTGTGCCTTAGAGGCATTTGAGGTCAGGTATTATATTCATAAAGGTCATGTTGACCATCTGCTAGATTGGGGTTTGGCTACAAGGAGGAATTATGACCTTTGTAGACCTTCCTAGGTGTTAGTTTTTCAAAATTTTGCAAATAAGGCCTATTGGGAAAGCCACAAGCAGCCATGGAATAGTTAAGCTCGAGATTAACTGATTTGGAAACCTTTATAAGGTGTGTCTCGACCTATTGGAAGGTTGGACGCTTTTGTAATGTTGAAGGTTCATGAATACTAGTGTGGACAGTGAGAAGAATATGTAAATTTTGTGTTTGCTTTGAATTTGTGTGATCAGGAGCAATCATGGCTCTGTAATTTGTTGTTGTTTGTAGTATACTATGTTCTAAGCTTTGTGTGGTGGTAAATAGTTTGTGTGATCAGTTTTCAGGTGTTGTTTTTGTAGTTAATTTGTTCCTTTTAGACTGCTGTTTTGATTGGCAGACTGTAAGTAATGGAGTTTTAGTCACATTCCCACTGTACCTTGTGTATGGGCCCTTGGGAACTGTGACCAAGCTCCATGTCTATATATAGAATAGGGTTAGGAGTGGTCAGGAGTCATGGAACCATGGAGAAAATCTTCTCCTAGGCGAGCTTGACAGTGCCTGGCTAGGAAAGACAGGAAGTGCAAAGCACTTGGTTTGCAGGGGTGACCATCTCCAAGAAATTCATGGTGTGGAGAGGGCAGTGTATGCCTTTCCAAGGCATAGCAAGAAGGAAGGAACTCCATCAACTCGTTTGGTGAGAGGAACTCTTAACAGTCTACAAAGAAGACAGGAAAAGACCCAAAATAACCTAAGTTCTTACTCATCTCCAGTTTGAGGAACTATATGGACAGTGGAGACTTAAGACTCCAAAAATCTTTGAGAGGTGGGCATAGGCACTAAGAACCTCGAAGAAATATTGGTGGTGCTTTGGATAACTTAGAAGAATAGGCCTGATCTCTCGGAGATGGAGACCTAATTGGGGCTCAAAGGCTAGTAGCCTTTCTAACCCTAGATGAGGGTTTGGTGAAGGCGATGAAAGAAAGGAGTTTGGTGAACTTACAAGAACCCTAGGAGGATGGTTTGAAGCTAGTGGAAACATATCTACACCCTTGCAAAGAACAAAATTGAGAGTTGGGAGTAGTTACCCTTTAGGGAAGATTAAGGGCTAAGGGAAGAATAGGAGCATTGCACCAAGGTTGGCTTGGTAGGTTGTAATTGAGATGGTAGTGTGGTTGGCCAGGAGAACCAGGGGTACCTAAGAGAAGGTCCTAAAGGTTAAGGTGTTAAGACACCAAGGAGATCTTGCTAGCAAAGATCCAGAGCATGGAACAATGATTGTTCCATCCAACCCTACCCTATCACCTAGCTCTCTAATTAACTAAATGGATGCATGGAAGCCATTAATGGAAGCTAAGATATTATGCAACTAATTTAAACTAAAATATGCTAAAATTATGCAAAGTATGAGTGTGAGTATGAGTTATTTCAACAACATAAGTTTGATGTTGAGAGATGGATCCATTTGTCTCCAAATAGTGACCTATTTATAGGAAAGAAAATGAGAAATGGAGGGTCGAGATCAAAAATATTAATCAATGGTCAAGGATGGGGGAAATAGGAGGCATGGATCATGGATTCTCATTAATGGGTGAGAATGAAAGATGCGATTTAATCAAGGGTTCTCATTCCTTCCAAACAAGCACATTTTTGACCTAAATGAGAGGTCAAAATTTAACTTGCACAAGAGGTTACAAGATAACTTGCATTTAAAGCTAAGTGAGAATATTCCCTTTCTTAAATGATTGGAGGAGAAAGAATATTCTTTGGTATATTCATGGGTGAGGAACTAGATCTAATTAAAACAAATTTTAATTGTGCAAAAGGGGAGAGAATATTCCATGGGAATATTCCCTTGCAAGTGGGACGAATTGGATTAATTAGATAATTGCTAATTAAACAAGGTTTAATCATGAAATTAGGGTAATTAGAAGAATAAAGTGATATTCATTAGATTAAATGATTTAAAGAATGGGGAAAAAGGAGAAATGACATTTAATCAAATAGCTTAGGGTTATTCAATTAAAAAGGAAGACTTAGGGAATTAAATTAAATACTTTGATTTATTTAATTTAATGGGATGAAATGTTAGCGTGAAAGTGGGTGAATTCATCTAATTAGATTAATTATATTAATAGTTGAAAATGATGCAATTAATTACATAGCTAAGCTAATTTAATCAATTAAATGAAAAGAGGATGGGTTTCAAGAGGATATGATGTTAGTATACCTGATTCGAGTGTATGATATCATTCAGGATATTTTTCAATGTCTACAGTAACATATGTAAAGTGATTATCCATGTGGAGAAATAATAGTTGGTGATGTGTGTGATATGATGAAACCATGTTATAGTTGGATTATATGTGTTGGTTGAAAAGTTAGACAATTAGTATTCCCATGTGAACTTCTATGTGTATCATTTCATGTGAAGGCTCCAAGGTTAAAATGTAAACAAATTTTATATGATGAAGGAATGGTATGATATTTTCTAGTGTGAAATATTAGAGTAATTGTAGAAGAAGTATTTTTTAGGTCATGACTCTATGAAAGACCTTGTTGTATTGAATCTTTAATTATTATAGAAAAATATAGTCTGAATATTTTTTTGTGGTGGGTTTTATCCTATAATGGTTTCCCACATAAATCTTTGAGTCTTGTGTGTAATTTTTTGGATGCATACTCTTTAATTTACTTCTATATATGTCATTAGATACATTTTTTCAAGTGTTGTTGACTCTTTTCTAATTACATCATCTTTTTTTTGTTTATCCTAGTCTATTAGTCATCTAAAAAAGGGGTAAAAATCCCCAATAAGATATGTACTTTTTACCATTACATTAGATATAAATAATAGTTAAATATTGTAGCTTACTTTAAGATGTCATTTTTATGAGGAATTATGTAGGTGGGGTTTTACACAATGTTGGAAAATCAAATTATTTCTTTACATATTATTTATAAATAAGTCTTTTAAAAATAAGGATTTTATTTTTTAGATAAAAAAGAACAAAGCATGAAATACAATATATTAATATAAAAAAATTACATATAGTAGAGCCAAGGGGTCCAAGATAAAAAAAATCCCCCCAAATGTAAAATTGCAAAAAAATAGCAAAAATAGAACACCATCCAGGTGAAACAACTAAGCTAAGCAAAGAACAAAGAGAAAACCCCCATTCTAAAATTATAGACTACAACAAGATTTAAGTAGAAGGCTGTCCAAATTCCTCTTTTATATCTAACGTTACATGAAGCATAGGTGGGTAGGGAACATGGGTGAACAATAATTAAAAATAAAGATCTTAAATTTTACCAAAAATAAATTATTAACTAATAATAAATAAAATTCAACATAATAAATACAATCAATGTAATATAAATTGGTCATTTTTTATAGTGTGATTAATTTTCCCCTATAAATATGAACTATGTTGAGAAAGAACCACAAATAATTAAAATAACATAAAAATTTAAAATATTAAATGAACTTCATTCAAGAGAAACATGTAGGTCTAGCTATGGATAAAGACAACATTTTTAGGAAACTTGATAAATGGATTGTTGGAACTAAGATCTTGTCGACCTTGGGTGACACATTATATATTGAAGAGTACATCAACATATATAATTTATTGTACCTCAAAAATATCAATCGTATGGTTAATTATTGGGTTTACAAGTCCAAATTTGGCCCATCTTGACCTTGCATGCTTTTTCAAAACATAATATTATAAAAATTGTTATAATTGGTCATAGTTGCTTTCATGAATATTTTATAGCCTTCTATGATAACAAGGATATTCGTATATTGTGATATTGTAATGGTCAAAATTGATAGCTTATAATTTCCCCTTCCTTTTGACTCACTTTGGCTAGGTTATCCTTTTATACAATGGGAAATATGCAAATGACATAGTTTTAGATAGATAGTGGTACATAATCTATGCCTTATATGCTCTCATGTTGTACTCATTCCTAGAATTTTTTTTTACTGTATAGATTTGTCCATTTTCCTATATTGGGTTAGATCTAAAATTGTAAAAGTGATATAGGTCTCTTACACACTTATATGAATATCTCGTGATCTTTTAAATTTTAAATTCAAATTTAGACCCATTTTTTCCTCCACCTAGTTATTATGTGCCAACTTGATGCATAAAACATTTTATTTGACACTTGAGAAGCTATATAAAATTTCTAACCTTAATTCATTAAAAAACTTAGATTTTTAAGTGAAAGAACACTTCTTGTACACATCATAGATGTAAAAGAATCATCTAGTGATATCAACACTCTATGTCATGTTTTCATGCTTACTTTTTTGTCCTCAAACTTGTTTAAAGTCATTGAATCAATATCCTTACTAAGGTTTGATAATAAGGATATGTTAGGAAAATGATGTCTCAACCTTCAAAATTGATTGTGGGGGGGTGTAGGGGGCTATCCTTGTAGCAGGGTCCAAGGGGATTATCCCCTCGACAAGGGGTCCAAAGGTTGCACACCTTAGTGGGGCTTCAGTGGAATCACCCCTGAAAGCCACATTATATATATATAAGTGGATTTTTATGCATTATGTCACAAAATATAATGGTAGAGATTATGTTGGCTTTAGTTTCCCTAGAAGAAAACCCTCCTTTTATGAGGTAATTATATCATGATTGTGTATTGGATTGTACTATGTGTGAGAGTCTCGTATATATTGGGTTACCTTTGGATCTCTAGTTGTTGATACTCCTAAGAAATATCGCTCTACAAGTATATTGTAGTTATCTTGTTTTGTGAATAATATATTAGGAAAATTTTGGTGTGTTGTTTTTATCTCAAAAGGGTTTTCTCCTTGTAAACCACTGTTTTGTGGTATGAATGGTATTTATGTTAATTTTTTTTTAATTTTTGTAACTATTGTAAATATGTAAAAGTTTTTGCATAACCCTCCCCTCAAAATTAGTGTAGAAATTTGTCATGTTACGTTAGCTTCCTTGGTGATGAACTATCCTTGTCATGTGCAAACCCTCAGTAACACAACTCGATTTTTCATATGAAGATTATAAATAAATAAATTTAAAGTAATCCAAAAGAAATGATTTCAAAATTAACAAATATCAGATCTATGGGCTTGACTTAGATCTAGACTTGTGTGATCATTTTTGCTGTCACAAACTGACCTTGACAAAAAAATATTTTTTAATATATTTTGGCACATTTATACGACAAGCCTTAATTTTCTAAACATTAATTTTAGCATACATATCATTCCAAAGTCTTGTTCCTAAAACATGTAATCTTAATTATAAGTAACTAATTTAAATATAGATGTAAAAACTCTTATATAATTATGTTTATAATTAATTTACCAAAATGGATGTAGAAAAGTAGTTTATTTCTTTACAAATCCATCATCGCTTTTTTCAAAATCTATTCCTATTACATTGAGAGGCATTCTATAGTGACATCAAATATTGTCATGTCATGATCATGTTAAAAAAACTATTAGAGAAGACATTTATTTTTTTAAACTAAAACTATTATCAAGGCTCTAACTCTTAAGTTTAGGACTCTTCTTCCTTGATCCACCATGAAAAAAATAGTTTCACCAAATCCATATTTATTTTTGATGATATAATTGTTGTTTGTGAAGGAATAAAACAAGCTCAATATTCTTAACAATTTTCTATATTTACTACTTAAATTTTTCAAGTTTTATGAATACAGTGAGTGGCCTTTTATTGTTTCCATGCTTTAAGAACTTGGTTTTGGACCTCATTTTATTTTTCTACTTAGCTTGTATTATCACTCATGGTAAATAATACAAGCTATTTGGGGTGTTTTGGCTGGTCCATTGAGGATGACATTTTTCTCTATCTCTTCATGTGCTTGTATTAGAAGGCTTTGATTACTGTTGGATCAATAAGTTTCTCAAACTTGGTTAAGGGGTGTAGACATGGAAAATATACCAACACACTTGATCCTGATTACTAACATCATTTCTTCCTGAATCATACTCTCAACTTATCATCACTTTTTCATCTCTTGATTAGATAAATCATTATTTATTTAATTAGGTCTTTCTCCCTTGTTGATATAATTAATCAGTTTAATTTAATTAATCCTCAATCCCTCTTTAATTAAATAATTCATCTTATTTGATTAAATCCCTAAATTCCTTTAATTAAATTGAATAAGTTAAACATTATTTGATTTAATCTAACATTATCCCCCTTCGTTAAATAAAACAAAACATTTATTTAATTAAACCTTTCCTCTCAATTTCAATTTAAATCAAATTTAAGTCTAAATTTTCACATCTCCTAATTCCTATTTAAATTAATTAAACCATGATTAATTTAATCTTAATCATCCTCTAGAGAATACAACTTGCACAATAAATCAATTACTTTGATTTATTAAATTGCTTATTTTCTCTCAACATGAAATAAAGGAGGAATATTCCTTCAAATTTGAATTCAAAATCCAAGTGGATTTTTCCATCCAACAAAGAATTCACTCCTCTTACATGTCCTTGTGCATTGAGCCAAGTGGCATTAACTTCATTTTTTTTCCTTCTCACATGTCATTTCCTCAATTTCAAATTCCACCTAATGGCATTTATCATGCACATTGACCAAAATGTGCACAACCTTCAACCATTAACATTTTGACAAGTGGCACTTGGCCATTGGACGTTGAATGATCCAACATTCCTCAATTTCACTCTCTTTTCCAATTTGGAAATCTATAAATGAGAGAGTCTTCCTCTCATTCTATCATCCACAATTTGAGCAAAGTTACTCTCTTCACATTGAGAGCTAATTATGCCTATTTCATAGCAATTGTTCATCATCTTCATGATTTCATAGCAAGGTTATGCCAAAATCTTCATCAAGGTGGATCACTCATAAAATCATCAACATTGCAACAAAGGATTTGGGAAAGGGCCAATTTTGACACACCAATTGGCACCAATTCCCCCATGGGATCAAGATTTTGCATGCTTAATTAGGATTGCTTTAGATTTTCATGTTTTGTTCTTGTTTTTTCCTATTTTGAGCATAGTAAATGTATTTCATGGGGAATCCTTGTTTCATCTTGCATATGAGCTTACTAATGTGTTTTCCTCTTGTATTTGTGCACGAATAGGATTGGGGTTCACATTTTGGCGCTAGAAGGAGGGCTTGATTGGAGAAATTCATCATGGTTTTCCAAAAATCTATGGTTTTTGACATTTTTTGTGCCTACAGGGGATTTCACCACTCACATTCCCACGGTGCTATATTGCACCATTGTCAGATAGGCAGAACTATATTGCACTGTGAAAGACTCCAAACTCCACTGCATCTTCTTTCTCACCTACAAATTTTAAAATTGCAATTTGCGCTGCTCTCCAAACTGCACCACATTTCAATATAGTGTCGCCTTTGTGCTCTATGTCTACTGCAGAGTGCCACACTCAATCAATATGTGACACTATATTGCATTGCTAGATTTCTAAACTGCACCACATTTGCTGATTATGCCGCTGGGTGACAAAGAAAAGTTTAAATTTGATTTTTTTTAACATGTGCCATTTTGTTTTCAGCTTTTTGAGTCATTAACTTATTTGATCTCTGTATTTTATGGTTTTAATCATTTCGTAGGTTAGGGCAAGGAGGAAAGCAAAATGAAGGGCTATAGTATGATACCATTTTTATCCTATTCCAAGTGTTTTTAAACACTCTAGTGTTGTTTAACACTCTTAGGGAGTTCTCGATCTCTCCTAATAAATTTGTCATCTTTTATGCTTTAGGGGACAATAAATTTCCTTTTGGGCTCTAAAAAGAACAATACAAATTTTATTTCAAAGTTTGCAAACAAAATGCTTAAAAATAACCTTAGAAACAAGTTACTAGATTTGGTTTAAGGTTTAACAATTGAACAAGGAAAATTCCACATTTGATTTGGTGCTATAAAAAGAACTCACTTTGCTTTGTGGACTTAAAATGAACAAGTGTTTTTTTGTTTTGTAATTGTTTACTCAAAATAATATCACCAAAAGGATGTATGCGCTTCTCTCACGCCTTACGGTGATCTTGAGAATCAAAATATCTTTTGGTGATCTTAAGTTGAGTAAAACAATTACCTCCACATTTCATTTTGGGTTTAAAATTTAACAAAACATCTTGTGAGTGTGAGTAAGATTATTGCGTGTGTTCTCCCTTTGTTTCAAAATGAAGGTTGATCTAACAACAAATATGTTTTCTCAATTTTTTTTATCTTAGCGGGTCTGCCTTGTGGGAAAAAGTACTCACCCAAGGGAACGACCCAACCAGTAACACACTAAGGACAAGTGTATTTCCAGCTAAGATATAAAAGTGGGTACTGTAACAAAAGCTAGTATCACGTGGTTGGCTCCGACGAGAAGGGTAGCAATGGTCTCTCACTGCATGGGTCAAATCCTATGAATGGAAAGTCCGAATTAAAACCCTTGTTTAGCAAAGGCCAAATCCTTAACTATTTTTTTGGTGCAAAAGGTCATGTCCTTTCAAGCCGCCCCAAGTATACATGCGGTTCTATTGTAGAGATGAAAAGTATGCCATGGGAGATTCATGGGTACTGATTCTTGATTGACCTGAGAAGCGAGTGCATTGTAAGGGGGAGCCCGTGTGGTCAAGCATCTAATCATCCGCACTGAATATGCGCAGCTAGATTTATCCAAGTGGGAACCCAACAAAATATTGTCTCTTCATCCTAGGGTTGTACATGTGCTTGGAATCAAAAAATACATTGCTTGGTTCTCAAAACATTTGAAAAAAAAAATTCACAAGGAGCTTCAAATTTCAAACCCTTTGGAGAAAACAACTATCCTTTGATGAATATAAGTGCTCTTGCTTTCCCTAGGGATTATATCCTTAGAGGTTTCTAAGTGCTTGGTTTTAATCATCATTTGTTTTCACTAAAGTCAACCTAAGAAACTGTTCTCTTGAAACCTTGATTTTCACATAATGGACCTTGTGGAATGAAAAGGAATGGAGACATAGACATTTAGTTTGAAATCATAATCAAGAATTTTTTTTTGATAAAAGGAACTCATTAAACAAAGATAAAGACAATTGGACCTCATGCATGTGTTCTCTCAAATGATTTCCCGTAAAATCAAAATCCAAAAACCAAGGTTCAAAAAGATTAGCCCAAAATCTCGTGAGGAGCATCTTGAAAGGCTTCTTGAAGTTAGAGAAATATTGGTATATAATTTCTACAAGAAGGCCTCAAAGAACGACCCAAGTTTGTATGAGTTCTATTATCAACAAAATCTAACTCTTTTTCAATGGTTTACTTTTCTCACTTAGAAGTATGGCATGTTCTTCAATACCGAGGTCTTATAAGAAAGAGTCTTGTCTAGGTCAAGTTTAGGATCAAAATCAGCCACTCCCATCCATCTCTCAATCATCAAAATAAAATTCCATTTCACCAAACAACTCTTGAGAACTTTGAAACATTATTCATGCTAAAATTATAGGCAAAATCATCATCACCTTGTTTGACTTAATACACCTATTCAAATCAGCAACCCTCTTGAGCGAGTTTACCTCTAGGATAACACAACTTCCTAAGGTTTGCAAGTTCAAAATCACTTCATTTTCCTTAACACACTTAGTCAAATCACCATCTCAAACGAGTTTTCTATAGGATAACGCAACTTCCTTGGGTTTACAAGTTTATCATCATCTTGTTTGGCTTAACACACCTAGTCAAACTACCAAAATAAAATCAACTCAAGCCCTAAAAATTTTAGCATCTCCTCCCCCAAGTTCTTCAAGATTTTCAATCACCTGCATCATCTATCTTTCATCCCCATCATCACTTTTTGGTCCTTAGACTTCCCTAGTTCTTTTCTTTTGTGCCTAAAAAGATCAAGATCAAATGATCTATTTTATGGTTCAAACGAGATTCCAATACAAGAAGAACATGGAAATCACTAAAGAAACATCAACTTCAAGTGACCTAAGTCAAACGGCTCCCAAGAAGAATCTAGTGGAATCAAGCAACCCTCCAATCAAATCCTCTCTACCATCACAAAACCCTCTAGAGGAAGGTCATATACAGGACCTCATTAGTGATGACTTGGGAATGATGCAAGAGGAATAACTGAAATGGTTCAAAATCTTGAGAATCATAGAATTGTCAACACCATGTTGAAACTTAATCCCTCTCTATATATACATGCGTTAAAAGGGCCTAAAATCCCTTTTGATGTTGACATGAGTACCAATATGGAAAGGCCTCTTGTGAGCATACCTCCAATATCACTCTCGAACATCACTCAAGATATTCCCCATGTCATATCAACAATCGCTTCAACCCCACCAACTATTAACAAGGGAAGCGCCATGTTTCATGAATTACAAAAGAATCGCCTTGTAAAAAACAGAGAGATAAACATCAACACCACACCGGATAACTCTATCCTAGTAAATTCATTACACTCGTATGTTCCTCTTACTTTCCTAAATCATGCAGACTCATCCTCATTTCATGCAACGCCAATCTATCCTCTAAATATACAAACTTCTCTCCTCATGGTTTCGCACGGAGAAGGTGGGTTATTCGGGACAAAGGGAGTCATTTCTCCTTCTCCATCATCACTTTTCCAAGGGAACACACCACCATTCCCTCCATTACCGCTCATATCCATATCACCTCTTGGGTTGGGTCTTCCCCCCCTACCCATCGCCAATTTTTCAAACCAAAGCAATCTAAGCATCATATCAAACCCCCTCCTTTTGCCATCAATATCTTAACAACAAATGGAAACCATTCAAGCCACTGCAACAGTCAACACATCCACCATTCCCCAAATCTCTCAAATCATGGTTTACCAGGGACCAAGTATCTTGATTGCACCATCCACAACTCAAATCCCAATCACCAACACAACTGTTCCGATCACCCCAATGATTAACACCATTCCCAATCCACCTCTGATTGCACTGGAAGTCAACATGACTAATTCATTCATCACCATGATTCAGGTAGTTCAAAAATCCACTCACCAAAGGGTACTTCAACAAAATCAACAAGCTGCACAACTGGTTGCTGAGCAAGTGCAAACACAATTAGTCACTCAACAAGCCACACAAGTTGTGCAAGCAGCCCAACAAGCACAAGCTCAAGCTCAAGCCCAACACTAGGCTCAATAGGCACAAACATAGTACCATGCAGAGCTACAAGCAATCCACCAACAAGCATACCAACAAGCCCTGCAAGACTTTCAAGCACAACAACAAGCTAAACAACAAGCTTTGTTGGTGCAACAACAACTAGACCAACAACAAGACTTGTTGGCGCAATAACAACTAGACCAACAACAAGCGTTATTGGCACAACAACAACTAGACCAACAACAAGCTTTATTGGCGCAACAACAGCTAGACCAACAACAAGCTTTGTGGGAACAACAGCAGTAGGACCAACAACAAGCTTTGTTAGAAAAATATCAACAGGACCAACAACAAGCGTTGTTGGAAAAAATATAGGCATATCAGCAGGCCTAAAAAACACAACAGAGTTTGCAGAAAACCCTCATCACTACCCCACCCGTCAATCAAACACTGCGAATGCCTGGAAACACATTCATCCCACCTCCTGATCCACAAAATGATGTTGCAGCACAGATCAAACTGTTATTGCAGCAAGTGCTAGACCTTCAATCAGGAACAACAACCAGAACGTCGAGTAATTTGTGCCCCTATCCTTTTGATAGAAGTCTTACAATGATACCGTTCCCAAAGGGATTTGAAATCCCCAAATTTGATAAGTATAATGGGATAGGAAATCCTGAAAATCACGTCAGGGAGTTTCAAGTGCATTGCATGGTTGCATATGATGACATGTATCTAATGCAACTATTCCCTCAGAGTCTAACTAGTCCTACCATGGAATGGTTCTCTCGCCTACCCACAGGCATCAAAACATTCCAAGAAATTGTGGACGCATTTATCAAAAACTATTCATTCAACATGGGTATGGATGTTAGTCTAGAGGAACTATCAATGCTGAAACAAAGAAAAGGAGAGCTATTCACCTCCTTCTTGCAAATATGGAAATCCAAGGCCAATCAGAGCAAGTGGACCATGCCAGAAGAGCAACAGGTTTGCACAATCATAGCCAATCTAGACAAAAACTTGGCATTCTATCTAAAAATGTAATGCATCACAACATATGATCAATTGATCCCAAAGGTGCTCAATATCGGAAGATCCCTCACTATGCGAGGGAGTGCATCGATGTTTCCTACAAAATAGGATAATCGCACATCCACCAATTATAACAATAAACCTCACACATGGTCAAGGAACAAAAATGTCACAAACGATGGAGTGGTTGACGCTAAGGTTGTCATCAGTGCTCCCAAGAAAAATACTCAAACCCATCATCAACCATAGAATCACAACTGCAACAATGTGCAAACTAATATGGTGGCACAACAACAACCGGTTCTAAACAATCAAATCAATAATCTAAAAAATCAAGGAGGACCACCTCCCCGAAACAAGTATCCTCCCAAGTGGAATTTCACAGCCCTTGGGGATCCAATCGAATCTATAATGAAGAAACTGGTTAAAGATAACCTTATCAAAATTTCCAATTCGGAGCAATATGTGGAACCCATGACAAAACCACCATGGTACAACAAAAATATTCTTTGTGCTTTTCATAAAATCAAAGGGCACACAACTGCAAATTGCATGAGATTAAAAAAAATCATCCAGGATCTCATTGAGGACAAAATCATAAATGTCAAACAACCCACTGGAAATCAAGATCTCAAAATATACACGAATCTGATGCCCAATCACAATCAGGGAAATAACCAAGGAAATAATCAAGGAAACAATCAAGGAAATAACCAAGGGAACAATAGAGGGAAACAAAAGTATGCCACTCCAAACCTTGTATATGAAGGTGTCATTGCATGCATAGATGAAATGATCACTGGCATTAACATCAAAGGAGCCAAAACTGATTGTGGAGTCACCACATGTGGCGGCAAGGTTACTATTGCAGGGGCATTGCAGCCATCTAAGACCCCCATTTCAAATCCGAAAGTCGTTCCCTATGATCATAGCATCATTGACCAGCTAAAAAGAACCCCTGCTCAAATATCCATCATGGAATTACTAAAAAATTTCGCTACCCATAGGAAAATCCTTGATGAAGCACTAGTTGCATCCACTGTATCTGCTACCCTTGATACAAAACAATTTCAGGCTATGGTTGGTAACATCGTCACCCCAAATCTCCTCACCTTCTCTGATCAAGACTTTCCCACACAACCATCTCACAATCGTGGACTTCACCTTCAAGTCCTAGTTCATAAGAAAAATGTCAAAAGGGTCTTGGTGGATGGAGGCGCATGCCTCAATATTTGTTCGCTTAAACTCATAAAGAACTTGGGAATCTCAGAAGACTCCATCAACAAAAAATAAAGGCATTACCATCAGAGCATATGATGATCAGGAAAGAATTTTTGAAGGCACTATTAAGATCCCAATCCAAGTAGGGCCAACTACTATGGAAACCATATGTCAGGTTCTCGACCTTGATTTTACCTACAACATCCTCCTAGGACACCCATGGATCTATGGAATGAAGTTGGTTGCCTCAACATTTCATCAATGTGTAAAATTTTCATACCAGGATGAGGAGGTCACAATACATGGTGATCTTGAGCCATTTGCCTATTGCAAAAACTTGGAAGCCAAGTTTTACAAAGTTCCCCAATTACCAAAAAATGATGAAGGCCCCTCTACTTCCTATGTGGATCCATCTAACCTCACCTCCACTTCTGTGATAGAGACACCTTCCATCCCCGATATATCCGACATCAAGCTCATGATCCAAGATAATGGGTGTGGAGATTACAGAACGAGAAAAAAATCTTCTGTTGTAGGAGAATTACCTCAATCTCCTAGGTCACATGGATGACCTCAATCAGTTGAAACACCTACCTACACTTTTAGAGAAGACCCTTCTAGATTTCATTGTTGGGGGGATCTAAGTCAGGAAAATGTGGACGAAAAAGATATTTCAAGCACACTATACCAAGATGAAAGACCTACACCCACCCTACCCATGGATGAACCTAGCAAAGGATTGCAAATGATGCTTGGTATGGGACACAATAGAAATGAAAGCCTTGGAAGGAACAATGATGGATGACTGGAGCCCATCATTGTAGAAAGGTGAATGATAAATATTGGCCTTGGATATACCCCTCTGAGTATAACAATACATGGAAGAGGTACCCTAGTAGAGCAGTCAGGTCTCCCCCTCACTTATCAACAGTCATTCTTCAACTACCCATATCCATAGGTGTGCCTCTAGATAATTTCACCTTCGACATAACTAAGGTTTGTAGTAGTAGTGATGATGAGGATACTATAACGAGCCTTCCCACACATTTTGAATACTCCTCCTTACTCATGATTAGTGCCTCACTCATTGAGTCAGACCACCAAACTCACAAAATAAACCTAGTTTACCCCCAACTCATTGACTATGACCAACGAGGACCACCGATTTTAGACACATTCAAAAATGATGAGGCTCTCTCAGAATTCATGGGACTAAGGGATACAGTACCATGCGAAGATCATAAAGTTGGGTTTGACATCACACTAGACACACAAGCTTATTATGGGGAGATGATTGAATCCTTCAGTCGCAAAAGAAAAAGAATTAGAATAAGCTCAGGGTCATTGAGTGAAAAACACACTGTGGCACTCTCTAACCATAGAATAGTAAAAATAAAGGATGCATCCAATGGTGAAAACCTCTCTGAGGCACCAGAGGATGAAGGATTCAATCTCCCCCTACTGCACTTCATCAAGAGAAATCTATAGTCCTAGCAAAATGGTGCAATCTTGTCAATCTGGGAACAAAGGCAACACCACACATTACCTTCTATGTTGAATCACTTCTGATAGAAGAACAAGAATTGTTGGTTGCATTTCTAAGAGAAAGAAAGGTGAACTTTGTATGGACCTATGCTGACATGTCGGGTCTTGATCCAGAAGTCATGGTTCATCACTTAGTTGTCTACCCAGGGGAAAAGCCAGTAAGAAAAAAGTTGAGAAAGATGCACCCTCAGATAGCCTTGCTAGTTAAGGTGGAATTACATAAACTCCTCGATTTAGGTTTTATACGCCCAATTGAATATCCAGAATGGGTGTCCAATCTTGTTTCAGTTTCAAAAGAAAATGGGGGCATCCGTATCTGCACTGACTTTAGAAACCTCAACAAAGCGTGTCCCAAGGATGATTTTCCACTACCTAACATTGATATGATAGTTAACATGATGGTCAGACACAAGATGCTATCACTGATGGATGGCTTCTCAGGGTACAACCATATTATGATCACAAAGGAAGACCATCATAATACAATGTTTACATGTCCATGGGGCACCTACTACTGGAACATGATGCCATTTGGGCTAAAGAATGCGGGAGAAAAATATCAAAGGGCTATGACACTAATTTTTCATGACATGATTCACAAAACTATGGAAGATTATGTGGATGATATATTGGCCAAGTCAAGCAAAAGACAGGATCACATAGCAGCTTTAAGTGCCACCTTTGACAGATTGGAGAAATACAAGGTTAGACTTAACCCCAAGAAATGCGTCTTTTGGGTGCAATTAGGCAAACTCCTAGGATATATAGTATCCATGAGAGGAATAGAAGTGGATCCTGCCAAAGTGAAGGTGATCCTCGACATGGAAGCCCCTAAGACACTAAAATAGCTTAGAGGCCTACAAGGTAGGCTCCAATCCATCTGTAGATTTATAGCACAGCTGGCGGATAAAAAGATCCCATATTCACATCTACTCCACAAGGGAGTAGCATACAAGTGGGATGACAAGTGTGATCAGGCATTTAGTAAAATCAAAGAATATATACTCACACCACCAGTGTTAATGCCACCTACTCTAAGAAAATGGTTGATCTTGTACATTTGGGCAACCATGGTAGCTCTCGGTGCTTTACTAGCTCAACATGATGAAAATAGAAGAGAGAGAGTGATATACTACATCAACAGGACAATGGTAGGGCGTGAGCTCAATTACACACCAATAGAAAAAGCTTGCCTAAAAGTTGTATTTGCAACCAAAAAATTTAGATACTACATGTTGGCTCATCAAATCAAGTTGATTGCATAGATAGATCCACTAAAATACCTACTCTCTAAGGCCACTCTCACAGGACGAACAACCAAGTGGGTCATGATATTGAATATGTAGAATGCAAGGCTATTAAGGGGCAAGCGATTGCAGACCAACTGGCAGAAGCTCCAATCTATTAAGAGAATCCACTCATATTAGAGTTTCCAGATGAATCCATCTTTAATCTCAACATAGCCAATCACTGGAAAATCTACTTCGATGGCTCATACACACAACATGGATCAGGAGCTAGTGTTTTCTTCATCACCCCACAAGGGGATTATATTCCTAGATCCTACAAATTGGCATTCCCCTGCACTAACAACATTGTAGAGTATGAGGCTTTAACCATAGGTCTTAAGATTTTAGCACAATGGCGGATTATTGTACTAAAGGTTTATGGGGATTCACAACTTATTATCAACCAAGTCAATGGAGAGTACCAAACTAAGGATGATAAGCTAACACCATACGAGAAGTTAGTAGAGAGCCTTAAGGAATCATTCATTGATATCACCTTTGAGCAGATCCATGGGCTAACAACAGAGCAGCTGACGCCATGGCAACAATTGGATCCTTACTAGATATCCCTCACAATGTCTCAAAACATGAATTCTTGGTAGAGAAGCTTCTCATACCCACATTCAAGGTACCAGAGTCAGAATATGTGTGTGAACTCGTTGGTCCTGGTGATCCCTGGTATCATGATATCTATACCTACCTGAGAATAGGAATCCTCCCAGTTGACATAACCCCAAACCTTAAACAAGCCTTTGTCAAAAGGTCCTTACGTTTTGTCATCCTAGGAGAAACCCTCTATCGTAGGAGCATTGACGGAACCCTATTACATTTCTTAAATCCCGAGGAAGCCCTGACTACTTTGACTGAGGTTCACAATGGCACTTAAGGTTCACACTCAAGTTGTATGACCTTGGCCAAGAAGTTGCTAAGAACCGGTTACTACTGGCCAATAATGGAAAGAGAGGCACATGCCTTTGTCAGAAAGTGTTTATAGTGTCAGCAACATGGAGACCTTATTCATGCACCAACTCAAGAGCTTCACCCTATTGTTATACCTTGCCCCTTTTCATAAGGGGGGCTCGATCTCATTGGAAAAATCACACCCACCTCATCCAATGGCCACAAATTCATAATCACTGCTACAGAGTATTTTACAAAGTGGGTCGAAGCGATTCCCATGACATACATAACCAGAAAGCAGTTATCCAAGTTCATCCTGAACTATCTCATTTGCCGATACGGTGTCCCTCAAGCCATTATCTTTGATAATGGGACACCTTTCAAGAATTAGGATGTCCAAAATGCAACATCGCTTTTCTACCCCGTACTATCCCCAAGGCAATGGCCAAGTAAAAGCCACTAATAAAACTATCTTGAAAATACTTAAGAAAAAAGTCAATGACTCCAGTTGTGACTAGCATCTGTAGCTAAACCCTACCTTATGGGCCTACCACACTAGCATCCGCATGCTGACAGGCACCACCCCATTCTCCTTGGTCTATGAATTAGAAGCCATCCTCCCAATCGAGATCGATTTCCCATCATTAAGGATATCACTACAAAACCTCATTACAGATGAGGAATATCGGGTTTCAAGGTTAAATGAGCTAGATTTATTAGATGAATGGTGCATGGATACCCTCAACCATCTACAGGTCTATCAGAACTGGCTAAAGCGCAGCTACGACAACAAGATTAGGAGACACACCTTCCAAGTCGGTGAGCTTGTGCTAAAAGAAAATCAAAAGAACGTACCAAATCCAGAAAGCAAAGGAAATTTTGAACCTAACTAGTTGGGACCTTTCATCATCATAGCAAGCTATAAATCAGGGACATATCAGTTGTCAACACTAGAGGGCGAGCCTCTGCAGGATCCCATGAACAATTGTCATCTCAAAAGGTTTTATGCCTAAAATCTTGCAAGGTATAAAACTAAAAATAACAAAAAAAACAGAAAATGTCCTGAAAAAATGGTCACCTTGATGAAAACTTGGTAAACAGGCATCTTGGTAACAACAAAAAAATTAAAAAATACAAAAATCCAAAAAAGGATTGAAAACAGTAAAGAAAAAAATTGTCCTCTAGTGAAAACCACTTCGGTGGCGCTTTGGGAAAGTACCTTGGTGAAAACTTGGCAAACAAGTGCCAAGCGTAAATAAAGCACTCTCCATCCACCAATATCTTCATGACCTTTTCTACACACTCACTTATCCATTACATTCCATCTATCCTTCCACCATCCATTCACATCTGTACCATAGCCTGATCTTGTGTTCGTATCATGTTCCACCATAGTACTGCTTGGCATATTCCCAAGGTCAGTTTGTCCTGCCTTTATCGAAGTAGTTTATCACATTATGCTGGGGGCATGTTCCTATACCTACATCGGATCGGATTCATGTATATTCTTGTGATCTTCTTTAACATCAAAAATCCAAAAACATCAAAAAAATAAAAAATCCAAAAACATTCAGAAAATCCTTCAAAATCCAAAAACATCCAAATCATGCCAAAAATCCAAAAAATCAAAAAACAGAGTCATCGACTGAACTACATCATCTCTAAGCTTGAACATAGGCAAGGTTGATCTTTGATCATCCCCTGAAACATTTTAGGTCAGTCCTTTAGGCGTCCGTCGTGATCTGGCAATCCATTTGCCCATCTATCTCATCATTGAATCAAGTCTGTCGTCAGTCGAACTATGTGGTCTCTGTGTGTACAACGTAGGCAAAGCTAATCTATGGATTAGCTCCTGAGACCCCTAGGATAGGGCTTTAAGTCAGTCTCTTTGTCATAAATCTCGAAAATCCAAAAAATTGAAAAATCCAAAAATCAAAATAGCCTCAAAACATTTGAAAAACCCAAAATGGTGCACCTGTCTCACCTCGCTTTCACCCGCGATTGTCTCATTCCTAATAAATCAATCATCATTTTCATCCAGGTTGGTGATTCAATTAGAAGGAAGTCTAGCAAGTTCAAAAGTGAACACCCTAGTTGTAAGAAGTCTCAGGTCTAGGTCAGTAAACAAGCAAGTTGATCAACTCGGCGTATCAATAGCTTATCATCCAATCAATCTCACCAAAACCCTAATCACAACATGTCCTAGGATGTATCCTTCCCATGATGGACATAAGCATCAGGTACCCTGCTGTAGTTTAGTCTTGGCTAGTGGTATGAAGAATATTAGCTTGTTTTTTTACTTTATTTCAGTCTTTTCGACTTATCTTATTTTGCACTCATTCCAAGGACCTCTCGATGATGCCTAAACAAAATAGGTTTAGAGAGAAAGGAATAAGGAAATGATTATTATATTTTGTATTTGTTGTGCTTGTGGGATACACTTGTAAAATAACTTAGTCATGTGTGATTTGTTTGGTTCATAGGAAGGTTGTTTTAGGTATCTTGTTGACCACATAGGAAGGCTTGCTTTCCTATGTTTTGGCCCGAGATGTTTAGAATATCTGAACTAAATCCTGAATAAGGTTATGTATGCTAAGGGTGAACAAGAATACTCCTATCTGATTTTCGAGTCAAAGTCCATTACACTAGGTGCAACACCATCATGGTTCTTTATACCTTGATGCATCGTACCTACTTGTGTTATCAAACATAAAGTAATTGGCCCTTTGAAAATCCTGACTCCTAGTAAGAAAATTATCATCATCTCAATGAATTGATTGGATCTCTTTTCTTCTATCTTCTTTCCATACTAACATGCTATCATGACAGTTAATCAGAACATCATTAATGCATCCGCCCTGCATCCATAAAATCATCAACATAATTACATATCATATCATATAGATCATACCACATCCTATCATCTCACATTATCATCATCTTAAGTTATGATGAATAATATAGATTTGTTATTCTAAGTATCTTAAGAAATCATTGCATTACATTCATACATTACATGAATCATTAAGAACATAATAGAAATCATTGGCATCTATTATCATTACATAATCATTTGCATATCATTTAAATCATTAGCATGCATTTCATCCATACGATTGTCATCAAAATTCATAGAAAAGTACAAAAAGAAATGCATCCATAATCATCATGTAGAAGCATACATCATATTGCATAAAATAAGAAACATTTCATAACATCTCATAGGAAATTAAAGTGAATCCACGCATCATACATTGCAAAACATATCATAAATAAAACCATCTCATATATATCATCAAAAGTGTATGATTGTCATGGTACAAAATTGGATCAAGTGTACATCAAAATACATGATATAATAGGGGCAATAATCAGAGCCCATTAATTAAAAATGGAAAACTACCTGTGATCAAAGGGCTAGCCCTGCTAGTTGTGCCCCTCACCCTCTGGCCTATCACCATGATCCTCCGGTGGCCTCATCCCTATCTGCTGAGATAAGTCTGGCACCCAACCTGCTGCTGCCACCACCTGTCTGTAATGTTGTCGATAGTACTTAGCCTCTCTCACCACCTCCTGGTATGCTCTCAAAGATATTGATCAGCCCTAGGTGGATGAGGTTGCACTCTCTAGCTGTCGCCTTTGACCGACCTCTTGATCCCTCTCTAATCGAGTCCGATCTCTCTCAACAGTGACTATCAAAACTTGTTGTCGAGCCTCATCTCTCTCTATAGTCAATATCTGGATCTAACCCTGCAACTGTTGGATCAGTGCATCTTTGTGATCTTCCTGCCCTTGTGGCTATTGCCGAGGGACCTCTTTGTCCCTGTCTCTAGGCTGGTCATCTTGTATGCCTACCCGTGGTGGTGTAGGTGACCACGGTGGTGTCTGCACCCATGAAGGTGTGCGTTGTGCCTGATCTCTGGGAGGTTTCTGATGAGGAGGTGGTCCACCTCCTCCTTTATCCCCGTCCCTATCACCATCACCTATGCCTCCCTATCCCTTGCCCCTGCCAGCTGACCTACCTCTGGGCCTCCACCGTGGGAGTGTCACACTTGGAACTGTCAATCTCAATGAAGGCCTAAACCAAGCCTTGTATGCCTGGGTCACTCCTACATCTACTGGTCCCTGATCATATGGCCACAACCTGGCCACTAGCTATCTAAATGAGGACACTGCCTCAGCTGTCTCTCTCATGCTACGGGTGAAGATCACCACGTACTGATCATCCGGCCTATCCCAAACCTCACCAAACTATCAGGCCATCCTATCTGGAAGTTAGCACTTTATCATGGTATGCTCTCAACTCTGCATCCATCTATCCTACTGAGAAAAGAACAACTCCTCTATATCATCATACCATGGGCCTATGCCCATCCAAGGCCTCCAAATGAACTCTCTCATCTCATCAAGAGCCCGTCGCCAATGGGTGATGCCACCTGTGCCAGTATGAGTGAAGTGGATCTGTGCCCCACCATACCGCTAGACAATGAGGTCATCAATATCAAGAACAATCGGTGTGACATCTGGGCAGAGCACTGGAACCCACTCCCATGCCCAGATATGTAGGAAGGTAACTTCAGCCCCGAGAGCCCCACTGTTCAAGTATGCAAACTCATGTAGATCCTTGTAAAGGGAAGCCAACATCACTGGCACCCAAGCAAAGCACTCCCTGCGGAAGACCATCTGCTCCCATACCAGTCCCTAGCCTGGACTGAAGTATCAACCCCATCGATTTGGTGCCACAAGACCTGAAATAATAGCTGGAAGGATCAACCAATTGGTGGGCACTATACCTCGGTATCTCTCCAAATCAATTTTTCCATTGAAGAAATGAATCTCATCAATACCCATCACATCATAGCAGACATCCCTACCAGCATCTGGATCATAAATCACTCTGGCTTAGTGGATGGGTAGTCAGAGGATGTGCCAAACATCCTCAAGTGTGATGGTGGCCTCGCTAGTAGGAAGATGGAATGGGGAGGTCTCACTGTGCCACCTCTCGGCCAAAGTGGTCATCGTCCCCAAGTAGGTCCGAACAGGAGGAACATAAGCAATGAACCAAAGGCCAAGCATACCAAGCTACTCCTCGAGGAATATGTGCATACCCTATAATTTCCTAAGCACTGACCATCTATGCTCCCTCGAATGAAGTATTTCAAGGTCTTCCTGCACAAGAGAAGCCATCACGTCAGGTCTCGTAAAGAAATCTACCTTCCGAGTCAGTTTGTTGCATTTGAAATAGCAAATGCAGCATTGTTTTCAAATGCATCCTAATTTGAAAAGTTCCAAACTGCACCGCCATGGCGAAGTTTGCCAATTTTTAAACTCCAAAGTGTGCCACACGGTCCAATTTAAGTATGCGGCTGACTTTGTGCCAAAACCCTAGTTTCAAACTATCATGTGGATGAATTTTCATATGTGTCTGAGTTTGACAAAGAAACCCTAATCTCCTAACTGGCTCGTGGTAATGCTATTCTCATATGCAGTGCAATTTGACGTTGCGCAATGTTGATTGAGCATTTTGAGCGGCGCTATATAGAGCCACTTGGCCTAAAGTTGACCTAAACCCTATTAAATGCACGTAAAATGATAAAATTAAAAGTTGGGATGGGGGTACATACCACAAGTCCTGTGCCGACTGGCCACTGGTGCACTCGTACCCTCTCTGAAACATGCGTAGGAAGCTATCGTTGCACCATCTTGACCGAAACTCAAAGCTCAAGGTGCAAAAAATTCTAAAGGCTAAGTGTGTAAATGAATTGAAAATGACCCCTCAAGGTCTATTTAAGCCTACAAATTAGGGTTTTTTGACCTAATTTGGCCATCCAACTAGGGTTTTGGTCCCCCGATCCCATTTTTGTCCAACTAGGGACCATGTTGCATCCTTTTTAGCATTTTAACGTGTTTTTTGACATCCTGGGGCATTTTTGGACCTGTCGAGCACCTTGTCCTCTTTTTTCGCGAGATCATCCAAAAAATCAAAATTTCCATCTGATCTCTCGAGGGAGTAATATATCAGCATAATCCTTTCTTTGGGGCAGCAGTGGGGCATTCGAAAAAATTGAGAAATTTTGAACTTTGATCACAACGGTTTATTCTTTGAACCAATGCAACAAGTACATTGCTTCAAAGAGGGGCAACATGTAGACATGGAAAATATACCGACACACTTGATCCTGATTACTAACATCATTTCTTCCTGAATCATACTCTTAGCTTATCATTACTTTTTCATCTCTTGATTAGATAAATCATTATTTATTTAATTAGGTCTTTCTCCCTTGATTAAATTAATCAGTTTAATTGAATTAATCCTCAATCCCTCTTTAATTAAATAATTCATCTTATTTGATTAAATCCCTAAAGTCCTCTAATTAAATTGAATAAATTAATCATTATTTGATTTAATCTAACATTATCCCCCTTGGTTAAATAAATCAAAACATTTATTTAATTAAACCTTTCTTCTCAATTCTGATTTAAATCAAATTTAAGTCTAGATTGTCACATCTCCTAATTCCTCATTAAATTAATTAAACCATGATTAATTTAATCTTAATCCATGTCACATCCTCTAGATAATGCAACTTGCACAATAGATCAATTACTTTGATTTATTAAATTGCCTATTCTCTCTCAACATAGAATAAAAGAGGAATATTCCTTCAAATTTGAATTCAAAATCCAAGTGGATTTGTCCTTCCAACAAAGAATTCACTCCTCTTACATGTCCTTGTGCATTGAGCCAAGTGGCATTAACTTCATGCTTTTCCCTCTCACATGTCATTTCTTCAATTTCAAATTCCATCTAATGGCATTTATCATGCACATTGACCAAAATGTGCACAACCTTCAACCATTCACATCTTGACAAGTGGCACTTGGCCATTGGATGTTGAATTATCCCACATTGCTCAATTTCACTCTTTTTTCCAAATTTGGAAATCTATAAATGAGAGAGTCTTCCTCTCATTCTATCATCCACAATTTGAGCAAAGTTACTCTCTTCACATTGAGAGCTAATTTTGCCTATTTCATAGCAATTGTTCATCATCTTCATAATTTCATAGCAAGGTTATGCCAAAATCTTCATCAAGGTGGATCACTCATCAAATCATCAACATTGCAACAAAGGAGTTGGGAAAGGGCTAATTTCGACACACCAATTGACACCAATTCCCCCATGGGATCAAGAGTTTGCATGCTTAATTAGGATTGTCTTAGCTTTTCATGTTTTGTTCTTCTTTTTTCCTATTTTGAGCATAGTAAATGAATTTCATGGGGAATCCTTGTTTTGTCTTGCATATGAGCTTACTAATGTGTTTGCCTCTTGTATTTATGTAGGAATAGGATTGGGGTTCACAAGGGGATTACTCTTCCTAATTCTTCCAACTAGTCGGTTAGTAGATTCCTCATCCTTATTGAAGGTGAAGATATTGTAAAGTAGGTTGTTCAATTTCTTGATACATTTTTTGAGCCTCTGGCTCAAGTACCCAATGGAAAAATGCTTAGTACTACAAGTAATATTTTCTTCCTCAACCAGGCTAGCTAGCTAATTTTGGCTAGAAATGGATCAATCAAGAGGTGCAATCTATTTCCTTTTCAATATTCCCCTATTTCCCTATGGAAAACTATCATTGTTAGCATTGAGAAAAATCTTAATTACTGAATTACCAACCCTCTTTCTTTAGCTATAAAATTCTCAATTTATTCTAATTTTTTTCTATCTCTAATGTTTATTATTCCTTGTTGGGTTCCTTCATAAACCTCTTATTTAAAGATTAAAAAAAATATTAAAGACTTTCTCTTGGCCTCCACTATGAGCACCAAGGATTTCATCATTTTTCTTAGGAATATTATTGTCTTCCCCACAAATGTTGGTTTCTCTAAGGATTGTTTTCAATCAATTGACAGTGTATTACCATATGTGCTAAATGGATTATTAGGTCTCCTGGGGGAAATGAAGCCTAAAAATATCTCATCAAGCATTGTACTAGTTTAAGTGTGTCTTTTAGATAGTCATCTTCAAAAGAGTTGGATCTTAGCACTCTCCTCACTATAAGGGATTGAATTTAAATTCAAGGCACTTTTTTCATTGAAAACTTCGAGAAAGTTTGGGAGAGTATGCGACCTTGGATTCTCTAGGAAGGAATTGATTTCCATAATGAATTTTCAATCAACCAATAATCTATTTGGTGGTCTCCTACTGTTTCTTGTCACAAGTTCCCTCTGGCCAAAGTGCCATGGATCTATGACTTGATTGTTTTTAAATAAAGTAGTTGAATTTTACAAATCTCATTCACAAAGCCACTAAGAATTCTATTTATTTCCTAGAAATTAAACAGAAAAATTGGCTATATAATCAAATATTAAAATATTTTTAGGTTATTATTGATGCTATTAATCTCCATATGATTCAAAAATGTGGGGTCAATCTTTCAAGCCTTTGTAAAAGGATTGGAAATGGTATCTTGATACACCATTTTGTATTTATAATCTTCGTAAAGGATAATTGTGGCTTTATCCTTATCTTACTATAGTTTATCAGCTAAAGCATCATTGACATCTTGAGTCTTGTTTTGGTACTTGTTATTGTAGATTCTAGGCTATCTAATCAACTATTCATGAAAAAAAATTAGCCCATTTTCCTTGTGTATTCTTAATCAAGGCCTTTTTCTTGGTTCTTACTTAATGTGTTCAGGAGTTCCTAATTTTATTGTGAATTTAATAGATAATTAGATACTCTCAAGCATATTTTTTAGTTTTGTACTAGATTTTGGGAAGCTTGGAACTAGATTCATGGTTTTTGTAGGAGTTTTAGACCTATTCCTTTCTCATAGAATTTATTTTTTCTAGGAAACTAACCATGTCTCCCTTTCAAATATGCCTATACTTGGCATTCTTTTAGGGTTGGAGATTCTCTTTAGCATTTGGAAACATAAAAATACATTTTTTTAAGGATATTTTGTTGATGTGCATTTCTCTTTGTACACTAAAACTATGATTTACTCTAATGTTCTTATGCAAATTTAGGTGCAAGCTCTCAAAGTTACACTTAAATTGGCACATTTGTAGGAGATTTTAGATCATTAGAGTAATGCTCATTGCACTATTTTAAAAGTATTACCTCCCTCTATTTTCCCTCGATGATATTGATGATCTCACAACCAATTTTCTATAAGAGACTATGGTTCCCAATCCCTCAGCTCTCAACACCTAAGCAACATAGATAATTCCACCCATAGTCGGTCCTAGCTCTCATGGGCACCTTCTACCTTCTCTCATAGGCATGGTACTCCTAGTTGGCCAGACTCTAGCAAGGTCCCTCAATTGAAGCTAGTCATTTTTCCAATTAATTCTCAACAACCTTCAAAGTAACTCCTAAGGAACAAGGTGTGCTCATTAGTTGGGATTTGATTGACGATAATCTTACCCCCCCCCCCCCAAATCCATGTTTTGGAGAAACTTGATTATAAAGACCACCCTCTTGGTAGTATAGGATTAGTTGCCTAGATAATTTTATGTTATGTTTGAGCTTGGCCCTTTGAAATATTTTCTTTAGTTTAGACTTGGTCTCACATAGACTTTGAGGATGTGTGTTTTTATAACTCCTCTTTTTGTGAATATCTATTATCTTTTTAGCTAATTTAAAAAGTAAAAATACTTATTCATATTACTTTTATAAAATAATTCTTAAATAAACAAAATAGTTCCAAACTCACATCTATACAATTAAACATTACCGACACATATTTGAAAAAATATATTCAATATATAATTTTTTTTTAAAAACTATAAAATAGCTCCACAATAAATAAAATAATATAATTTCATAAATTAATATTTCAAATATACTTAATAAATCTATTTTAATAATTCATGAATATTAATTTAATTTTAACTTTTTTTTTTTATTGTAGATGCTTGATCTCGAGACTTTTTAAATCCCTACAACAACGACCTTGTCGTTACACTGAACGCCCCTCCCGCTCCCAAAAAAAAAACACATTAAAAAAGTTTATTTAGCTTGGGTTAGGAAGGTTCTAGCACTCGGCCTAATGGTTGTGGCAGTGTGTGACATGTTGTTTGCGATAAGATTGACAAGAAGAAAAGCACTAAGAATGCGTCCTTTGATTGAATGGTCTCATCCACGCCTAACAAAGCATGTTGGGCAGAGAAAGAGAAAAGTAAGTACATGCATGCATCTTCTCAATGCCTAGCATGCCTTTCTTCCATAAAGCAACAAAAGTTTTGGTGGGTTAGGAGTGTACCGTGTAATAATGGGTTAAGAGTATTTGCATACCCACAAGAGATAAGGAGTATACGGGCTCCTCTGCATGTGGGGCCTCCATTAGACCTCCTTTATACCTCCTCCATCCATTACTTCACAATTGCAGCACGGCTCTTTGTGTACATGATGACCATTTTACATGAATGACATCACAAATGGGAATGTGAAACAATAAAGTGTTTTAGTGGTCCATTCAACTTGGGCAGTGTTGAACTTGGGAGGGGAATAATTGATGATAGTAGTGAAAGGCACTCAAATATATCTGATTGAGTTTGGGCTTTCCAAGGGTCTTGATTTGCTTGACCTTTGCTAGGTAATAGTCTCCATATTTATGAATGCCCCAAGAAGATAAGACCTCTTGTAAGGATAGACATATGAATCTTTTCACAAACTATCTTGAATTGTTCAATCCATATGTACACCCAAGATTATTATGCTTTTCATTGGGTAGAGTTGCTTGACCAACAAAAATAAGGTTTAAGTTTTAGTGAAAGGTTAGTAGATTTTAATCAATGTTTGTTTTTTTGAAAAGGAAGTGAAGATTATATCTATTTGGTTTTTTGCTTAATATATTTAGTTCATAAAATATTTATTAAGAATTAATTTTTGTTGGGTGTAAAAGTTTGGCATTATTGAGAATGATGTTTAGTTTGAGTTTTGAGTGAGTTGGTAAAATGGAAGGTATGATTTATGTTTTGAATTAATTTAGTGAAATAAAAGATCTACCATCATAATGAATAAGACTTGATTCAAATTCCAAACAAATTTAATAAAATAGGTCAAATCTTACAATGAGATATACCATAAAATAATGTCAAATTCAAATCCTGAATAAAATTAATAAAATCAAAATATTTATTCAATTATATCTGTAGTGACCCAACTGTTGTACCTAACTTTTCCACTATTTTTTGTGTGTTTATAATTTTAATTTAAAGTTGTTAGTTGTTAAGTATTCATTCATTCATATGCAAAATAGGTATTTTTCATTTGAGACAAGCATCTGACCATAAGTTTTAGATATATGTCCATACAAGATAAATATTCCTCTATCCATCTAAGATAGGTATCTATCCAAATGAGATAGACATATATTCATATAGGATACGTACATGCTTTGACCAAAGACTTAAGAATTATCAAGATCAACTGAGTCTTAACTTGCTAATTGAAGACTACAAACCCCTATTGAAGCACATACAATTTATCATCTTTCAAGAGTATATATATAGGCTTGAGTCCTACCTTGAAATTTGACCTAAAGCTTTGGGATGTCAAAGAATCCATCTAGGATTCGTTCAAGTGTACAATGAATGTGTTTTATCTTATATTTATATTAATGATTTCATCCTTGGTTGTAATTGACTGATTCTATTGAACAATTAATTTAATATAAATATTTAAATTAATGATTTCTTCCAAGTGTGTGATGAATGTGTTTTATCTTATTATTTATTAATATGATTTCATCCTTGGTTGTAATGGAATGGAGTGATTCTATTGAACAATTAATTTAATATAAATGTTATAATTGATAATTTATTTCTTGGATACTTCCCCAACCCCATACCCAAACACTAGCATATTGGGAACCTCCTCCATTCACTAGACTACCTACACACACCGCCTCTATATTTGATCAAGATGTAATATATATGTACTACTATTTTCTAAAGTATGTTTGATGTGAACTGTTTATGTGGATATGTGGCCCTTTCTAAGGCCCTTTTTTCCTAGATGGTTCCTCTTCAACTACTGCCCACTAAGAGAAGCATTTGATTTTAAATTATTTAGTCTTCTCAACCAATACTTATTTACTAATTTGATCTATTACCTAGTCTAAAAATATATAAAATAAAGATCTCCTTGAACTAGATATCAATAATCCTATTCCATCGGAAACTATAAGGAAATAATTTTGTTTCCCTTCAAAATCATAAGAGAATGATTCCATTTCCCTTAAAATTTATATAAAAAATATTTCTACTTCAATATGAATATATAAGATGGTGATAATTTTTTTAGTATTATCTAATGCCAGTTTATTCTTTTGAATTATCTTTCTTAGTTTGCAATACAAAGAAAATTATGCGTTCCTTATATTTAAATCAATATGATTTTTGTTATTACTTCTTCATGATTTATAGGGATGATGCCATAAATGCCATTATTGTAGATGTCATTAACATGAATTATTGATGCCATTATTATCGAACATTCTGAGGTTTATTTTCAAATCTTGTTTATGTTTGTTTAACTAATATGTAAAATAGAAAATCTAAAATGTCTAACATATACTAACTAAAAATTTATTTTATAAAGGATCTTAAATTAAAATAATTAAATCTAAGTACACATTAAAATAAGTAGCTCTCTCTAAACTACTATGTTGTTTGATATTAAATTAAAAAAAAAACATTAAGAAATAAAGGAACTATCCATTAATTGAAGTACTATTAAATTACATATTCATGATTTAACTTTAGAATCTCAAAATAAATAATAATATAAACCATTCTTATAAATTAATTTGATACATTTACTATATTTATTAAATTTACAACATTCTTAAAGCATGTATCAAAACAGATTGAAGAAATTATAACCAATAATTCATTAAATTGATGTTGGGTTGAAACAAAAATTGAATCAAGTCCTATTACTATTAAAATGATTAGATAATAAGTATTGATATTTTAAATAATAAATTGTGAATATTTCAAAAAGCATGGTATTGTTCAATAGACTTAATAGAACAAAATTAACAAAATTGCTGACCCAAATAATTCTAATGAATATTCTATAAAGTGTTCACAAATCAACTAGCATGATTAATATCATTACAATATATTCTTACCACCATCTTCCTCAATCTAAAGTAAAAAAATAAAAATATTACCAACATAATAACCCATCTCATTGATTAAATACAAAAAAATCATCTTGTTAACTTTGTATGTTTTGATCATTAGAAAGTGGTACCCACAAATCTAAAATTTTAGCCAAATTTTATGGATCTTCATTTTTTTAGTTTCTCATTTAAATTATTTGCAATCAATTATACTTATATCAATACAAGTTAATAGAGAATAAAATTAGCACACTGATTAATCTCTATGTCATTGTTAGTTTAAATAAGTTTTCTCCCATGAATATCTTCCCTATTCATTTGTAATTAAAGAGGTGTATTTCACATGATTCTTAATTTTTTCCTATATTTACAATTAAATTTCCATGAATATATTATTATAAAGCATGGTTTAAATTTTACTATTTGCTTTCCTTTTTTATATTATTGTACTTATAATTTATCTATTATTTCTTTAATCATATACACAAGGTTGAAACTAAATTGAAGAGTAATTGTTTTCCAAATATTTCTATCATAATATTTTATCTCACAATAACTTAATTCATCATATAGAAATTAATTGAAAAAATATTAGTGCTTCATACTTTTGTGATGTTGCTAATCTATTATATCTATTTATATTATATAATTTTTTCAATCAAAATTGAGTTGAGCTTGCTATCTTAAATCCTCAAATATTCTCATGATTAATCTATTCTATATATAATAAAATTTATCAATTTATGAGATTCATTTTGCATATAATGATGTGTAATGTGTTATGTAAGTTCATATATATAATATATTCATTACTGTTTATTTATATATTTTAAAATTACTATATATTCATTCATATATATATGTATGTACGGATGTATATATGTATATCTATATTTTAAAATTGTTATATAATCATATATATGTGTGCATATTTATATATTCATGTATTTAAATACTATTATATATTCATATATACATATATACATACATACATACATACATTAATATACATTTATATTATAAATATATTATATCTTACAATTTTTAATAAAAATAAAAATAATGAGTTGTAATCCATATAGGGTGACTTGCATATGTAGGTAGCACCCTAAATGGACCCTATGTCCCAAAAAACCAAAATTTTAATATTATGTTTAAAAAAAATGTATTTATCATTATATATTTGAAATAAATACATAAATTCCAAGTGTGTGTATATATATAATTATTCATATTATTAACTATGTAGATTTATTTTAGATTTGTATAAAAAAATTGATTTTTTAAAAGAAGTTAAATAAATTTAAATTTCACAAATTGATAAAATTTCAATCAATCTAGAAATTTAAAGATATGAACAAATTTTTTCTTACTCTAATAAATAAAATGAGAAACCTTGTAAGAGTTTTGATGATGATTAAAATAAAATTTAAGATATAAAGCATAAATATTTTTAGATTTATTTGTTCAATAATTAAAAAACAAGTAGCAAGCTACCTGTATACATGTTCTAAAAATGGTCATTATAAATCAAGCCTGTTAATTAATTAAATATGAATTATTTAATTAATATTCTAAAGTCATCTACATATAAATAAATTTAATTATTTATTTATATTGTTCACCTTTTTAAATTCTTCTAACTTAATTAAATAAATAAGTTTATCTAATTATTACTATCTTCCTCTTAATTAATTAAATGAATGTCATAATTTATTTATATTAATTATCATACTATTCTAAGTTTGAATGTTTAAATTCAAATAATGGAATATTCCTCCAAACTTATTCTTCATCCCACATTTAAATTAAATATTATAAATATTTGATTTAACACATTTTTCTCACCTCACATTTAACTAAATATTTTAAATATTTAATTACATTCATTTTTCATCTCTCACACATAATTATATATTAATTATTTAATTATGGAAACTTCTAAATTCCTTGTCACATATAATTAAATAACTTAATTATTTAATTATAGGATTTATCCCCAACTATCAACTAACTCCTCATAATTGAAGTGCACAAATAACAACTTTCCTTCCATTTTGAATGGAGAAGGTTATGTAGGAGGAAAAATTTTCCATTATTCTCTCAAACTTCCATCTTTCTCTCAACTTCCAAAATCTCTCACCATTCATCTTGATAGGTTTGATTTCGACTGTTGATATTTGCCAACTAGATTCTTGCCTCCAAAAATCTATAAATACAACACTTTTGTGAGTTGAAAAGGATCCTAGATCTTGTGAATTTAGTGTGATTACTATAGTTGCATTCTATCCACCATCTAGCAATCTTGTTTTTAGCATAGCATTTCAAGTTCATAGAATTTTAGTTTCATATCTTAATCATGTACAATCATTTAGCAATAGAAATGCATGTTGCATAATCTCGTTCTTTAAGTTGTCATTCTACCAAGCTATTGCTTACACCAACTGAGAGCCAACAACTTACATAGAATCATTTGGAGATAGAGGACAATGGAACGCTTTTGAAGGAGTTGTTGTTTTAAAGTTTGTTTTAATTTTAAATTAGTTCCTTTGATTTAATGTTGCATTGGTGTGTTGGTTTATCTTGTTAGTTAGCTCACATATTCACACACACATTTTTGGTGCCCATCGTGGGGCCTTGCCCCGTTTTTAATCTTTTTATTGCAGAAATTTGGATAGGTGATGGACTGGAGTTGCAGTTTAGCACATACAAGACATGTTTTAGTGCATCCTTGGTGAAAGTTAGCACATACGAGGATTGTTTCAATGCTTTGACATTTTGTTTTAGCGCATTTACCAGTTCTTTTAGCACATTTACTTATTGTTTTAGTGCATCCCTGACTGTTCATTTAGTGCATTTGTTATCTATTTTAGCACATTGGTAAGTTCTTTTAGTGCATACAGGGAGTTGTAAAAATTAATCCCGATTCCGACGTCATCCACGGACAAAGATTTTTATTTTTTGCATAAGTTAAAATGAAGCAATCCTAGGGTAGACACTTGAATATGGAATTAAACAATCCTAGGATAGTCACCAAATGTTATTTTATCTTGGTTAAAATGAATCCCATGCTTTTTATGAAGCAACATCTTAACGTAGTGTAGAAAATTATCATTTGGGATTAAAATTTGAACAAAATTGTTTGTTGTGATTGTTGGGTAATAGGCTTATGCTCTCCCCTTAACTGGGTTACCAAAACGCCAGACTTACCTTTTCATTTTATGCATTTTATTTTTTATTAAATCCTTTAGAAGGCCTGCTCTTATGGGAAAAAGTACTCACCCAAGAGGAATGACCTAAGTGGGAACACCTAAAGCCAAGGTTTCCAACCCACTCTAAACAAAATTGAGTTGTTGATGAAATTCCAACTCGATAGTAGTGTGCAAAGATAACCATCCCCAAAGCCTTTGTTTTAAAGGTTGGGAGGTCTCTTGAGGAGTATATCATTTTCTGCACTAAACGAAAAAACTTACTATGAACCTTAGTATAGAGGCCAACTGTGTCAGTTTCTGAACATCATAATAATCACAGTGCAAGGGGAGGGAAGAATCTACCCCCAAGACACTCACCATATAATTTCCATGGATTGTTTGCTCAGGGGATCGAGAAATCTAACCTTGAGTATGCACCTAGAAAAGACAAAAACACAGGCACCCTCTAGGGGGTGACATGGCTGTGTGAGTCAACACACTTTTAAGATGTGGGTTGTGGTTACTATGATGACCTTTTTGACAAATAAGAGTGAGTCTGTTTCAAGTGCCTATTTTTTTCAAATACCTACGGAAATCTCAAGAAAATTCACTCTTTGTTTAGATTTTAGGACTTGTAAACAACTATTTTCTATTGTATCTCATGTTTTTTCCAACATTAAATCAGATAAAGATGATCCAAATCATAAAATTTTCAAAACATGTATGTCTCAGTGCGTTGATTGGATAGTTAAGCGCATCCCTAATCTTTTTTAGCACATTTGTGCTCTGTTTCGGTGCATACCTGCTTTGTTTCGACGCATTTATGCTCTGTTTTAGTGTATTTGTGCTCTATTTTAGCACATACCTGCAATAGTCTAGTGCATAGGTTGGATATTTTGGCGCATTTGCTGAAAAGTTTAACACATCTATTGAAAATGTTAGCGCATCTATGTTCCGAGTTTTAAAAAAAAATTGGTACCAAAAATATGCCATTTAGTCTGGTCCTTTTATATCCTATGGGTCTATAAATCTACAACTTTTGCTAAGAAATCCTTTGAGAAAAGGATCAAGAAGCCAAAAAAGTCTCTCAGTTATAAGAAGGTATTGAAAAGGAGAAATTTTTTATACCAAAGTCAGAAAGTTTTTCTTGAGAACAGAACTTTCATCCATCAATATCATGACTTTGCTAGAGGTAATTCAGTATTCTAATTATCCTGATCAAGTGTTGCAATAGAGAACTTAGAAGAATTAGGCATCTACAAAAATCCTTTTTTTTGCAAACTAAGATCAAAACATCACAAAGTGCAGCATCACCTTTATTTCTGATTTCTAGTTTAATTCCCACAATAGGATCATCATCCTTCCAACCAAGGGAATCACGAGCTAAAAATTATAATTTTCTTTAGTCATA
The DNA here is from genome assembly GCA_007115665.2 of Sequoiadendron giganteum. Lineage (NCBI taxonomy): Eukaryota > Viridiplantae > Streptophyta > Pinopsida > Cupressales > Cupressaceae > Sequoiadendron > Sequoiadendron giganteum. The sequence continues at coordinate 628,561,413 of CM021109.1, forward strand.
TCATTAGAATTCTCATTCTATTATGACAAGGATATCCAACAAATTGCACTCTTTCATTTTGTGACCAAAGTTAGTTGAAATTTCGTGTAAGCTTATGCCTCTTGTTACAAGATCTCGAAAGCACATAGAAGAGGACGAAAGGGAAAACCCACTTTGCAATATGGATGATAGAGAAGAAAACCCTTTTCACAAGTTTTGCACAGGAAATAATTCAAATAATGATGAAATAACTAAGGAGTTACTTCAAGAAGTTGAATAGGATCCCCAATTTCACACTCTCGTGGATAAGATTTTAGAATGAAACAAAGAAAGATACTTTCTTTTGTTAGCAAACCAAGGAGCTAAACTACCCTCTGATTTTGACATGAAAAATATTAGAGAGGATCTTGAAGCCCCCCACTTAATAATTTTAGTGCTCTTACTCAACATATAAGAGCATTACAAGGGAAAATTAAAGATATACAAGGCGGTACAACAAAGAAATATATTTTGGAAGATATCTGCCCATATCCCTTTGACAGGAGTCTCAACATGATTCCTTTTCCAAAACATTGTGAGATCCCAAAGTTTAACAGGTACAATGGGAAAACGGATCCCATTGATCATGTGAGGGACTTCTGAAGTATGAGCTTGGAGTTTTCTCATGAATATCCCTACCTAATACGATTGTTTCCATGAATTCTAGGTGGACAATCCATGGAGTGGCTCTCCAAAATCACCCCCCCATCAAAAAAATTGAGGATTTAATCAATAAGTTCATATCTCAGCACTCCTACAATATACAACATCAGATAACCATGCTTGATTTATGCAGAGAAAAACAAAAGATTGGGGAACCCTTCATCACGTTCTTACAAAGATGGAGAAGGTTATTTGTAAGATATTCCTATCCCATTCTTGAAAAGGAGAAGATGGAAATATTATCGACAGTCTAAGTCAAGAGATGAGTTATAGGCTAAATATTCATTGTCCTCAATCTTTTGAAAAATTGATTGAAAACACCATCACCATTGAAGGAGCCTTGGTCAAGCGAGGAGTTTTAAATATTGATAAAGATGATCCAAATTTGTACAACAACAACAATGATAAATCACAATTTTGGACAAAAAATAAGAATGTTGTGAATGATGGGGTGGTAGATGCTAACAACGTAAATGTGAATCCAACCATTCTTAATATATCAAGTGTCCAGCACAACAACAATAATGTTGGAAATTCTAATAACCAAGGCAATAATAATTCCAATCAGGGAAGTAATACCAACCAAGGAAATGTGATCAACAATCACGGTAATAATCTTGGCAATAATCAAAATTCAGATGCGCCCAGATCTCAGTTTTTCTCAAATCGATGGAGTTTTACTCCCTTGGGCCAGTCTCTTGAATCAATCCTCAAAGAATTGTTGAATCAAAATGCCATAAAATTTCCCCCACAAAGAGATTATGAGCCTCGAGTTAAACCACCATCGTGGAATGACTCATACTATTGCGATTATCATAGATGCAAAGGTCATAGGACAAATAATTGCTAAGGGTTAAATAATTTGGTTCAGGATTTGATTGATAACCATACCATAACGGTTGAGGGACATAATGCCAATGAAGATCATCAGGCATTCAAAGATCCTCTCCCCAATTATCAGAAAGGGGAATCTTTGGGTGACAAAGACAAGAATGTGAATCATGTCTATGACACCACCATCAATCATATTTACACTGATGACCAACAAGTCAATGTTATCAAAGTCAAAGGAAAGCAAGAATATCGAAAAGTCAATGCTACAACAAGGGGACAGGCCAAAATTATTGTGCAAGGAAGTTCATCTAAGTCAACTATCCCCCCTCCAAGTCAGTACAATTTGGTCGATCAACTACGAAAAACATCGGCTCAAATTTCTATCTTGAAGCTTCTTAAAATATCGCCGACACACAGGGACATTCTGGAAAAGGCTCTTGTTGACACAACTGTGTCTCCTGATCTAGATATCAATAGGTTTCAAGCCATGGTGGGACACTTTTCTTCACCAACATTTCTATCCTTTTCTGAAAAGGATGATTCCTCCATGACCCATCCCCATAATTCATCGATTTATCTAGAGGTCATGGTTCATAAAACTTGAATCAGACATGTTTTAATAGATGGGGGAGCCAGATTAAACATTTGTACTTTAAAATTGGTCCTTTCTTTGGGATATTCAAAAGAATCTATAGATCCAAGAAGGAAAATTACAATCAAAGCATATGATGATGAGGAACAAGCTTCCAAGGGCCTCATCATGCTACCAATCAGAGTGGGACATGTTGTGAAGAATAATTTTTGTTAGGTTCTAGACTGAGATCTATCCTATAACACACTCTTGGGTCACCCATGGATCCATGAAATGCAAGCAGTTTCATCCACTTATCATCAATGTCTAAAGTTTCCATATGACAGACAAGAAGTAACAATACCAGTGGACCATAATAGCAGTCAGATTTATTCTAACTTTAGAGAACTCAGGACACATTTGTCCCACATAATAGAGAGGCACTAGTCATTTCTACCTCTAAACACAGTGAACAAGCAAGGGACATGATAAAGATTTTTGGCACCAAGCTACAATTAAAAGATAATGGGGTGGGAGAATATTCACTATGTCTCTCTAAACTACTCGTATCTCCAAGATCGCATGGTCAACTATCAACATCAATACAATAAGCTACAACAACTTCAACATCAGGCACACAAGCTTCAACTCCCATCACCAAGTTTGATGGAAGATTTATCAAGGCTGATACTCAAGAAAATGAAGCAAACGACAAAGCTATCCTCGATTGGCTCTATAAAGATGAAGATGAATTTGTCCAACATGTCAAGTTACCTACTGAACAATATGGAAAGGGTTATACAATAATGCAATGAATGGGTTATGAAGGAAATGGCCCTATAGGCAAGAGAAAAGAAGGAATTGTTGAACCTATCCAACTAAAAATAATGCATCCAAAAGATAAAACCGGACTTGGATATGGTGAACATGAAAAAGAAGCAGTTCAAAAGAAGTCCAATGAAGAGATAGCTAAGATAATTATGAGATTGCAAGAGAATTTTGATACTGACTCTAATGAATATGAATGGGATATGATTTATAATGATGAATTCTAGAGAGACAAGTAGGTGGATGTTATACAAAAATATACACCCATGCTCACACAAGGGGAAAGCTCGAGACCTCCACTTGACTACGTCCTACAAAGCGACCATGAATCAAGTCATGACAATTTGATTCAAAGAAAGATGGATAATCAATGATAGGATACCATCATAGATCTTCCCCATAGCAAGAATGATAATAGTATCATGACCTTAACCGCTAGTGACCTTACCCAACTTGACGATCCATTTCCCTTGGTCCATCTCGAACTCATTGATTGGGAACAAACTGAACCAATTGATATCCCAACCTTCCCCGATGATGAAACTATTGTAAATTTTCTTTGTCCATCCAACCCGGAAACAGGTTCCACTGATGAATCATAGGATCAAAGTCTCAGTCAGGAGAGCGCCAAGTTGTTCAGCTACAAAATTAACAATATAAAAGATAGATCTAATGATGAAAACCTAACAAAGGCAGTCTTAGATCATGAAAAGAGAAAAATAAAGAGCGTATATGATAGTGAAAACCATTCCAAGGAACTGGAAGATGGGAAACTTGACACTCTCCCTGAGAACTATTAGGAAAGATATTCTATTTTGATAGAACCAACAGAGGCAATCAATATAGGCACTGCAAAACAACCAAAAGTTTTGCAACTTGTTGCATCACTGACAAAGGAAGAGATCCCAATATTCATAGAATTCCTAAAGGATAAAAAAAATCAATTTTGAATGGTCATACGTAGATATGCTTGGATTGGATCCAAATCTTAGCATGCACCATTTGTCCATCATGCCAAGGGAAAAACCTATGAAATAGAAACTTAGAAAAATGCATCCACATGTTGCATTGCTAGTCAAAGAGGAATTAAAGAAGTTGTTAGATGTAGGATTCATTCGGTCAATCGACTATGTAGAATGGATCTCCAACATCGTACCTATGTCAAAGCTGGATGGAAGAATCAGATCTGCACAGATTTTAGGGATTTAAATAAAGCATGTCCAAAAGATGATTTCCCTTTGCCAAACATAGACACGATTGTGGACTTGACAACTCGAGATGCTATGTATTCATTGGTGGATGGATTTTTTGGATATAACCAGATTAAGATTGCACTTGGAGATCAAGATAAAACCACATTCACATGTCCTTGGGGTACATATTGTTGGAATGTAATGTCGTTCGAACTAAAAAATGTAGGAGCAACATATTAGTGAGCAATGACTACAATTTTTCACAACATGATGCATACATTTATGGAGGATTATGTAGATGATCTTTCAGAAAAATCAAACACAAGAGGACATATAGATATTCTATCTAAGATTTTTTTCAGAATGGAAAAATTTAAGGTCAAACTTAATCCCAAGAAATGTGTCTTCGAGGTAAAATTCGGAAAGCTATTGGGCTATATCGTATTAGAAAAAGGAATAGAATTGGATCCAGTGAAGGTTCAATCAATCCTAGAAATTCCACCACCAAGGAACATTAGTCAACTATGCTCATTACAAGAACACCTATAGTCTATCAGGAGATTCATCGCACAACTAGTAGACAAGAGTTTTCCATTCACGTATCTTTTGCATAAAAATGTTCCATTCAAATGGGAAGACAAGTACGAAGCAGCATTTGATCAAATCAAGAACTATCTAATGAGTCCCCCAGTACAAGGCAAACCAATCATACTATGTTTTTCTGCCACAAAAGTATCCCTGGGGGCATTACTCACACAAGAAGACAGAATGGGAAAAGAGAGAGCAATATATTACATCAACAGAACTTTGACAAGCCATGAGTTAAATTACACTTTCATTGAAAAAGCTTATTTGGTAGTAGTGTTTGCTTCTCAAAATTTATCACACTATATGCTAGCTCATATAGTCAAACTTGTGGCTAAAATTGATCCTTTAAAGTATCTTTTGAGCAAGGCAACATTAACTGGCAGGTTAGCTAAATGGGTAATGATCCTAACCGAATTTGACATTCATTTTGTCGATCAAAAAGCAATCAAAGGGTAGGTCATTGTAGATCAATTGGCAGAAGCACCACTACAAGCAAAACATCCCATGCACATTGAATTCCCTAATGGAGATGTGTTCACAACAACTACTAGGAAATCATGGACACTTTATTTTGACGGGTCTTACACACAACATGGCTTGGGGGAAGGAATTATTTTTGTTAGACCTCAGGGACATACCATTCCAAAGTCTTATCGGTTGATGTTTCCTTGTACAAATAACATAGCCGAGTATGAAGCATTTCTAATTGGAATGAGAATTGCATTTAACTAGAGAATCACATAATTGCAAGTTTTTGGTGATTCACAACTTGTCATAAATCAAATAAATGATGACTATCAAACTAAAGATGACAAGTTAATGCCTTAAAAAAACATGGTGGATGATTTCAAGAAGTACTTTTTGAGATTAAGTTCATGCAAATTCCACAGATTGACTACAAAGTTGCAAATTTCATGGCTACAATTGCATCACTACTACAATTATCAGAGAACCAAGCTCGATACGAATTCTTGGTGGAACAACTATTTTCCCCTACCTATGACAATCCAAAAACCCAAATTATTTCTCACCTAACTGGTTCTGACTCACCCTTATATGGAAAAATCTATTCCTATCTGAAAGACACTATCTTACCCATAGATTTGTCTAGGAATCAGAAAATAAATTTCATACACCAATCATCTCGCTATACACTAATTGTTGATACCTTATACTGACATGGTCTTGATGGTACCCTCCTTAGATGTCTCGAACGTGATGAATTAGAAAAGGCCTTACAAGAAGTTCATGGTCGTATTTGTGGGACTCATTCAAGTGGAATAACCTTGGCTTAGAAGCTTGTTAGAATGGGTTACTATTAGCCAACCATGGAAAATGAATCATTCATCTTTGTGAAGAAATTTTTGAAATGTCAGATTCATGGAAATCTCATCCACGCTCCTGCTCAAGAACTACAACCTTTCACTACAACATGGCCTTTCGCTCAGTGGGGATTGGATCTAGTTGGAAAGATACACCCATCATCATCAAATGGACACAATTTCATTATCATGGCCACTAAGTACTTTACTAAGTGGATTGAAGTTGTTCCCTTAACAACCGTTACTGATAAACAAATTCCATCCTTCATTCTAAACTATATCATATGTTGGTATGGCATTCCCAGCTCCATTATCACAGATAATGGAAGACCTTTTAAAAATCAAGATGTTGATGAACTCTGTGAAAGATTTCACATCCAACATAGGTTCGCTACACCTTATTATCCATAGGGAAATGGCCAAGCAGAAGCTTCAAACAAGACAATTATGAAGATCCTAAAGAAAACAATGAATGATGTCGACCATGATTGGCATGTCCAATTAAATCTAGTTTTATGGGCCTATAGAAACAAAATTCACACAGCCATAGGTGCCACCCCATATGCCTTGGTTTATGGGGAAAAATATAATTTTCCACTGGAAGTTGAGATTCCTTCACTTTGAGTCTCACTAAAGGCTTATAACCAATGAGGATTATAGAGTATCAAGATTGTAGGAACTAGAGCTACTTGATGAGTAGCGACAAAGTGCAGTCAATCATTTGAAGGGTTATCAACAAGTTATGTCTCACAACTGCAATCAAAGATTCAAACCATGAACATTTCAAGTGGGTGACATGGTCCTCAAAGAAAACCCTCGCAATCAACAAGATCAAGAAAAGAAAGGCAAGTTCGAGCCCAATTGGTTGCGTCCATTCATAATTATTACAACATATAGATCAAAGTAATATCAGTTGTCAATGCCAGAAGGGGACTTGCTTGAAGATCTGACCAACAACATTCATTTGAAAAATTTCTATGTTTGAAAAACACAAAAACAGTATAAAAAGTCCTAGAAAAATACCAAAAATGGCATAAAAAGTCATGAAAAAATCCATAAAAATTAGAAAATGTCCTGAAAAAAATTGTCATCAGGGTGAAAACCTGGCAAACAGGCATCCTTTTGACACAAAGAAAAAATCAAAAAGATCAAAAATACAAAAAAAACAATAAAAGATCAAAATACAAAAAAAAAAAAAAGATCAAAAATACAAAAAAAATCAAAAAGAGAAAAATACAAAAAAATCGTTGCCTTGATGAAAACCTAGCAAACAAGTATCTTGGTAACAACAAAAAAATCATGAAATCTGAAAAAGTGCAATAAAAATAAATGGTGAAAACCTGGCAAACGGGCGTTGTTTGTGATTTAGTCGACTTTCCCATCTATTAGGATATGTTTTGCATTGTTCATATCAATTTTTCATCTGCATCAAATCCATTCCTGGCCATCATATCCACATCATGCGCCCAACATTTCCTTGAAATGACAAGGATTTCATCATGGATTGATGATCATTGTTATTCTTAGCAATAGGTTGTGTCTTATCGGGAGTTGGAATACAAGCTTGTTGTGGGCAATCAGCTTTTGAATCCTTTGGTAGACAAACGACAACATGTGTCAAATATTAGAATATCAAAACAACAATCACATATCTAATCAAACCTAGTCAAAACAACCATGAGACAGGAAACTAAAACAAATTGGATGATCTTAATCTGAATGAAAGGCTTGAAGCATAAGTTGAATTGTTATTTTGACATTTGATGACATCATATCTCTGGAGTGGTTCAATGATCTATTGAAATAGAATCACCAGGAAGGAATATGATTTTTATTTGATTGTTGTTTGTAAGCTAATCACTAGTACTGTGCAAATTTGTCGCAAGACATAGTGACATTTCAGGATTTGCATAGGAAAATGGTTAACTTCTGTCTGTTTACACAAGCAATACTCAGGTCATCTTGGTTTAATTATACCTCGATGCTTGTATTAACTTGCTATATCAAACATCATGAAATTTGTACTCAGGTCATCATTGGTGCAAATATCCCCTTTGATGCTTGTACTAACTTTCAACATATCAAAAGGCTCAATGATGAAAATCAAGCGCATAATTGGTTTATGGAATGACAGCAATGAAATGGTTCATTTGGCATTTTAGGACTGCATTATTCATTTAGATTGATTTCATTTTGTTTTTGTGGTTGTATGATAGATTTTTAAAGGTTGGAAAAGATACATATCTCTTTAAGATGAAGATTGAGTACAATTGGACATTTATTGCATCTCATTTTCATTCATATCATCATTAGTTACAATTCATTTTTCATTTTCATTTCATCTTACATTATCACATTAATTGCATCTTATTTTCATCTTCATATCATCTTGCATTTTCATTATCAATTTCATATTATTTTTAAGTCATACCATTTTTCATATCAAGTTCATGTCATTATGTCATCTTACATTGCATCTTATTTCACTAATTAGTTGCATATTATTTCATATCATTTTATATCCTCTTTTATCTATTTCATCATTTTTCATCATTGTTTGCATTTCATTATCAATTTCATATCATTTTTAAATCATTCAATTCATTTACATCTTATTTCATTAGTCGCATAATTATTTCATTTTACATCATTTCATAATCAATATACATGATTTCATATCATTTTTCATGGCATTAATCATTCATCTCATTTGCGTCTTACATATTACTCTCATAATCATATTAACATATCATTTTCATATCAATTTTTCACATCATTTTTATCATTATCTTTCACATGGCATTCTTATTTATCATTTTCATTTTGCATTTAATACGTCCATATCATTACATCAGTTGCATAATCATACATCGAAAAGAGAAAGATGCATTTGTTGCATTCATTAAATACATTTTCCATACATCATATCAAATTCGTAAAAGAATTCACATTACATCATGCATATATCAAATTCATAAAATCATTCACATTGCATCATTCATCATATCAAATCATAAACATAAAAATAATCATTATTCATTATTTAAATCATAAACATCATCATCATCAGTATTCATATCATGTGCATCCATCATCATATCATCATATAAAAATCACCCATGAACATGCATAATCATAAAACAACATGGCATATAGAAGTAAAAATGCATACATAAACATCCATCATAGCATAATCAAAGACACATGCATATCAAAAATCATCGTTGCATACCATAAACTCATCAAATATAAATTTCCATGGGTACAATGATATCAAATGTCTGAAAGAGATACATAAGATACAATAAAAAGGAGTATACATAATCATCACTGTGGGGCATCAGTGTGAGGATCATGACTACTACTTCCTCTAGAGGTGGTGGGTCTCATTGGATCTTTGCTACCTGTGGCCTCTGTGTCTCATCCGCCTGACATATGCACACTCCTGGTAGCACTCCTAGAATGTGTACAGGTGTGAGTGTGAGATCGGGTACCTGACTAGGTGTATACTATTCTCTGCTCAGGCAATACCACCTCAAAATATATCATGTGATAATACTCTGCCTGGCGAGCAGTCTCTAACCCCTTTGCCACAACCTCTCCAATAGAGGTACCCTCAACAGATCTTAGTAATATCTTAGCCAACCCCTCTTCCTATACACAAAAAAAGTGTGTGTGAATATGTGAGCTAACTAACAAGATAAACCAACACACCAATGAAACATTAAATCAAAGGAACTAATTTAAAAGTAAAACAAACACTAAAAAAACAACTCCTTCAAAAGCGTTCCATTGTCCTCTATCTCCAAATGATTCTATGTAAGTTGCTGGCTCTCAGTTGGTGTAAGTAGTAGCTTAGTAGAATGACAACTTAGAGAATGAGATTATGCAACATGCATGTCTATTGCTAAATGATTATACATGATTAAGATATGAAATTAAAATGCTATGCTAAAAACAAGATTGCTAGATGCTGGATAGAATGCAACTATAGTAATCACGCTAAATTCACAAGATTCTAATATGATTTGCTTGCTTGATTGACATGATTGTTTGATTTCCTGATTTGATGATGATCTGATTGCATGATGCTTTGATGTTATAGGAGGATTTTAAAATCCTCCAGATCAAAGAGAGGTTTCCTCGTACTTGGGAGATGATTCCCAGATTATCTCATCCAGAGATATGAGTCATTGTTAGATGTGGTTTGGGATCACTTCGAAGGATCCCTCAGTATAGGTTCAATAGGGCACTGTTGACTGCATTAGCTGAGAGATGGCACAGTGATCATAACACATTTTACTTGCCGACTGGAGAGATCACTGTGACACCAGAGGATGTGTACAGGATTTTGGGTATTCCTGTGGCTGGTGACCTTGTGGTTTATGACCATAAGGAGATTGGAGGTACAGATGCCCTTAGACGAGTGTTTCAGGACCCACACATTAGTGGGTATGAGATCCCTTGGAGAGAGATGGTAGAGGGTTATGCCCCACTTCCCTCAGTTTTGGCAGGTTTCATTGGTGGTTTCCTCTGTCCCAACTGCAGGTCAAAGGGACTGTCTATTGGTTGGGGTCGGATATTAATGTTGTAGGTTAATACAAGAATTTGAGGGATCCTCAGAAGTGATCCCAAACCACATCTAACCACGACTCCTATCTTTGGCTGAGATAATTTGGGAATCATCTCCCAAGTACGAGGAAACCTCTTTCTGATCTGGAGGATTTTAAAATCCTCCTATAACATCAAAGCATCATGTAATCAAATCATCATTAGATCAAGAAATCAAGCAATCATTTCAATCAAGGAAGTGAATCATATCAGAAGCATATCAACATCTCTACTATTTGTTTTTCATCAGACATGAAGGAAATTTATCAAAATCAACATCATTTTACTATTTGTTTTCAAAGCACGAGAAAAAATTTATCAGATCATCATCAAAATCAAGTCAATATATCCTTGATGTTACTCAAATTGATTAAATTAGTTGTCTAATATAGCAACAAGCATCAAGCAATCTTCAAATCAATCTCAAACTCTCAAATTTAGCTAAAATTCATGGATACGCTAAAACAGACTTTCAATGCGCTAATCCAGCCAATGCACTACTTTATCCATGGAGGTGCTAAAATAGAGGTCCAAAGCACTAAATCACCTATGCATTATTCTATCAGGTATATGAACTAGATTATCAAACCAATGCGTTATTCTAGCTTATGCACTAAATCCCTCATCCTATGCGTTATTTGAGCATCACATGCACACAGTTTTTACCTATGCATTGAAGGAGCCTATGCGCTAGTCTAGAATTCCTATGTGCTAGTATTTTCAACCTATGCACTATCATCTATGCACTAATTCACCTAATCTATGTGCTATAATAGAGCTCGCATGCGCTAATTCATGATTTTATGTGCTAAAACAAAATTTTAAAAATCTAATTTTTTTAAAAATTAGTGAAAAATTCGCCAAAAATTTAAAGTAAAGGGTTGTACGATCTTACCAGAGGTTTGTATGTTGCTGGTCACTGATGTCGATGGGCTCTCTTGAATCTGTGGAGCTCGTAGTGAATCGACATCTTGAAATCTTCTCTCATAGAGCTCAAAAATCACAAAAGGCAAATGTTCAAATGACAATTACTTTTACCTTTTTTCACCTTTTAAGGGGGTAAATAAGGGGGGTTTATTTTTATTTTTCACCATGCAGAGCACTATTTTGGGAGATAAATCGATGAATCTCTTTCTATTGATTCAAAATCTTCGAATAATCATCAACATCATCAAATCAACGCGATTTATCTCCCGAGGGGGCATATAGCATCATCAGTCAATTTTTCAAAGTCAGGGGCAAAATTTTCGTTATCTGAATTTTTCTTTGAAGCAATGCGTAAAACACATCACTTCAAAGAGGGAAAAAATGTATATATCTAAAAATGGTCATTATAAATCAAACTTTTTAATTAATTAAATATGAATTATTTAATTAGTATTCTAAAGTCATCAACATATAAATAAATTTAATTATTTATTTATATCATTCACCTTTTTAAATTCTTCTAACTTAATTAAATAAATAAGTTTATTTAATTATTACTATCTTCCTCTTAATTAATTAAATGAATGTCATAATTTATTTATATTAATTATCATACTATTCTAAGTTTGAATGTTTAAATTCAAATAATGGAATATTCCTCCAAACTTATTCTTCATCCCACATTTAAATTAAATATTATAAATATTTGATTTAACACCTTTTTTCACCTCACATTTAATTAAATATTTTAAATATTTAATTACAATCCTTTTTCATCTCTCACACATAATTAAATATTAATTATTTAATTATGGAAAATTCTAAATTCCTTGTCACATATAATTAAATAGCTTAATTATTTAATTATAGGATTTATCCCCAACTATCAACTAACTCCTCATAATTGAAGTGCACAAATGGCAACTTTCCTCCAATTTTGAATGGAGAAGGTTGTGTAGGAGGAAACATTTCCCATTATTCTCTCAACCTTCCATCTTTCTCTCAACTTCCAAAATCTCTCACTATTCATCTTGACAGGTTTGATTTTGATCATTGATATTTGCCAACTAGATTCTTGCCTCCAAAAATCTATAAATACAACCCTTTTGTGAGTTGGAAAGGATCCTAAATCTTGTGAATTTAGCGTGATTACTATAGTTGCATTCTATCCACCATCTAGTAATCTTGTTTTTTTAGCATAGCATTTCAAGTTCATAGCATTTTAGTTTCATCTCTTAATCATGTATAACCATTTAGCAATAGACATGCATGTTGCATAATCTTGTTCTCTAAGTTTTCATTCTACCAATCTATTGCTTACACCAACTGAGAGCCAACAACTTACATAGAATCATTTGGAGATAGAGGACAATGAAATGCTTTTGAAGGAGCTATTGTTTTAGAATTTCTTTTACTTTTAAATTAGTTCCTTTGATTTAATGTTGCATTGGTGTGTTGGTTTATCTTGTTAATTAGCTCACATATTCACACAAACACTACCTATTTTGAAAATTGAAAAAAAAAATCTTTTATTGAAATTTAAACTTGTTCTATGATCCATCCTTGACAAGTTTCTCTTGTTAATCTACTCTTTGTATCTATTTAAACCTACTCCTAATAACTTGCTAACTTTTTCCCATACCACCCCCTTATATTTCTAGTTTTATTTTTCTACTTTTCCCAACCCATTAAGATCATTAACTGGTGAAGAACAAATGTTTTAAAAATTATTTTATCTACCTAACTACTCAATCATAAATAAAATTGAATTTAAATCTCATTTATCTATTAAAATACAAAATAATAACCACTTAAAGTATTTAATCGAGTATTATCTTATTATATATTTATATAATCTTTATTAAATTAATTAAAAATAATACATACCTTAACTTTTTATCATATTTTATTTTTTCTTAGCTTAATGAATAAGATTTATGATGCTACAAGTTATGACCAAATCTATAGAAATATATTAAAGTACAATATAATAATGATTAGATAAAATAAAACATATATAATTTCTAAATAATAATTTATATAATTTTACTTCAAAAATAAAAATAAAATAGTATTTGTCCTTATTTTTAATTCTTTAAATTCAATTGAATGGATTCTATAAATACTTGTCGATGCTTGTTAAGTATAGATCTTTTAATATTTATGCATATCAAATAGGCATCCTCTTCTCTCAAAAATATTTTGTTATTCTATATTATACATAATCACTAATTCAAAAAATGTTAGGAAGTTGTATAATATTTAAATAATAAACAAGTGTCATGTAGTTGTGAATACTTGATTATTTTCTTAATTTATTTTATTTTAATTTATTTTGTATAGCTCAAATGGAGAGAGGGAGTGTGTTTTTATTATTTTTTATTAGCTTTATTAAATTAATTAAATAATACACATTTTTTCATCATATTTTAGTTATTTTCTTAGCTTAATAAATAAGGTTTATTATGCTACAAGTTATGACCGAATCTATATAAATATAGTAAATTAATATAATAATGATTAAATAAAAAAAAAATATTATTTCTTCTTATTTTTAATTCTTCAAATTGATTTGAATGGATTCTATAAATACTCATCAGTATTTGTTAAGTATAGATTTTTTAATATCTATACATATCAAATATACATCCTCTTCTCTTAAACATATTTATTATTCTATATTATGCATACCCACTCATTCAAAATATGTAAGAAAGTTGGATAATATTTAAATAATAAACAAGTGTCATGTAGTGGTGAGTACTTATCTATCTAGTATTGCAATAATAACATTTTTTGATTGGTCAATAAATTATTTTTGGAATACCAATTTAGGGGCAAGCCAAATAATAAATTAAAATAATAGATTTTTACAAGCCATATGTATCTAGCCACATATTGGCAAGTACCTATTTTTTAGGATTGTAATAAAAGAATTTGTTGTGTTTTTGATAGGTGAGTCATCACAACAATTTAAAGTTAGGTTAGATAATAGTTTGAGATAAATAAATTATTGCAATTTCAATGTGCAACTATGACTGAAAAACTTTGGACATATCAACATTCTATACTTAGATATAGCTCTCTATTTTTTCTCGTTTCTCTCTCCTTTGCCTGTGTTTGAACAACCTGCGCGCATGGTGGATTCTTCCTTGGGGGTACCCCATGGTCCCCCTCTATCCCATCCTGACCTGAGCCTCGCCTTGTCACATGCAGACTCGTGTCCCTCAGGAGCCACTTCTAGCTTGTCCAAGTCTAAGGTCCCCGTGATTCTGATCCTATCTAGTGTGGAACTGCCGATGATCGTGGTCCCTCCGGAGGTTGAAGGCTGGAAGGATGTACTGACTAATGCTAGTTAGTGTACTAAGGTCCTCGCTCCTCACCCAGAGGAGGAGGTCATTGTCTCAGACATATATTTTTCTATCCCTGATTCAATCAGTGATAGGATTCTTTCCTCAATGGAAAATGCGGTGGTGGGTCACATCCTCTCTTTTTGACCTTCTGTGGATATGGTCCAGAGATGGGCTGCTGCTAAATGGTGCCTTAAGGGAAGTGTGTACATATGTGCCATGATGGGAGAGTTGTTCTTGTTCAATTTCACGACTTCTGATGATTTGGTCGCGGTCCTTTCTTTTGGGCCTTGGGTGTATGGGAAGCATAGTTTGGCCTTATGCCGCTAGAAGCCGAGTTTTGACCCTATAGTGGATCTTAATAAGGTAGAACCATTCTAGGTTTTCCTACCTATTCTACCTTTAGAATATTGGGATGAATCCATTTTCAAAAGCATAGGGGATTCATTGGGTCATTTTATTACTTCGGACTCCATTACGCGTTCCAAATCCAGGTTAGTTTTTGCCCATTTTTGTGTCAATATTGGTGTGCACAAGATGCTTCCTACCTTTGTGAAGCTATACTCTAATTTTGGTTATTGGGTCCAACCACTCAGTTATGAGAATGTTGTGGTCTAATATCAAAAGTGTGCTAAACTTGGACATCTTGTTTTTGACTGCAAATCCTCCTTTAATCATGTGTCCAACCTTGGTGATTTTATTGCTGATGATCACTACCCCTTCAAAAAAGACATCATAAATATTGTTGACTCTCTAGTTAAGTCTAGCTCTCCTACCTTAGATGTTCCCCCGGTCCTTGGGGGTCATTCCTTTTTGGGGGATGTTGCATGTTTGAGCCTGGCTCTGGTCCCTACTACTCCTATCTTGGTTGTGAATGTGGCTATTGATGCAGACTTGGTGGTCGGTACTGTTGTTCTTGTGTTGGCTGCGAGTGTGTCTATTAGGGAGGACCCGGTGGTCGGGTTTGACTCCCCAGGTAATAATTTTTGGGGGTTTGTAGACTTTGGTGCCTCCTTGAAGAATGTTGAGTCAGACCTTTCTGCTGGACCCAATATGACCAAAGGTGAAGAAGGCAAAATTTTGGAGGAAGTCGTTACCAAAGTTAAAGTTGAGGAAGGTGTTCTGGATTTAGTGGATTTTAACCAACTGAAAGTTTTGGAAGAGGATTTCTAGTCAACCCTAAAGAAAAAATGGAAAAAAAAGAAGGTGGATGTGGGTGGTGACTATAAACTGGGTAGACCTAGCCAGCAAAAAACTAGGCAGATGGAGACAATGAATGAGATAGCAATTGGTAAATAGAGGATATTGGAAGTGTCCTCAAAAAGAGTAAAAAATGAAGGTCTTCTCTTGGAATGTACGAGGGCTGAATATTTCTCATAAACAGCTTGCACTGAAAAACTATGTTTTAGAACATAAGATAAAATTTTTAATGCTACAGGAAACTAAAATGAAAAAAGCAAATTTTGATAATATTGCTAAGTATATTTGACCAGGTTCTCTTTAATTTTGTAGTGATGTTGAAGGGCGTTTGGTGGGCTTGTTGTGTTGTGGAACCCCTCTAGGATCAAGGATACTGAACTATTCCGCTGTCGGAGTAGTGTGGGAGTCTTATTTTCTTACCTGGGTGACTCTTGGTCACTTATTAATGTTTATGCTCCTAACCAGAGGAATGTTAGTAATTCCCTGTAGCAAGATCTATTTGATAGGTTAAAAATAATAGGGGGTCTCACTAGTTGGTGGCAGGGGACTTGAAATCCCCCTCATTTCCTTTCGAGAAAAGTGGTGGTCTGGTGGATTATTCTGATAGCATGGATGATCTAGCAAATTTATTGAGTTCAACTGGCTTGATTGGCAGTGACCTATTGGGTCAATCTTTTACTTGGACCAACAGACGTCTTGGGGAAGATTTGATTCAAGTTAGATTGGATAGGTTCCTTTGCTCTAGCAATTGGATGACCTTGCTTAGTGCTAACCTCCTTGCTCTTCCCAAGACTATTTTTGACAATAACCCTCTATTGTTGACCATGAATGATCTTTCTACTGCTAGACCCTTCCCCTTTAGGTTTGAGATTATGTGGAACTCTCATCTTGATTTTAAGAATAAAATTGTTGAATGGTGGAATATTCCTATTTATGGTTCACCCATGTTCAAGATATTTTATTAAATTAAACATAACAAATGTATGGTGAAAGGTTGGAACAAAAGAGTTTTTGGAGATGTCTTTCAGAAGAAAAGAGATTTAGGGGATAAGTTGAAGACTATCCAAAAAAATATGGAAGATGGGGATGTCAGCTTTCCAACTTGCCATCAGGAAAGAGAGAGTCAAAGGGAGTGGGAGAAAATTTTAAGGAAAGAGGAAATTTTCTAGAAACAGAAATCCAGAGTTCAATGGCTACAAGAAGGGGACAAAAATACCTCCTTTTTTCATTTTTCTATTTGAAACACAAGAAAAGAAATCAGATAACTAAGTTGCATGATTTGCAGGTTGTTGTGGTCAAGATGCCCACCGAAATTGGTTTGTTGGCAGTAGACTATTTTCAGAAGGCTTATTTGGCCCCTGCTGAGGCTACCAATCTGGCCTTGGACAATCTGCTACTTGACCCTCTCCCAACCACCATTACTCAGGATGAAAACTTCAACATCCTCAGTGTTGTCACTCCCAAGGAAGTCCAGTTGGCCACTTTCAGCATGGGGGCTTACAAGGTGCCTGGCCTGGATGGCTTCCTCTCGACTTTTTTTTAGATTTTTTGGGAGATTGTTGTTGGGGACCTTATTTTGGATGCTAAGGATTTCTTCAAATCAGGTAAGATTCTCAAACAACTGAACCACAATTTAATTTCCTTAATTCCCAAGATTGTTGATTCCCAATCTATGACTGACTTTAGGCCCAACAGTCTATGCAACACTTTTTATAAAATCCTCTCTAAAATCTTGGTGAATCATCTTAAACCCCACCTAGACAAAATTATCAACCCCACTTAGAAAGGCTTTTTTCCTGGTCGGCATATTTTGGATGCTACTATAACTACACATGAATTACTCCACTCTATGGACAGAAGCAATAATGCCACTATGGCCCTCAAATTGGATATTTCAAAAACTTATGATAAGATGTTATGGGACTTCATTCTTAAAGTCCTAGCTAAGTTTGGTTTTGATCAACATGTAGTCAACCTCTTAATGGAATGCATATCCATGGTGAAGTACTCTATGTTGGTTAATGGGACTCCTTGGGGCTTCTTTAATGCTGAGAGATGCATCAGGTAGGGGGATCCCCTTTCACCCTATCTTTTCATCATGGTCGCAGATGTCCTAAGCAGGAACATTTCTAATCTATTGTTGAAGGGGGGCATTAGAGGGGCTAAGGCTGCCTCTTCTTTAGAGCTTAATTTTATCCAACAATTTGTGGATGATACCTTTCTCTTTGGGAAAGCCTTTGTGATTGAAGCTAGGAAATAGAAAAATTGTCTCAATAACTATGCTTCTTGCTCAGGGCAATCTATTAACTATAACAAAAGCATGATATATTTCTTCAACATCTCTCCTAATCTTCAAGCTTGTGTGACTTTTGTTCTTGGTTATTTGAGTGGCTCTCTCCCTTCGATTTATCTTGGTTTACCTCTCACTATTAAGGAAGTCACCCCTAAATTTTGGAATTTTTTCCTTGAAAGGATCCAAAGGAAGTTGGTTGGTTGGAAAGGTTCCATCCTTAGTCATATTGGGAAATTGTAGCTCCTATTAGCTTCTCTTCAAGGGATTCCTATTTACTTCCTCTCCATTTTCAAGATCCCCAGAAATATTGCTGAAAAATTCAAAAAAAATCAAAGGAATTTACTTTGGTCGGGGACCAAGGATAAGAATTTTTTTGCATTGGTTAAATGCAACAAAGTCTGTAAACCTAAACCTTGCAGTGGGCTTGGGATAAGGAATATCCCCTACATCAACAAAGCTTTGATTTCCAAGGTGGGTTACGATCAGTTGATAAACAAAAAAGATTGGTGTTGTAACAATGAGAAATTCCTATTTAATTTTAGCAATGTAATAATGCATAAAACCTAAAGATCCAACAGTTGGTAATGGAGTGCAAAGGAATAGATGAACAATCTTATAGATTGTCTTCATCCTCCATGACTAACCTCCATTACACCTTCTTAATTTGTTGAATATGATTTGTTTGCCCTCAGATTTGTGAAGAGCAAGCCAATAGAAATGACAAGCCCTAAGCAAACATTGAAGGATTTGAAATGACCTAGATGCAAACTATGCCCTACTGCAAATAGTAAACATCTACAATTTCTAAACTAATATCAAATGAAAACCTAGATATGCTATGATAAACATGCTAAAATCTCTAAAATATGACAATGCAAGATAAAAACATGAAAGTGTAAGATGTGAGATGCCAAAATATGGAAATGCAAGATAACAAAACATGAAAATGCAAGATGTTCAAAATGAGACCAAAATTGCTCTTTTATAGAAAAGGCAATTTTGTGTGAATGGCCAAGATTGAAAGTTAGTAAATGCCTTAGAATCAATGGACGAGATTCAATAAAGCAACCCACAATTAGGGTTAGGGCAACATTAGGTCAAATTTGAAATGAAGGGTCAAGATTGATTCTTTAGAGAATCAAATCAGTGGCTGACAATGCATGTGACAAAAGATTCTGGGCACGAAAAACGGAGTCGTTGGGGAATTAAATAATTTATTTAAAATTATTTAAATCAAGGGGGAATGTTGACTTTTCGAATTAAAAACTATTTTAATTCAAAAAGTGTGGGGTCATGTGATAGTAAATAATTTAAATTAAATTATTTACTAAAGAAGGGAATTTAAATGGGACTTATTTTAAATAAATAAGATTTAGAAGAAATTAAATAATAAAAGCTTATTTAATTTAGGTGAGAATTAAATAATAAAGATATTATTTAATTTAGAGGAATGTGACAAATAGAACCTTTTAAATTAAATATAATAATTTAATTCAAAGTTTAGGAGAGGACCAAATTAAATAAATAAAATTTATTTAATTTAGGAGAGAAGGGGCCAATGAATAATTAGATAATTAAATTTAATTATTTAATTATAGTGGAAGGTGGATTAAATAAATAAGAATTTATTTAATTTTAGGAAGAAGAGGACTTAATTAGTGACATAATTAAATAAATAAATAAAGTTATTTATTTAATAATTAGGAAGACATAAGGGGTTAAAATAATTAAATAAATTAAGAAATTTATTGAATTATAGGAAGACTTTAGACAATTAGTGACACACTAGATAAATAAATAAGAATTATTTATTTAATAATCAAGAAGAATAGAGGGGACATGAATTAATTAAATAATTATGAATTATCAAATTAATAGTTGAAAGTGAGTTAGGGACATAATTTAAATGTCCTAATTAGGGTTAGAAGAAGAGCCTGTGGGTCTAGGTCATTTTTATGTGTCTACATTTGCCCCTCTTTGTCATAATGCAGCCTGTCGCATTGTGGCGAAGAAAATCAGTCAAACATATGCCCCAGTGCAAAATAGGATGAGGAAGAATGACGAGGAGGGTTGCGGTATGCCCCCTCGGGAGGACAGACGGGTTCCAAGAACATGGGTGTGCTCTCGAAATGAATGAGAAGACTAGGAGACAACATAACAAGAAAGTGTTAGTACAAGATATGGATGATGATATGAATGCAATGCCTATATGAGATGCATGTTAGTTCCTAGATCAAATCCTTCAACATTTACCATAGGATTTTAATATTTATTGCTCTTTAATCATCATTGGGCAGATTATTGTAATGGCCAATAAACACCATGATATGACATAAACTAAGGTGTGCAAGTTCATACCATCACATAAGACAAGGAGTCGCAAACAAGGATGATCATGACTCATACTAAGAGCACAATTTGCCCCAGTCATTTCGTCGTAACCAACCACAAGCAGAAAAAGACAAAAACAAACCATGAAACGTCGCTGCTTCTCTAAATCATGTTTCCAGGACATCCTCGAGAAACTAGTAACATGAGTGCCAAAATAAAAAAAATAATGCCACCATCATGATACATCGTTGTTTTTCTAAATCTCGTAGTCAGAACATCGCTGAGAAACTATAATCATCTAAAAAATCCTGCAAGATAAGATTCAAACAATTAACTGTATCTGCAAGTTAGTTCAATATCAAGCAATGAAACACATAAGAATATAAAAAGGAAAATAAAGTGAAATGGAATGATCTCACCAATCTTCTCTATTCATGATTGCCTCCATTGCACCTTCTCAAGCCTTGCTGCAATGATGGAATGCCCTCAGATTTCTTTGTGAGCAAACTTCTGTAATGCCTAGCCTTAACAATGCTTTTGAAGGATTTTAAAATATCAAACTATGCACACTAGAAATAAATTTCTAATATGCAAATAGTAAATAAAGTCTATGATCTCTAGAATGCCTATAATAAAAGTTTATATTAAATGATCATGGATCCGAAAATGAAATCAAGATTGTCATTTTATAGAAAATGCAATCTTGAATGAACGGACAAGATGAGAGATTGAAGAACACCCTAGAATCAAAGGTCAAGATTCAATAAGGCAACCCTAATTAGGGTTAGGGTAAAATACCCATAGGTGTAAATAAGATTTAATTAAATGAATTAAATCCAGACTGAATGTGACAGTGGAGATGAAATTAGTAAGAAATCAGAAGATAAGAAGATGAGATTTTAGAAAATCAATAATTTTGGAAATTACTTGATTTGTAGAGGAATAATTCCATTTTGAATTAATTTAATTCAAAATAGGGATTTTGTGAGATAAGAAGTAATTGATTTTTGGAATTAATTACTAAATGAAGAAACAGTTAACCATGTGAGATATTTTTAAATGATTTGTTTTATTTAAAAATAACAAGGTGTCACATGCCACAATTAAATAATTAAAATAATTATTTAATTTAGAAGAAGTAGTTAATCAATTAAATAAATAAATGAATTTATTTAATTAAGAGAGGATTTGGGAATTAGTGACATATTAAATAGATATATTAAAATATATTAATTTAATAATCAGGAGGACATTAATGATGAAGATTAATTAAATAAATTGATGACTTTATTTAATTAAGAGAAGATTTTGACAATTAGTGACATATTAAATTGATATATTAAAATATATTAATTTAATAATTAGGAGGACATTAATGATGAAGATTAATTAAATAAATTGATGACTTTATTTAATTAAGAGAAGATTTTGACAATTAGTGACATATTAAATTAAATAAATAATATTTATTTATTTAATAATCATGAATTATTTAATTAATAGTTGAATGTGGGTTAGGGACATAATTCAAATGTTACAATTATGTTAGGATGGGAAGTGGTAAAATAGTGGTCGCAGGTCTAGGTCATTTTTATGTGTCTACAGAAACTAGTAACATGAGTGTCAAAAGACAAGACAACGTCATGAGACATCATTGTTTCTCTAAATCTTGTTGTCGGGATCTTGTTGAAAAACTAGTAACATGATGAAAAGGCCAAAGACAAGTGCCAAGTGTTTTAAGATCAAGGTTGCCAACTGTCGAGCGATATGAAATTCAAGAAGGACACATCCTGAATGATGTTGATATCTAGGAGATCGATTCTCGGAGTTAGAAGAATCCATCAAAATGCCAGATGATGAGGATAATGCTTAGGAAGGACGCATCCAAAAGCATAAAGAAATGATGAGAGTTTCTCTTCTAAAGGACACATCTTGAATGACGTTGATATCTAGGAGATTGATTCTCGGAGTTAGGAGAATCCATCAAAATGCCAGATGATGAGGATAATGCTTAGGAAGGGCGCATCCAAAAGCATAAAGAAATGACGAGAGTTTCTCTTCTGAAGGGCACATCTGAAGAAGAACCCCAAAGTTTTGCCAGGTTCAATTGCCTTGATAGAATTTGATTACATGTCATTGCTGAATTGACCGCAATTGCTGATGAAATAGATGGTTGATAGATTGCTTGCTCAAAATTGATGGAAGATTTTTCTCAATTTGAAGAAAACTTGACGTGTGTGAAAATATTGTGCTATGAACCCTAATGGACCGACCTAGTGCGGCCTCGGGGGCTCATCGATTGATGGCCTTGCCTACGTCGTGCACTTAGAGACCTCATAGTTCAACACGACCAATGACGTTGTCCAAAGGACAAGAGTTTGAATCGTGATTTTATTTTGACAAACCTAGAAGGACTAACCTAATGTCTCGGGGATTCAAAGATGAATCTTGCCTACGTAGCAAATGCGCAGAGACAGCGTAGTTCGGGCAAATGACAAAGATTGACTGCCTCAACGAACTTGACAATATACTATTGACTTTGACTCTGTTTTTGGGATTTTGACAATGATTTGGATGTTTTTGTATTTTCTCAAGACATTTTTCAATTTTTAGGTCTTTTTTCAAGACTTTATACGATTTTTAGGATTTTTTTAGGACTTTTTATGAATGTCAGATCATGTGCGATACCCACTGTAGTTACATGATAAAGGTCATGCCCCCAGATAGATCGAGGACTACCCGAATCTAGTGATATGGAGATATGCAGACATAAGGCCAAATGCACGGATATGCAAGGGATGATGTCAACCAAATGGTAAACATGGTCAGAATTGATAGGACTTAGGACAAATGTCGCGAATGTCATGTTGTTGTGATTGTGGAAAGTGGACAAGGGTCGATTAGAGTAACAGTAGATGACAAAGCAATGATTGACTACACATGGTGCCTGTTTGCCAGGTTTTCACCATGGTATCTATCCAAAGTGCCTGTTTACCAAGTTTTCACTATTGGATGAATTTATTTCTCTTTACTATTTTTGCCATTGTTTTGATTTTTTTGGTGTCACCAAGATGCTTGATTGCCAGGTTTTCATCAAGGGATGATTTTTTTTGTATTTTTCAATTTTTTTGTATTTTTAGGTTTTTCACCAAGCTCTTTGATGCTATGTGTAGAACTTTCTCAAATGTAAGCTATTTATAGGCTCTGTCAACTGTTCTCCATCAGGTGTGGCTAGCTGGTAAGCTCCAGAACCAAATGCGGTAGTAATGATATAAGGACCAAGCCAATTAGCCTCAAACTTGCCAGGCTTTTCACTGTCCGCCTGATTTCTAGGGTTCTACATGAGAACCAAGTCACCGATTTCAAACTTTCTCACCATGAATCTCTTGTTATAACTTTGGTAGAGATGATTTTGATATGCCTGCAAATGGTTTAAGGCATTTTGTCACCTTTCTTGTAACATTTCTAGCTCATGCAGGTGAGACTGTCTGTATTCTTCATCATCAATCATACCTTTCAATGAGACTCGAAGAGAAGGAATTTTGACCTCGATGGGCAGTATGGCTTCAGATCCGTAGACCAAGGAAAATGGAGTGGCTCTAGTCGGTGTGTGAATGCTGGTTCGATAGGCCCATAAAGCAGGATTGAGTTATAAGTTCCAATCCCGGCCAGCGTCATTGGCGGTCTTCTTCAAAATGCGAAGAATTGTTTTATTTGATGCCCTAGTTTGACCATTGCCTTGTGGGTAGTATGGGGTGGAGAAATGGTACTGGATGTGGAATTGTGAACAGAGTTCACAAACGTCCTGATTTTTAAATGGATTGCCGTTATCTGTGATGATGGATTGTGGGACACCATACCGGCAAATGATGTAATTTAGAATTAGCTTGGATATTTGCTTACCGGTGATGTAGGTGAGAGGGACGGCTTCGATCCACTTAGTAAAGTACTTAGTGGCGGTGATTATGAATTTATGGCTGTTAGAAGAGGATGGATGGATCTTTCCCACGAGGTCGAGTCCCCATTGTGTGAAAGGCCATGGAGAAGTGATCGGTCTCAATTCCTATGCAGGTGCATGAATTAGGTCACTATGCACTTGGCATTTTCAACATGTTCTGACAAACTGAAGAGCATATTTTTCTAATGTCGGCCAGTAGTACCCCAATCTGGTGACTTTCTTAGCTAGCGTTGGACCACTTGAATGAGATTCGCATATACCCTCATGTACTTCTCGTAAAGTCATTTGGGCTTCATTAGTGTCGAGATAGCAAAGAAGGGTGTTATCAAAGCCACAGCAGTATAAGGTGTCACTGACAATGGTATGTCTAGCCGCTTTTCGGATAAAGGACTTTCATTGGTTGTTAGACAGGTTGGGTGGGAGGGTTTGGGACTTAAGATAGTCGTATATGTCCTGATACCAAGGCTAACTAGGACCAACAATCTCGCACACCATTTCTAACTCTGGAATATCGTATGCAGGCATTAACAACTGTTCCACTAAGAATTCAAATTGTGACACATTCTTAGGGATGTCTAGGAGAGATCCAATAGTAGCCATTGCATCAACCGCCTTATTCTGTGTTCTCGGGATTTGCTCAAATGCAATCATTTTTAAATACATTAGGAAACTATCCACCATTCACTTGTAGGGAAGTAACTTCTCATCTTTTGTGTCATAGTCATCATTGACTTGGTTGATGACCAACTGAGAATCTCCAAATACGAGCAATGTCTGGATTTTCCATTTAATTGCTATCTTGAGACCTGTGACCAATGCCTCGTATTCTGCCATATTATTTGTACAAGGGAAAGCAATCCGAAATGATTTAGGAATGGAATCCCCTTGTGGTGTGATAAATAATATGCCCACTCCTGAACTGTGACCGGTGTGGGATCCATCAAAGTATAGTTTCTATGGTAATGTAGGTTCTACGTGAAAGATAGACTCATCAGGAAAATCAGTAACCAATGGATGAGTTGCTTGAATTGGTGCATCTGCCAGTTGATCTGCTATTACTTGACCTTTTATAGCCTTGCGCACCACATACTGTATGTCATACTCACTTAATATCATGACCCATTTGGCTAAACAGTCTGTTAATGCTGCTCGACTCAAGAGATATTTTAGTGGGTCAATTTTAGCTACCAAATGTGTTTGGTGGCTTAGCATATAGTGTCTTAGTTTCTGCACTGCAAAAATAACTGCAAGGCATGCTCTTTCAATGGTTTTGTAGTTGAGCTCATATCCAATTAATGTGCGGCTGATGTAGTATATGGCTCTTTCTTTTTCTTCATGGTCATTTTGTGCCAATAATTCCCCCAGTGCATTTGTCATTGTAGAGACATATAGGATCAAAGGTTTTCCCTCAATAGGCGGCATTAACACTGGTGGTGTCAATAGATATTCTTTAATTTTGTCAAAGGCTATGTTGCATTTATCTGTCCATACAAAAGGATTGCTTTTGCGTAGCAGATATTGAAATGGTTGACACTTGTCTGCCAACTGTGCGATGAAGCGGTGAATAGACTGCAATCTGCCTTGAAGTGATCGCAACTCACTAATCCCTTTTGGCAGAGGCATATCTAGAATTTCTTATATTTTTGTGGGATCAACCTCAATGCCTCTTTGTGAAACTATGTAGCCCAATAGCTTGTCGGAAGTGACTCCAAAGACACACTTCTTCAAGTTCAAACGAACCTTGTACTCTTCTAGCCATCTGAAAATTTTTTCTAAGACCCTGAGATGATCCTTCCTTGTCAAGGATTTTGTGAATAGGTCATCGACATAATCTTCCATTAAGATATGCATCATGTCATGGAAGATTGTGGTCATAGCCCTCTGGTATGTGGCTCTTGCATTCTTTAGGCCAAAAGGCATGACATTCCAACAGTACGTTCCCCATGGGCAGGAGAATGCCATTTTATGTTGATGTTCTGTTGCAATTCTGATTTGGTTATATCCCAAGAAACCATCCATGAGGGATAGCATCTCATACCCTGTCGTGAGATCAACAATCATGTCTATGTTTGGTAGGGGGAAGTCATCCTCGGGGCAAGCCTTGTTTAGATCCCTGAAATCCGTGCAGATACGGCTTTGTCCATTTGGCTTTGTAACAGGAACAATATTGGATATCCAATCAGCATAGTCTATTGACCTTATGAACCTAGCATCTAGTAATTTCTTTAGTTCAGCTTTTACTAGGAGTGCAATTTGTGGATGCATCTTGCGCAACTTTTGCTTAATTGGTTTGATTCCTGGGATGAGAGGAAGATGATGCAGAACCAATTCAAGATCAAGGCCTTGCATGTCAGCATATGACCAGGTGAAGTTAACTTTCCTGTCTGTGAAGAATTGTTGAAATTCGGGTTTTTCTTCCTCTGACAATGATGCGGCCAAGAGATTCATTTTGGGATTCTCTGGTGTGGCTATGTTAACTTCCATTGTGTCTTCAATGAGCATAGCTGATTTTTCCTGTGTTACGGGAAGAAAGTCCAATCCTCCATCCTTAGGCACCTCAAAGAGGTTTTCACCTTCGGATACGTCCTTTTTTTTTGCTGTTTTGTTGTCAGAAGGTGCCTTGCGGTTTTCACCTAAAGACGTTTCTCTTTTTGTCTTATTCATTGTATTTTTGTGACTAGAGGATTGCACAGTCTCCCCGAAGTAAGTTGTACAATCTAGGTCGATAGAAAACCCTGTTTTGTGATCTCCCCATGGTATGCCTTCTTTGAGCCCCATGAATTCTGCTATGGCTTCATCATTCTGAAACATGTCCATTATTGGTGGCTCTTGTTGGTCCCAGTCGATCAATTGTGGATAGACAAGTGAAATCCCATTGTCAGTGTTGGTGAAGGATGGGGAAGATGTGGAGAGTGTGGCAACTGAAGCCTCAAGTGTGAAGGCAAAGTTATCAATTTCCACTTCTGTGTCCGATGCCATGGATAGTCCATACTCCCAGTCAGATGAATCAAATTCAAAGTCATAATATGGGATAAAATTATCAACATCATGGCTAGTGGTTGGCAATTCAGAAGTATACATAGTAGGTTCAGATACGTTGTGCTCTTGGATGGGTTTGGGAATAGGGTGGGATGATTCAGGTATTGTCGATGACACCTTGTGTTCCTCTGGATTCCAAGGAATGCTCACCCATTTCTTGTCTTTAAAATGTCGGTCAATAGGGTCAATGTTATATTATTGGCATAATCGTTCTTCAAAGGAAGGTTGGCCAGGTTCTAAGAATAGTTCATCAATGTCATAGTCACTGACGGTTTTGTCAGATCCCCATTCCCATTCATTTGAGTCTGTATCGGTAAGGGGTTCTTCGCATGTCTCAACACTTTTAGTAACCGTTACATCCTTACTTGAAAATTCATAGGTACTTTGATCATCAGTTCTTAGTTGTCCAAACCCTAGCCCCATGTATCTTGGTCTTGCCTTTATTATAATAGGCTCTCTCTTTCCATTGTTGTGTTTTCCAAGACCACTTGTGTCATCGAAACCTAGGGCCTTGCATATTTCATAGCCTTTTCTAGAGAGATGTAGTGGTAAGGGAGGCAACTCTTCTGGGTCTCTGTAGATCTAGTTAGCTATGTTGTCGATGACTTCATTACCCACATTGCCCCATAGTGTGAAAACACTTTTTGGTGGGACATTGAAAGTTGTTTTGGGCTCAATTGCAAAACATGGTCTACCATAGACTTTTGGTGGCTTAGGTATTGTGGTGATACAGTAAGCCATATTTAATTTGAACTCT
The DNA here is from genome assembly GCA_007115665.2 of Sequoiadendron giganteum. Taxonomy (NCBI): domain Eukaryota; kingdom Viridiplantae; phylum Streptophyta; class Pinopsida; order Cupressales; family Cupressaceae; genus Sequoiadendron; species Sequoiadendron giganteum. Next base: position 628,589,896 of record CM021109.1, read on the forward strand.
CCACAACCAAGGTCCTGGATCTGTAGGTCTTTACTTGGGATGGAGGCCGAGGAAGATGGTATGGTATAAGTTAATGGAATGGATGATTTTTTGAGTGTGGACGGTTCAATATATTTGGATGAAGTGGAAGTGGAGGCCTCCTGATTGATGGGTACTTGATGCTCAACAGTGGCCCATAGATTTGTGCAATATTGAAATGGATCGAGATCTCCTGGGATGGTGATCTCTGTACCCTCAAAAGGAAATTTTAGGCACTGGTGGTATGTGGATGGAATGGCTTTTAGAGCATGAATCCATGGTCGACCAAGTAAGATGTTGTAGTGTATATCACGATCCAGGACCTGGCATGTTGTATCTATGATAACAGGTCCTACCCACAAAGGAATGGTAATAATGCCTTTAGAAGCACGTTCTTCATCATCATATGCCTTGATGATGATGCTCTTGCTAGCATCTACACACGCATCTGAAAAATCGAGAGCTTTGACCAATTTTAAGGAGCAAATGTTCAATCCTGCTCTGCCATCTACTAGGACTCGTCTGACCTTGTGTTTGTGGATGAAAACCTCTATGTGAAGGGCATCATTATGCGATGGTTTAGGTGAGGAATAGTCACTGTCTAAAAAGATGATGTGATGAGGTGAATTTAGGTATCCAACCATAGTCTCAAAGTGGTTGACATCAATGTTGGTTGGAATGGACGATGTTTGTAGGACTTTATCCAAGATGGCTTTGTGTATGGGTGAAATACGGAGTAGTTCGAGAATGGATATCTGAGCAAGTGTTTTATTCAGTTGCTCAATGAGGTTGAACTTCGGTTTGGGTGTTGACTGTCTAGCGGATGGACCAGGTATGGTGATCTTAGGTTGATGTGTCAAAGGACCTGGGATGGTGACCTTGCCTTTATGCATTGTCACATTGCATTCCGGGGCTTTTTTAATGGAAATGGTATTAACACATTCATCTTCATCAGCAGCGCGAAGATTGTTAATGATGGTACCACTGGGATAAGTGTAGGAAGGAGGACCATGAGTGGAAGCGGGACGGATGCAGTTGGTCTGATTGTTGGTGTTCATTGTGCTAGATGAGGAAGCTTTACCATGATCCTGCAATGGGTTTTTGTGTATAGTATGGTTTGCATTAGATGTGAGGGATTGACCACCTAGCTCGATGGTGTGGTTCTCAATGAGGTCTTGCACCATATTTTGCAATTGACGGCAAGAGGATGTTTTATGCCCTTTGGCATGATGGAAATCACAAAATGCGTTATCATCCCACCATACTAGCTTGAATTGACCAAGGTCGTATGGTTTAGGGTCTTCCAATGTTATGACACCATTTTGAAGGAGTTTCTTCAAGACAACTTCAATAGGCTCACCCAAAGGAGTATATGCACGCTTTGGGAATTGTCGCGATTGACACAACTACCTTTGATTAGTTTGAGTAGGATTGCTTTGGATAGCATTTGCAGTTGGTTTTGGTGTAGTCACAGGTGTGTTTTGATGTTGTACTCCTTGGATGGTGAGTACGTGACCTGTTGTATTGACAGTTTTGGCATCAACCACACTATCATTAGTGATATGCTTGTTCTTAACCCAGTATTTGGTTTTGTCGTTTGAGCTATTTGGGTTATTGTTTGAAGTGGCGTTGATGGTTTTGCCACCATATTTTAACTCGCCTTTAGCGATTAAGGCTTTTTCAAGTTGGACACCTTTTTCCACAAGATCGACAAAAGTGGTGCAACAATGGACCTATAATCCATACCTTAGAGGTCCAAGGAGAGTTTGTACAAACATGGTTACTTTATCCTTTTCAGGTATTTCTACCAGACACCTACTTGCTAAGGTTCTCCATCTTTGAAAGAATGGAATGAAAGTCTCTCCTGCATCCTCTTGGGTAAGTCTGCATAAGGAGGCAATGTCAATGTCTGTGTCAATGTTATAGGCATAATTTTCAACAAATTTGTTTGCCAATTCGTCCCATGTTTTGATTCCTTTAGGCAATAGTGAGAACCACTCTAATGCATGACCTGCAAGGCTTCTTGAAAAGAGTCTCATGAAGATAGGTTTGGTCATATGCAATGTCAATGCAACTAGTGGTGAATTCTCTTATGTGCTCAATAGGGTTCATCTTGCCTTTGTATTTAGGAAAATGAGGTACCACATATCCATGAGGAAAGGGTGGCATATACAAGGTTGTGTCAAATGGATATGGACACAAGTTATGTGACATGTAAGATTTTTTGTTGGACTGTTGCAAGGTCTCTACTTGTGTTTGAAGAGCAGCAAGTTGGAGTGTGAGTGCTTCCACAATGGGGTTGTTGGTAGCATCACACATGTTAGTGAGAGGTATGGATTGGTTGCCCACTTGTTGTGATGAGATGTGCTGGTTTTGAATGTGTTGTTGGTGAGCAAAGTGAGTGTTTTTATTGTGTGGTTGTTGAAAATGAGTGTATTGATGGGGATTATGCTGTTGTGTATGCACTTGTGTAGCATATGTGGGGATTTGAGATCCTACCATGTTGGATTGAATTTGTGGGCCTTGTTGACTTTGAGTATGTTGATGTCCAAATGGAGTAAAAGATTGGGTGCCTTGATTGCCTTGTCCAAATGAGAAATTATGGCCTTGATTAGTGTTGGTGTTTTGTCTCAAAGGAATGCTAGTATTAACCTGTGAATAATTAGGTTGGGGTCCTTGAATGGTAATTCTTCATTTATTTCTCCCAAAAGGATTCAATGAGTTAGTTTCCATAGTATTTGAGGGGCCTCCTAACAATTTTGTTGATGAACCCATGGAATTAAATGAAGTTCCAAAGAGGTTTGAGGTAGTTGCTCCCATTGTTGATCCAAATGTTTGTGAAGGAGTAGTAGTTGTTTATTGGGGGATGAATTGTGATGTGGTGTTGTTTTGGGTAGATGATCCTCCAATGGATGTTGTGTTGGTTGTGGTAGCTGCATTGGTTGTGGTAGGAGTATGACCAAGGGAGGTAGTATTGATGGTGTTAATGGTGTTTTGTGGAGAGGCTCCCATGGAAGTATTGTGTGTTTGGTGATTAGGGGATGTTGCTCTAATAGTGTTGAGGTCAAATCCTTTCGGTAACTTAGCCCCTTGGTCAAGTAGCATGGCTAAATATCTGGATGAGTCATTTAGGATTAATTCTTCCACAAAAGAGGCCACTTCTAGGTTTTGGACAACAGCTTGTATGTCTTCCTCAAAAACTTGTCCATTTTGGTCCCTATGGACAAATTGTTCAAAGGGATTGTGTGGAATACATATCTCACTAAAAGGATTGATTGTAGAATTTCCCATGTCATTAGAAAGAGTGTTCATGTTACTAGGGAATAAATTCATGTCATTGGTGAAATTGGTAAAATTGGGGTCTTGACCAAAAGAATCCATGAGTCTTTTCTTTTTTTGTAATCTAGTTTCAACCATAAAAAGTTTTGCTCAACTTTGGGGTGATGAGGGATAATGAGTGATAATGACCTAAATATGACACTATGTTTTTGTGTTTTTTGAGAATGAGGAATGTTGTGAAATGCAAATGGGAGATGAAAGGTTTGTAGATGCAAATGGTATGACACTAAAATGAGGAGACTAATGATATGCAAACTAAATGGAGCCTAAGATGCACTTACTATTGAGAAATGTAAAGAAATGACTACTTGACCAAACAAAGTGTTTGCAATGTTTTAGGTTTGGAAAATCAATGGACCATAATAAGACTAAAAGAGGACAAAGTGAAGTTTCCACACTAGACTGTTGAGTGGGAAACAATTCACAAAAGTTTTGACTAGATGACTAAGAGTGATTGGGTCCAATGATAACCTACTTTTGAAGACAAAGTCTTGACAATGGATGGTAAGGAGTGTATTCCTAAAATCTGCAAAGTGGGTGTCTAAGGAGATGGTAAAACTAATAATGCAACTAGTCAAATGCAAATGGAAACCTATGGTGATCCTAAGAATGCCATCTATAATGTCATGATGAGGGAAGTTGAGCAAATCAATGTCTAGTTTGATAGAAACAAAAAAGGACTTGATGAAATTTGCAAAGATTTGTTTCAGTTGGCAAAGTTGTTTCAAATTGTTGCAAGTTTGATGTTTGTTTGTCTCAAAGCAGTTGGCAAATACATGGTGTTTGTAAAAAAAAAATCAACCACATAGAAGTCATTTTACAAAATCTTATGGCTGCAAGGACAATATTCTTTTGGATCCCACTAACCGCATATCCTCAGCGGATGAATTCAGAAGCTTGGCCCCACAGGCTCCCCCTTACAGTGCACTCACTTCTCAGGGCAACCAAGCTTCCAACCTCCATGAAACTCCCATGGTAGATTGATCATCTCTACTAAGAACTGCGTAGGTGCGGGTGTCATCACAACGACCATTGTTGTACCAAAGAATAGAAGGTTTTTGGCTTGCTAAAACAAAGGATTTAATTCGGACATCCGTTCGAGTGGTTATACATGGGGCCAAGATTAAGCTCCATTATGGAGGCACTCCAGCCTAAAGAGGTTAAACTCAACAGGGTTTTGGGGAGTACTACTTGGTCCGTATAACATATCTGCTCTCGTAATCCTAGGTTTTCCCTTAGGATTCACATTTATATACCGGTCGGAAGTAGCTCGGCTAAAGAGCTTCATTGGCGGTTTGAGCCGCTTTTGGGTGAGTATTTTTTCCCACCAAAGCAGGCCCAATTTTCTAAGGTTCAACAAAAGCAAATTAGAATATTCATAGTTCAATCGATCCTTGTTTAAAAACAAAGAGTGAAAACATAAATATCCTAACTCACACTCACATGGTGTTCATTTTAAGCCCAAATCGAAATGTGTTGACAAACATAAAAAACATGGAGTTCATTTTAACCGTTTGTAGTATTTGTCAAAACATGGGGTTCATTTTAACCATTTGTAGTGTGAGCTAACTAAAAGTTCATTTTAACCCAATGCTATTAAGATGCAGATTCATTTTAAGCCAATGAGTTGTATTGCAAGTTGTGTTCTTTTTAGCCCAATGAGTATGCATGCATGTTTATTTTAACCCATGAATGTAAAATGCAAGTTTGTCTAAGATTTGTGAAATAAATAAGAAAAATGTTAGACTCCTTGCCACAAGCTGCAAACAAAAAAAAAAATCAGTAACCCCAAAATATTTAAACTACCATGCAGAAAAAAGTGTTTGCCCTAACCCTAATTGAACTAGTGCAAGTCCAATTCCTAGAGTCAATAATAGTTTCTCTTACACCCAGGATTGCACAAGTGCGCAAGGGGAGAGGATACTTCTATTATTGACAACTAATATTAGAGGGTTAGCTAGTCAAAATAAATCTTATTTTTGGAACTAGTTTTTGCATCAAAAGTAAAAACACAAAAAATATACCCTTTTTGAAATTCAAAGAGATTTCCAGAAATGTAAAGAAATCTGAAAACTTCACTGTTTTGCATCCAAAATTATTTTTTTATAAAAAATCATAAAAAAATTATTAAAAATTAAAAATAGCTTCAAATTTTTTATTTATTTTTACTGCAGGTGCCTGACATCATTCCAAACCTGCAAAAAAAAAAATTGTGAACAGATCTACAAAATTGTGTGAGATATAAGTCAATCTTTGTAAAACCCTAATTTTTAAAGATCTATTTTTTGTCAAACTATTCTGCAAGAAAATTAAAAACATAAAACACAGATCCCTATTGAAATTAAGAGAGCTTTCTGAAACTGTAAATAAATCCGAAAAATTCACTAATGTGCTCTCACAATTGATTTTTCATGAAAATAACCAAAAAAATTATAGAAAAATGAAAACAGGTCCAAAAAATCTAGTTTTTGGACAGGAAGCTCTTGATACTATCTCCAACCCGAAAAAAAAAATTGTCCAAAAATATGAAGCCATTTGAAAGATATGGTTGAATCTTTGAAAACTAGGGCTTGATCTCCAAAATGGTTCAAAAACCTACAATAAAAAGCCAACAACACCTGCAACAAAAAGATCCAACTCCAAAATTCCTCAAACTTTGTCAAAATATGTCAGGTTCACCAATGTAACAATGAGAAATTCCTATTTAGTTTTAGCAATGTAATAATGCATAAAACCTAAAGATCCAACAGTTGGTAATGGAGTGCAAAGGAATAGATGAACAATCTTTTAGATTGTCTTCATCCTCCATGACTAACCTCCATTACACCTTCTTAATTTGTTGAATATGATTTGTTTGCCCTTAGATTTGTGAAGAGCAAGCCAATAGAAATGACAAGCCCTAAGCAAACATTGAAGGATTTGAAATGACCTAGATGCAAACTATGCCCTACTGCAAATAGTAAACATCTACAATTTCTAAACTAATATCAAATGAAAACCTAGATATGCTATGATAAACATGCTAAAATCTCTAAAATATGACAGTGCAAGATAAAAACATGAAAGTGTAAGATGTGAGATGCCAAAATATGGAAATGCAAGATAACAAAACATGAAAATGCAAGATGTTCAAAATGAGACCAAAATTGCTCTTTTATAGAAAAGGCAATTTTGTGTGAATGGCCAAGATTGAAAGTTAGTAAATGCCCTAGAATCAATGGACGAGATTCAATAAAGCAACCCACAATTAGGGTTAGGGCAACATTAGGTCAAATTTGAAATGAAGGGTCAAAATTGATTCTTTAGAGAATCAAATCAGTGGCTGACAATGCATGTGACAAAAGATTTTGGGCACGGAAAACGGAGTCGTTGGGGAATTAAATAATTTATTTAAAATTATTTAAATCAAGGGGGAATGTTGACTTTTCGAATTAAAAACTATTTTAATTCAAAAAGTGTGGGGTCATGTGACAGTAAATAATTTAAATTAAATTATTTACTAAAGAAGAGAATTTAAATGGGACTTATTTTAAATAAATAAGATTTAGAAGAAATTAAATAATAAAAGCTTATTTAATTTAGGTGAGAATTAAATAATAAAGATATTATTTAATTTAGAGGAATGTGACAAATAGAACCTTTTAAATTAAATATAATAATTTAATTCAAAGTTTAGGAGAGGACCAAATTAAATAAATAAAATTTATTTAATTTAGGAGAGAAGGGGCCAATGAATAATTAGATAATTAAATTTAATTATTTAATTATAGTGGAAGGTGGATTAAATAAATAAGAATTTATTTAATTTTAGGAAGAAGAGGACTTAATTAGTGACATAATTAAATAAATAAATAAAGTTATTTATTTAATAATTAGGAAGACATAAGGGGTTAAAATAATTAAATAAATTAAGAAATTTATTTAATTATAGGAAGACTTTAGACAATTAGTGACGCATTAGATTAATAAATAAGAATTATTTATTTAATAATCAAGAAGAATAGAGGGGACATGAATTAATTAAATAATTATGAATTATCTAATTAATTGTTGAAAGTGAGTTAGGGACATAATTAAAATGTCCTAATTAGAGTTAGAAGAAGAGCCTATGGGTCTAGGTCATTTTTATGTGTCTACAGGTGTAAGATCTTGAACGCTAAGTATCTTCAAAATAGATCTTTGATTAATTTCCTTTCTGAAGATCACCCTTCGAGGTCTTTGGCTTGGAAGAACATTTGCAGTCTGCAAGGGTTGTTTAGGAAATGGAAAATTGGAAATGGTTGTTGTATTAGATTCTGGGAAGACTCATGGTTACTTGACACCCCTCTAGCCCATTCTGAATTTAGAAACCTGATGAGACCTGCACAAATTTTCTTTGGCTTTCACATTAGAGATTATATCCTTGGCTTGCAAGGGGCCCGAAGATGAAATGAACTGGCCCTTTGCTACCCCTTGTCTGGTGAGTTGTTTATGCTAGCCAAGTCCTTGCAGGACCTACTTTCCCTTATCAGACTACTGTTATACAACATGGAGGATGAATTTTTCTGAACTCTCAATAAGTAGGGGGAGCTCTTTGTTAAAACAACTTATAATCCATTGTCGGACTAGGATGTCACCCTCAGACCATGGAAATAGGTTTGGAACAAACACATGATCCCAAAGATAAAAAAAATTCTGGTGGACTACTTGCCATAACAAAATTCTTACTCAAGATAATTTGAGGAAGAGGGGATTCTAGATCCCCAATAGATGCCTTTTATGCAAGTGCAATGAAGAATCTGTGGACCACTTGATTTTGCACTATCTGTTTGCTATTAGTGTGTGGGAGATAGCTTTGGAGAGGTTGGGTACTCAGTGGGCTATGAAAAAGGACATCAATTCCTTTATTTTGGGTTGATCTAGGCCTTTCCTTCACCCCATTCCTCATGAGGTCTGGAACCAGGCCCCCCTATTATCTATTGGTGTTTATGGAAAAAAAGGAACAACATGATATTCAAGAATATTGATATGATCCCAAAGGAGGTTTTTGGTATAGGGGAAAGGATAATCGAGGAAAACATATTGCTCTTAAAAGGGAAAATCCCATACAAGGCCTCAACTGAGTGGGAATGAAAAATGGCTAAAGCTTGACATCAAAACTTGGAGGTCAATTCCTTTGACAACTCCAGATCCCAGGATCGACAGGACACTATATGGAAACCTCCTGACCATGGTTGGCATAAACTGAATTTTGATGGAGCTGCCAAAGGCAACCCAGGAAGGGAAAGTATAGGAGGTATAATAGGAGATTGCAAGGGAAATTTTGTGGCAGGTTACTTGGGGGATTGGGACTCAATCCTCTATGATTTTTGAAGCTAGAGCACTTCTAAAGGGCATTCAGTTGTATGTCACTATGGGGATTGGGAATCTACATATTGAAGGGGATTCTAAGTCTTTAATTGATGTGGTCAACCTGGCTAGATTACTGGGATGGAGTACTAAAGAAATTTTAATAGACATAAAATATCTTATGTCTAAGCTAAATTTGAAGGTTGCTACCCAAATTTATCGAAAGGGCAATCAAGTGGTAGATGCTTTGGCTAATTTTGGCACCCATTGGAAAATTTCTAAGTGCTGAAAAAATTTGGGGAACCTTCTGCCAGGTAATCAAGGTTTAATCCTTAAGGAGCAAGACACATGTTTGATACATGATGATGACTAAATATGCGATGATTTTTACCTTATGGGGGGTCCACATTCTTGTCTTCTGGGCTATGTGGACTGGTTGGAATGCTGAGGTGTCTTACAAGTGGAAAATTTGGAATAATGAGGTGGAGATCATTTTTAAAAAGGAATTTGAGTACTTTATGATTACAACCAAGTTGGATTTGGCCTTACATAATCTCTTATTGGGGATTTATCTTTACACCTATTTAATGATGCAAATTGTTGAATTTAAACTTGATGTGACTAGTTTTTATAGGGTGAAGCTCTTGATTGGTCCCTTCTATCCCGCTAAAATGATTCTACTCCTAAAGGGTAGGATTTTGGGTTTAGCTAAATTTAGCCCTGTGACCAACTTTCATTGGAAATTGTGCAAAAGAAACATGGATGGAAAACCTTCTCGTTCCATCATTTCTTACTTACTTGGCCGCAAGTATTTGAAGATTTGCATTAATGTGATACCCAAGATTGCCTTTTGGGATGGTACTATACAAGCATGTGTTTTGTACATGGTCTTAATTGCCCAAGGCCACATTGTTTGGCTAAAAAAATTGTGTTTGTGGGAGACTACTCAATTTATCAAAATTTCAAACCTTTTACTCTCACAGGCTTTCTGGTTTCTTCGTGTGCAAAATGGTGACATGGGTGGCAATAGGGTGTGAGCGAAGCCTGATAACTATGAGGAATTTCGTAAGGACCCTTTGGTATGGCACATATGTGTGGAAGGTGGGTTGGAGCCTCTAATGGAAAATTTGGTGGGTCACGATCCTAAGTTATCTGTGCAGTTTGCAAATTCCTGGAAAGAACGAAGGGTTACCATGGGTGGAATCGCCTTTGAAGTTAACGAGGTGGTGATTGTGCAAGTGACGAGCCTGTAGTGCATCAGAAAGAAGTAACCAAAACACACTAAGGTGCAAGACAATGAAATCCTGAAAGCTTTCTTTGTTGGTAATTAAGAAGTTGTTTGCAACTAGTCGAGGTTTTAAAGAGAAGCTCTTTCACGGCCTTGGGATCAAGTTTGCCTTGCCCTAATGAAGTACATCACCCTAGAAGGTAGATATAAAACCTACTATTTCTATCATTTTCCTCTTCTGAATCACCTTCGCCATAAAATTCTATTAAGCTTCCCATTTTTCTTGCTTACGAACTTGGAAAACTCTATTGAGAAATGTATGGAATTTGCTGCCCAAAAATCAGAGGATCCTCCTCCTCTACCGCTCCATCAAGGCCTCATTTTATGGCTCTACCATTTTCATCTCTCTCTCTACCCACCCAAATCCATCTCTCTTGTTTGAATTGAGGAAATTGAATCCCCTATGCAAACTATTTCCCCAACCGAGTCTAAGGGTTCCAAAGGAAAAACCCCTTCGGTTGCTACTGAAACCCCTAAGCCTAAACTGACCGCCAAGAAGATTAAGGGAAATGTAGGGATCCCCTAGTCGAGTGTTGCGGTTGGTCTCTGTCAGCTAAAGTTTGGGCCTACCAAGACGTTTAACAAACCTACCACCAAAAAGAAAGCAAAGGATGAGGGGAAGTGTTTGACGGAGATTTTGACCATGGACAATAGAGGCAAGAATGTGGTGGGGAAGGATTCCAAGGGTGATACTATGATTGATGCTATGGTGGAGACTGGGGTTGAGATGACCAACATCATAAGATTTGGAAAACTGGCAAAAAATATAAAGAAAGTGTAGATTTATGAGCTGGATTCTGATGAGGAGCAGTCTGAGAACAAAGGTGTTGATGATGGGGAGGAGTCAGAGGATGTTGAGGAGGAATTTTTTGAAGGGCCTCACACCCTCCCGGATTTCAAAAAAGTGCATAATGAGAACTCAGTTTCCCAATCTTCTACCACTCTGGATGTGGAGCATGCAAATATGGGGAAGACTGTGGATAAAGGGGAGGACCTTCATGTGTTGCAAGAGAGGATGGGGAAGATGGAGAAGAAGTTCAGAGGCTTGACCTGGTTCATGATCAAGTTGGTCCACTGTGTCACTAGTACTCTCTTTTCTGTAATGAAGGATGAGTTGGACATGAAAATTGTTGAAGAAGGCCCTAAATGGGTCGGTGATGATGTTATCAACACTCTCTCCCAGAATTGGGAGAATGCCTGTTAGTCTACTGCTACTGTGTGGGTTTTGTCGATTGTTGATCTTCTATGTTTTTTTTTTGGCTATGTTATTTTAGTTTTTGGACTTGATATTTTTTGGCCCTAGTGGCTCGTTGTGTAAAGGTTACAACACCCTATAAATGTTGCTTATCTTATCAAAAACTATGACTGACATAGTTGAAGTTGATCTTTTTTATTAGAATAAATATTTGTTAAAAATTGACGAGGAAATGATTTGTTTGTAAAAAACCTTGGTAATTTGATTGGTTGATTTTGATTTTGATTGTCAAAAAAATTCTCATTAGTTCTAAAATAAAATAAAATAATTTTAATTTTTTTCTAAAGTAACTTATAAGAAGAAGAAATCTTCAATAAAAAATAACTCAACATTCATATTTTAGACATATATATTTGAAATATTTATATTAAAAATAACTCCCAAGAAAATAAAATAACTCTACAAAATAAAATAATTTAAAAATAAAATACCTATTAATATAGATATTTAAATACAACTTAGTATTTAAAAAAATAAATAATAGATTCTATATTATTATTTTTTAATTGATCCTTGATGATTCCACAATCTCTCAATGTAATTATTATATTCAATTTTTTTAATTTTAAAAACATGGTTACACCATCAAATCCTACCAAATGCGAGAAAGTATATAGATATATTAATAGATTTTTACTTATTTAAATAATAATTTTATTAATAAAATAATAATAGATGAGTAAAATTATGTGGAGAATATTAATAAAAATATAGTAAAATTAGAAATATGACCATGTAGAAGCATTTAATATGTTGGTGGCTTAATTGGCATCACTTGGTTTCAAAATGGATAAGGAGAAATGTCATATATTGCTTTGTTCTTTGCTTGATTCATGAGATTCTTTTGTTATGGCTATTGGGAGTACTATTATTTTGAAGACTGAAGATGTGGTGGGTTCTTTTCTTTCTGAAGAGATGAGGAGAAAGGTATCCATCAGTGCAATGGAGGCCCTAAATTTTTTTGGAAGACCTAAAGAAAAACAACAAGATGAATGAGAAGCATGAAAAATCAAAGTTCAAGGGGAGATCTAAATATCCTAGAAAGTCTAAATTTATTTGTTGGAACTACAATAAGCCTAGACATATTCATAAGGACTACAAAGAAGAAAAGAAGAAGAAAGAGAAGAGGTTTGATTATGATTTTGAGTCCGAAAAGGAATATGGTGACACATTCATTGCAGCTTTCACAAATCATGTAGGTAATGATGCATGGTTAATTGACTCAAGTGCATCTTTCCATATGAACTTTAATAGAGATTGATTTTCTAGATATGAAGAATTTGATAAAGGTAAGGTGTACTTGGGTGATTATTCTTATTTAATATTATTGGTTGTGGTAAAGTTAGAATAAGGTTTCCTAATGGTAGAATAAAAAAGGATTAATGGTGTGTTGCATATCCCTGGATTAGCACAAAATTTGTTATCTATGAGAAAACTAATAGATGTGGGTACAAAGGTAGTATTTTATGATTGTTGGGAATAGGTGCCTCAACTTCTGGCTTGAACCTCTGAAAAGACTTGGAAAAATTATCACCTTTCTCAGCCTTTACCTCTCTACGGCTGAGAGATTTCTTAGAGGCACAGTATGGTGGTTTACCGCCTTACCACGAGCCTCTATCAGTCTTTCCATGGTTGGGAGGTGTTACAGCCATACCATGGGGTCTTTGTCTTAGGCTGGCAGTAGTGTGATTGACGGCCGCAGTCAGTGTGAAGGCTTACCTTCCTACTATGGAGGGTGCTCGTTGGTGGCGTGGTGGCCTTGGTGAACAACGAAAGTTAAGTGAAGTTTACTTACCGCCACACCACGATGGCCTCTTGGCCATGTTACGGTGGCACAATAAGCCTTGGTGGTTAGGGACAATGGTTACCTCCTTACTACGGAGGTCTTGCAGTCGTGGTGTGACAACATGGTAGAGCTTGATGGTCGGCATAGGTGGTTACCGCCATCCATAGGAGGCTTTTCTTAGCCTCATGGTTGGGCGGTGGCATCGCCATACCTCAAAAGGTTGATCCAATTTTGGCAATGACGCGGTGCTAAGCGACAGGCTGGTAGACAAGCCACTAGCTCAGTATTGCGAGGGGATTAGAAGGGACCTATGGTTGGGTGGTGGCACCACCATACCACGAAGGTCTACCAACCTTGGAGCGGTACCACGGTGTCACCACCATATCGCGGTGGCTTCTTTGGATAGGCGAGGTAGCACGGTATGAGGTGTTTGATAGTTGTGTTGACCACTCAAACTTGACTAGAAGTAGCAATCAAGTAGAGAGGCGATGCGTTGCAAGTAATCAACATCTGATTGGTCGAAGTCTAGAGTGGTGAGAGAAGTAATTGCAAGACTTGTTTCAGCTGATGACATAATTTGATTAAGGAAAGAGAGTTAATGCTTGGGCAGCCCAATGCATGATTGCAGAGTAGATCGGTCAAAAGATTGAATTGCTTGATTGGGTGAACAGTGCATTATTAAGGCATGTGATTGGTCGGTACGATTAATGTGATGTATGACTTGTATAGTCGATTACATTATATAGTCACTAAGGGTGATGGTGAAGAGCAAGATACTGAATAGAGATTTTTATTCATTGTATACTAAAATAATTATTGTAATAGTGAGTGCATGAAAACTCAAGTTTGCTAGTGTGAGCTAATGATTAGAGCATGAGGACTGTGAGCTTTGTTTGTAATTTATTTTACTATAATACAAAGTGTCTTCTCTTGGTGTGGTGGATTTTTTCCCAAAAGGGTTTTCCCACGTAAATCCGGTTTGAGATTGCTTATTTTTTTTACTCTTGTTACCCTGTATGTGTTCATCTCAGTTGTTTTAAGAAGTTTTAAAACTAGTCTTTTACACTTCTCATCTATTGCATTAGCATTAGGAAAATGTTTCCACACCCCTGTTTTCCTTTCAAGTGGTATCAAAGCTTGGCCAGTTGTGTTATCCTTGTTAGTAAGGCTATTTTTTGTGCTAATATTGTTCCAGTGGGAGTATTGCAAAGTTAGAACCTAGTTCTATTTGAGATGGCAAGTACATCAGGTAGAGTAGAGATTGAAAAAATCAATGGTGGCAACTTTGAGTTATGGTAACTCAAAATGGAAGACTTTTTTGTGGATAGAGACCTCTGGGTTGTTGTGTCTAGAACTATGCCACAAAGTATGAAGCAAGAAGATTGGGACCTTGTAGATAGAAAAGCGAGAGGTCTGATAAGACTTAGTCTAGCCAATTTTGTACTCCTGAATGTCCATGAGGAGAAGTCTACAACTTCATTATGGAAGAAGTTTGGTGATATTTATCAGGGAAAGTCTCTGGTAAATAATTTATTCCTGAGGAAGAAGTTGTACTCCTTGAAGATGGAAGAAGGTGCATCTGTTGCAAACCATCTAAACTCATTTAATATGAGTGTTGCTCAGTTGGCGTCTGTGGGTGTAAATATTGAGGAGGAGGATTGTTGCATGCTCTCATTATGTTCATTACCTGACACTTGGGATCATCTTGTAATGGCTATTGGAAGTACGACCACTAATTTCAAGATGGAAGACATTGTTTCCTCATTGTTTTCTGAAGAGATGCCGAGGAAGTCTTCAAAGATGCTCAAATAGGCCCTTGTTGTTCGAGGTAGATTGAAGGAGAAAGGCAAGAAGAAGGACAAGAAGTCCAAATCTAAATCTATAGGGAGATCAAAGTCTCCTGGTAAAAATTCCAAGGTGAAATGCTAGAACTGTGGGCAACCTGGTCATATCCGAAAGGATTGTAAGGAGAATAAGAAGACGAGTAATGCCTCAGACAATGACTCTTCTCAAAGTGATGCAGATGCCTTCATTGCAGCCTTGGCAACTTAGGCATCAAATGATGTCTAGCTGGTTGACTCAGGTGCATCCTTTCACATGATGTCTCATAGAGAATGGTTCACTAAGTATGAGAAGTATGATGGTGGAAATGTGTACCTGGTGAGTGATTCAATATTGGATATTGATGGTCATGGAAGAGTCAAAATATAGTTCCCTGATGGTAGAATTAAAGGGATTGGTGGCGTATTGCACATACCAGGTTTGGCTCGTAACTTACTTTTTATTAGTTGAATGATGTTGGTGTGGAAGTTTCTTTCTCAAGTAAAGGATGTAAGATGGCTAGAGGTGCAATGGTGATGGCTAAGGGTGTACGTATTGGCACTCTGTACAAGTTGGATGCATGTCCTATTCAATGCAACAACGCCTCTGTAAATTCAAGCAAAGTTGTTCCTGTAGAGGAATATGAAGATGCTTCTCTAGCTGCAAATGCCTTGGAGGTGAAACTCCTAGCAAAGAAGACCATGCTATGGCATCATAGACTTGGTCACATAGGTGAGAAAGGCTTAAAAACCTTGAAAAATAAAAATCTTGTTGAAGCGCTTGATGATTGTAACCTTGAGTTTGATTTTTGCGAACACTGTATTTATGGAAAGAAACACCGTGTTTCTTTTTATTTGAGTCCTCATAAATCTTCTAGTCAACTGGATTATGTTCATTATGATGTGTTTGGTCTAGTTAATGTTCCTTCATTATCAAAGTCTAGATATTATGTTTCCTTTATTGATGATTGTTCGAGAAGGGAATTTATATAATTTCTTAAGAGTAAATTAGAAGTGTTCAGTTGGTTTAAAGAATTTAAAAATTTGATAGAGAATCAGACTGGAAAGAAAATCAAATGCTTGAGGATGGATAACGTTGGTGAGTTTTGTTCTACAAAATTTGAAAGGTACTACATGGACCATGGGATTAAAAGGCATAAAACTACACCTTATACTCCACAACAGAATGGAGTTGTTGAAAGGTTGAACAAAACGTTAATGGAAAGAGCAAGAAGTATGTTGAGCAGTGCTGGTCTAGAGCAGAAGTTATGGGCTGAGGTTGTGGTTATGACATGTTACTTGGTAAATCGTTCACCTTGTTTTTCTCTTGTTGAGAAGGCACCTTTGGAAGCCTAGTTTGGTAAGAAGCCCTCTTTGAGACATATTTGTGTCTTTGGTTGTGAGGCATATGTATATGTGCCCAATGAGAAAAGATCAAAGTTGGAGAACAAGGTTGTTAAATTATCTTCATCGGCTATGGCATTGGTGTGTAGGGATACAAGCTTTGGAATCCTAATACTGAGAAGGTTCTGTTTAACAGAAGTGTAATATTTCATGAGATGAAACCTTCAGTAGTTGATCCAGAGCTAGAGACAGATAAAAGAGAGAAGAAGAATGATGTAGTTCAAATTCCTCAAACTCCAGAAAAAGAGGAACTATATGGTGTACCTAAAACTAAGGAGAGTTCAAGTAGCTCCGAGAGTTTTGAAGATGAAGAACCACAACCTCAACCAGTAAGAAGGTATACATGTGAAAAATGACAACCTGATAGGTATGGTTTCTCTATGTTAGATTCAAACTATGCCTATGCTTTGATTACTAGCACTGATGAGCCTAGGACTATAAAATAAGCTATTAACATGTTTGATTCAAATTCTTGGTTGGAAGACATGAATGAAGAAATGGAATCATTGAAGAAAAATGAAACCTGGGATTTGGTACCTTTTCCTAAAGGGCGAAAGCCTATTGGTTTTAAATGGATATTCAAGAAGAAGACTAGTCTAGATGGCAATGTAGAAAAGTATAAGGCAAGGTTGGTTGCAAAAGGTTTTTCCCAGATAGAGGGAATTGATTATGGAGAAATATTTTTCCCTGTAGAAAAGCTGGCATCTATCATATTTTTGTTGTCATTGGCAGCAACACATGACTTAGAGATTGAGCAGATGGATGTGAAGACAACATTTCTCCATGGAGAGCTGGAAGAAGAGATTTATATGTCCCAACCTGAGCACTTCATTGAAAAAGGTAAACAAAGTTTGGTCTGCAAATTAAAGAAATCTATTTATGGTTTGAAGCAGTCTCCTAGAATGTGGTACCAAAAATTTGAAACTTTTGTGTTGTCTATGGGATTTGTGAGATCAAAATCTGATCAGTGTTTATTATAAATCTGAAAATGACCATGTTCTTATTATTACCCTGTACGTGGATGATATGTTGTTCATAGGAAATAGTAATTCTATGATTTCTGATCTTAAATCTCAATTGTCTACAAAGTTTGAAATGAAATATCTGGGTGCAACAAGGTATATTCTGGGGATGGAGATAACCAGGGACAGAACAAGAAAAAAGCTCTGGGTAAGTTAGAATAAGTATATCAATACAGTTCTAGAGAGATTTGGTATGGATGATTGCAAACAACTAGTTGTTCCAATTATGTAGGGAACAAAGCTATTTGTTGAAGATTGTCCAAAATATGCTACTGAGATGGAGGACATGACTAGGGTGCCTTATGCGAGTGTTGTTGGCAGTCTAATGTATGCAATGGTTTTTACAAGACCAGACATTGCCCAAGCAGTGGGATTTCTCAGCCATTTTATGGAAAATCCAGGAAGAAAACATTGGGATGCTGTGAAGAGAGTGTTCAGATATTTAAAGGGGACTTCAAAATATGCTTTGTGTTACCATGGAAATTTGGTTGCATCACAGAGAACACTCATCATTCGTGGATATGTAGATTCTGATTGGGCAGTGGACATTGATAGAAGAATATCCAACAAAGGATACACTTTCATGTTAAATGGTGGTGCAGTCAGTTGGATGAGCAAGCGACAGGATTTAGTTGCTTTATCCACTACAGAGGTTGAATACATGGCAGGAACAGACGCCTGTAAAGTATTTTGGCTGAGTCAATTGTGCTCTGACATTGGTTTTAATGCAGGGAAAATTATAATCTGTTGTGATAGTCAGAGTGCCATTTTTTTGGCAAAGAACCCGACTTTCCATGCCAGGACAAAGCACATTGATGTGCAGTATCACTTCGTGAGGGATATGGTGGAAGATGGAAAATTCTATTTAGAAAAGGTTAACACTTTGAAGAATGTTGCAGATGCATTAACGAAGCTAGTGAGCATAGACAAGTTTAGATGGTGTACTGATTCAATGGGCCTTGGGGCCTATGATCATCATTAAATGTGGAAGTCTTGAGGAAGCTAGGAAGTCTTTGTCAAGTGGGAGCTTCTTGGGAATAGGTGCCTCAAGTTCTAGCTTGAACCTTTGAAAAGACTTGGTGAAATTATCACCTTTCTTAGCCTTTACCTCTCTACCCTGAGAGCTTTCTTAGAGGCATGGTATGGCAGTTTACCACCTTATTGTGGGCCTCTGTCAGTATGTCTGAGGTTGGGTAGTGTTACTGACATATCATGGGGTCTCCATCTTAGGTTGGTGGTAGCACGGTTGACGGGCACAATCAATGTGAAGGCTTACCTCCCTACCGCAGAGGGTGCTCGTTGGTGGCGCGATGAACATTGAAATTTAAGCGAATTTCTCTTACCACCACACTGTTATGGCCACTTGGCCATATCGTGGTGGCACGATAAGCCTTGGTGGTAAGAGATAATGGTTACCTCCTTACCGCGGAGGTCTTGCGGTCAAGGTGTGGTAGCATAGTAGAGCTTGACGATTGACACAGATGGTTACCACCATAGGATTTTCTTAGTCTCGCGGTTGGGCGGTGGCACCGCCATACCTCAGAAGGTCAATCCGAGATCGGTGGTGACGTAGTGCTAAGTGACGGGCTAGCAAACAAGCCACTAGCTCGGTACTGCGAGGGTATTAGAAGGGACCTATAGTTGGACAGTGGCACTGCCATACCATGGAGGTTTTTCAACCTTGGAGTGGTGTTACGGTGTCATCGCCATACCGCGGTGGCTTCTTTGGCTCGGCGAGGTAGCGCGGTATGAGGTGTTTGACATTTGTGTTGACCGGTCAGAATTGACTGGAAGCAGCGATCAAGTAGAGAGGCGACATGTGGAAAGTAATCAACATCTGATTAGTCAAAGTCTGGAGTGGTGAAAGAAGTAATTGCAAGATATGTTTCAGCTGATGACAAAATTTGATTAAGGCAAGAGAGTTAATGCCTGTGCGGCCCGATGCGTGATTGCAGAGCAGATCGGTCAGAAGATCAGATTGCTTAATTGGTTGAATGGTGCATTATTAAGGCATGCGATTGGTTGGTATGATTAATGTGATGTATGAATTGTATAGTTGATTACATTATATATTCACTAAGGGTGACGATGAAGAGTGAGAGACAGGGTAGAGAGTTGTATTCATTGTATATTGAAAGAAGTATTGTAACAATGAGTGCATCAAAACTCAAGTTTTCTACTGTCAGCTAACTATTAGAGAGTGAGGACTATGAGCTTTGTTTGTAATTTATTTTACTGTAATACAAAGTGTCTTCTCTTGGTGTGGTGGGTTTTTTCCTAAAAGGGTTTTCCCACAAAAATCGGGTGTTATCTGAGATTGCTTATTTTTGTTACTCTTGTTACCATGTATGTGTTCATCTCAGTTGTTTTAAGAAGTTTTAAAACTGGTCTTTTTCACTTCTCCTCTGTTTCATTAGCATTAGGAAAACGTTTCCGCACCCCTGTTTTCCTTTCAATGATGTAGGATGCAAGATGGTTAGAGGTGCTATGGTGATTGCTAGAGCTGTCAAATATGACACATTGTATAAGCTTGATGTATGCAATGTTGGGTGTAATAGTAATTCTATGAAAATCAAGTCCGTGGAAGAGATGAGGGTTTCATCTTTAGTAGATGGTCATGTATTTTGGGTACCCAAGGGTGGTCTATCTCCTGAATCAAAGTTACCTATAGAGAAAACTATCTTATAGCACCAAAGACTTGGCCACATTGGATAAAAAGGTCTAAGGACCTTGAATAATAAAAACCTTGTTGAAGGTTTGTCTGATTTTAATATTGAATTTAATTTTTGTGAGGTAATACATTTATGGAAAAAAAAATCGTGTTTAGTTTTACTCGAGTTCTCAAAAATCTTGTGGTATATTGGATCTTATTCATTATGGTGTGTTTGATCTTGTATATGTTCCTTCAATTGGAAAATACACATATTATGTTTCATTTATTGATTATTATAGTAGACTTGGACATGGGTATAATTTTTAAAGAGTAAATATGAAGTTTTCAGTTGATTTAAAGAATTTAAAGCAATGGTTGGGTTGTAGATTGGAAAGACAATAATTTTTTTGAGGACTAATAATAGCAATGATTTTTTCTCTAATTATTTTGATAGATTCTATAAATATTGTGGTATTCATAGAAAAAATACAACTATATATTCTCCACAAAAGAATGGAGTTGAAAAAAGAACAAATAGCACATTGATGGAGAATACTAGGAGTATCTTGAGTGGTGCTAATCTAGAACAAAGGTTTTGGGTTGAAGTTGTTTCCACTACCTATTACATGATTAACAGGTCTCCTACATTAACTCTTGTTGATAAGACACCTATAGAGGCATGGTGGGGTTGCAAGCATTCATTAAGACATCTTAGAGTTTTTGGTTGTGATGCATATGCACATGTGCCAAAGGAGAAGTGAAGAAAGTTGGCGAACAAGGTTATGAAATGTATCTTCATCAGATACAATTATGGCATGAAAGGATACAAGATTTGGGATCCTTTTGCATAGAAGGTAATATATATTAGAAGTGTTATTTTTGGAGAAACTAAGTCTTCTTTTATTACATTGCAGCCAAAACAAAGAAAACAGGAAGATGTGATCCAATTTATTTCATCTGAGAAAGTTTAATCAAGGCCCATTGATAGACAAGAATTTGAGGAGAGATCATCTAGCTCTGAATCTTTAGAAGAGTAGGAAGAATCTCCAAAGCAACCTGTTTGTAGGTATACAAGGCATAGACAACCACCTGAAAGGTATTCACTTGATGATTGGAGATGTATTTTTTCTTTGAATACTAACATGGATGAACCCAGATTAGTAGAAGCGGCATTAGGTATGAATGATATAGAATCTTGAAAGATTGCTATGGATGAAGAAATGGAATCTTTGAAAAATAGATACATGGGATCTTATGCCATTTCCTAAAGGAAAAAAACCTATTGGTTGCAAATGGGTGCTCAAGAAAAAGATTGATTTAGATGGAGGTATTGAAAAGTAAAAAGAAAGGTTGGTTGTGAAAGGTTATTCTCAAGTTGAGGGTGTTTATTATGGTGAGATATTTTCTCCTGTTGCAAAAATGTCATCCATTAGATTTTTTCCTTTCTATTGATATTGCTTATGATTTAGAGGTTGAGAAAATAGATGTGAAAACTACTTTCCTTCATGGTGACTTGGAGGAGGATATTTATATGCCACAACCAAAGAACTACACGGTGAAAGGTAAAAGTAATTTGGTTTGCAAATTGAAGAAATATCTGTATGGCCTAAAATAGAGTCCTAGGATGTGGTACCAAAAAATGATACATATGTG
The DNA here is from genome assembly GCA_007115665.2 of Sequoiadendron giganteum. Lineage (NCBI taxonomy): Eukaryota > Viridiplantae > Streptophyta > Pinopsida > Cupressales > Cupressaceae > Sequoiadendron > Sequoiadendron giganteum. Next base: position 628,611,462 of record CM021109.1, read on the forward strand.
TTGAGTTTGGGATTTGAGCATTCTAAATCAAATCATTGTGTTTATTATAAAATTTATGGTGATTTTTTCCTATTTATTTCATTATATGTTGATGATATATTATTTATTGAAGGGAAAGGTATGATTTCAAAACTGAAATCTCAACTTGTTGCTAAACTTGAAATGAAATATCTTGGTGTAGCTAGGCACATTCTTGGGATGGAAATTAGAAGGGATAGAGAGAATAGAAAGCTATGTCTTGGCCAAAGTAAGTATTTCAATTCAATTTTATAGAGGTTTAACATGCAAGATTATAGACCATTGTGTGTTCCTTTTTCAGTTAGAACAAAGTTATCTATTTTAGATTGTCCAACATCTTGATCAGAGATGGAAGACATGAGCAAAGTACCTTACTAAGGTGCAGTTGGAAGTTTGATGTATGCTATGGTTTGTACTAGACCATACATTTCCCAAGCAATGGGAGTTCTTTCTAGATATATGTCTAATCTTGGTAGAGTTCCTTGGGATGCAATTAAAAGGGTCTTCATATATTTGCACGGCACCTCAGAGTATTCCTTGTGTTATCATAGTAATTTGAATGAAGATAATATTTCCCTGATATTCATGGTTATGTGGATTCAAACTGAGTACATGATATTGATAAAAGACAATCCACTAGTGCTTATGTGTTTAATTTATTTGGTTGTGCAATTAACTTTGGATGAGTAAGCAACAGGCTATGGTTGCTTTGTCCACTACTGGAGTTGAGTATATGGTATATATGCATGCTTGTAAAGAATCCATTTGGCTTAAGAGACTATGTATAAATATTAGAATACAAAAAGGTGTAGTAATAGTTTATTGTGATAGTCAGAGTGTGATTTGTCTAGCTAAGAACTCGACATTTCATGCCAGGACCAAGCACATTGATGTATGGTGTCATTTTTTTAGAGATATGATCAAAGATGGCAGGGTGAAGTTGGTTAAGGTAGTGAATTTGATGAATGTTGTTGATTCTTTAACTAAGCATGAGAGCACAAAGAAGTTTAGATGGTGTTCAGAGACTATGGGCCTTTCGACCCCTAGAAATTAGGAGACAATGTTTACTCCCTCCCATTGCTCTTGCAATGTGTTCGACAAGTGGGAGATTTGTTGGGAAAATGTGTTTCAACCTTGCAATTATATAAGGTTTATTGTTGATAGGATGTATTATATATATATATATCCTAGTTACACTGATAGGTGTAATATACAATGGGAGAATGGGGTGAAGGGGAGGAGTGGGATGCGTATTAATGTTAACAAAAACTCTTAAATGACCAAAATATATTAAACTAATGATATATTGTAAATCTGGACCGTTCATTATTAGGTTTCAGATCTAATAGTCATAATTTTGTTGGCTTGTCTTTCCTTAGAAGGCAACCCTATTTTATGAGGGTGTTGTATTATGACTATGGTATTGTGATGCATTTTGAGAGTATGACAATGGTCGTGTTGTCTCTATATCTCTAGTGGTGATACTCCAATGAGAAGATTTTGCTGGCAAGAGACACTATTAATATCATTTGGTGTTTTCATTAATGGCAACCCTAGTCAGTGATTAGATTTGTGCATCATCATCTGATCATACCAGATGTCAGATTGCAAACAATTAAGGAAGAACAAAGCATTCGATAGTTTTGTGTTCATTGATTCACATGAATATTTTATGTTAATACTTTGTGATGTGTATCTTAGGGAAGGTTGATCGATGTATGCTTTGTGTTATCTATGAATCTCAGTGCCTCATATTGATCTGTGTGTGAGCTAGAAGATCTGGTTGGCTAATTCTCTACTTTATTAGTACAAAAGCTGACTTCATGAATGTAACATGTCACAAATGTTTGGGAAATAATTGTTTAAGTATTTTTGTGTTTGTACATGATGATGTTGATAATTTCTTTGCTATAGCCGACTTTGGTTGGTGTGCATTAAGGATTACTCATGATTTGAGCTGACAATTTGCAAATGTTTTTATATATTGTTGAAGCCAACATATGGGCGATTAATTCTTAGACGTGGATATATATATAAGAGATCATTCATATCATTTTGAGATGTGTGTGAAATGTGTTAGTGCAAATTGAAAATTAGAGCAGAGTAGAAGAATGATAATGCATAGTTTCACTTGTGCATAAAGGATTTGTGTTGTGAGTCTAAGCAGAATAGAGCAAAAGTGTAGAATCAGTCTGAAGGACAAAAGATCAATTGTTGAGCCTAACTAGAACTATAATCAAGCATATGTAGATGCTATTTTCTTAGTTCAAATTCTCAGATGGTTATAATTTGATTTTCTTTGTAAGACAATGAGTCTTCTTTGAGCAGTAAGCTCTAGGTAGTGTGCCTGAATGCAAGTGCATTCCCCATATTGCAAACTTCATTTGACTATACTCAGATCATATTATGGATTGGCCATCCAACGTGGTTTTTCCCCTAACAGGGTTTCCACATAAAAATTCATGTGTTATGGTATTTTGGCTGTTTATTTTATGTTCATGCATATTTCTTTTGAATGAATGTTTTAAATTATTGAAGGATAAGATCAATAAAGTTAGAAATTGTAGAAAATTGATTCACCCCCCCTCTCTTAGTGTTGCTTGATTCCAAAAATTGGTATCAGAGATAGTTCCTCAGAAGAAGAAGTCTAAAAACTTGGGGAGATCTTGGAAATTGTTTCAATGGATTCAAGTAGTCTTCAACAACAAATTATGGTGGCCCTAGATGATCTTGATCAGTCAAAATCTGAAGTTCAAAAATTGCAAGCAAACCTCATGGATGCTGAGAAACTCATTGAGTCAGTGAAGTATAAAATCAATAAGTCTAGGGAGAAGAGAAAGGAACTCTGTGATCAGATTAAGCATAATGATAGTAAAAGCATTGAAGATGAGCAACTCAGTCAAGCCCTGAAGGAAAAGAAAAAAGAATGTGAAAATCTTACCAGAGATAATATAGTCCTAAAGCATGAAATATAATCTATCATGATGAGGATGACCAAGGAGATTGAAGACATAAAGAAGAATGAAGAGAAGATTGCACAGTCTCTAAAAGAAAAATTTGAAGTATGTAGTCATTTGGACAATAAATTGGAACAATCTAAAAACAATGAGGAAGTACTTGAAAAACCGATTGATGATCTCAAAGATGAACTTTCTACTGCAAATGAGTACAATGAAAATTTCAAAGTTAGCTTAGCCAATATTGATGAACTGATTAACAATTAGAGGAAAAATGGTGACAAGTGAGGTCTTGGTTATGAAGAAGGAGAAAGTTATAGATCTGGACAAAGGAGACCTAAGAAAGAAAATCAGATAAATAAAACTGGAAGAAATTTGATAAGACAACCTAATGATCAAAGATTCAATGGTTACTATTTTACCTGCAACAAATTTGGTCATATGGCTTCTCAGTGTAGAAACAAGATGAATCCAAGTGGTCCATCATTCTCAGGTCAGTGCTTTAATTGCAATAAGTTTATTCACAAGTTAAATGAATGCAAAAATGTGATGAAAAAATTTCATAGAAATGTCAGATGCTATACATGCAATAGATTTGGCCATACTGCTAACTAGTGTAGATCAAAAGAAAATTAGTGGAACAACTGGTCTGGACAGAAAAATGTTGTGTGCTATAACTACAACAAATTTGGTCACATTGCTAGATTTTTTTGGAATAGAAAAGGTCCAGTAAATCAAAGGAGAAACATGCAGAAGGATGTTAAGGGAAAAGGAAAAGTCACTACAGATGTGATCAGGAAGCAAATGCAAAAGAAATGGGTGAAGAAAAGTCCCTTTGATAAAGAAAATGCACCAGCACCAGAATTTGCTTCTGGTAATTCCTCCAAGAATTAATTTCAGGCCTTTGGCCTAGGGGGAGTTGTCAAGAAAATATCTTAACCCCCTACTGGTAACTGACACCAGGATGTGGATAAGTTTAGTAAGTGCATTGATGCTCTACAAATACTATTGAACCTATTGGAGAGAGTACTATGTAGTATTGGAGGTCCACAAAAGAATTATTTGTCACATCACATGGAAACAGTGTAACCAGATGAGTTAGGGTAAAAGAATTTATTACGTCAAAAAGGGTTAAGTGTGCAAGTGATAAAAGGTCATTTTTATCTTTCATTTATCACTTTGCATTTTGAAGAAAATAAGTTTGGAGTGCTTTGAGGCAAACCTTGGTGAATTGCGAAAAAATTCAAGTGTGAAGAAGCTTTCAACAATCAAACTGCGATCCGACGTAAAGGTATTTATCAGAAAAATCTATAAATTTGTGAATTGGTGAAAATGGCTACTCCATTGGTCATAGAAGTTAAGGAAAAACCCCATCCAAAATTCAAATGGCATCCCTTCAAGTCTATCAAGACTGAACTGTTAGGTGATTTTTCATCTATTCTGTATGATGTCTTACACACTGAAGATATTAGGGCATATATTCACACAAACATTGAAGAGTTAGGAAGCTCATAGCTGCTGAATTCATATAACAATCATATTATAGGAGAAGATTTATGTGTCAAGTCAGAATTTAAAACCCTAGAAGAGAATAAATTTACACAAATTGTTAAATTCCTCGTGTTTGAAGAGAGCGAATGGGTTTGTTACATATTGAGTCGAGTTCATGATGAATTCATGTGGTTAAGTATACCCTTCAAGATTACGAAGGAGGCTATAAGTGTCGTTATAGGTTTAAATTCTTCCGATGGATTACCAATTTTAAAGTCCGTAAAGAATCAAATGGTGACGGATGCAACAGGTTCAAAATATGCTCAAAAGAGCCATGATAATTGAAGATATGATTGAAATGGATGTGAAATTTTCATTGATTATCATTGGTTACATGATATATCACTCAATTCGGGATAATTCTATGTCTGGTACAACCATTTATGCATCCTATCAAATGGTAAATGAGAATGCAGACTATGATCTTTGTGAATTGCTCATGAGTCAGCTGATGGAAAATCTTGGTAAGATCAAAAAGGATAAGAAAAATTCCTTTAAGTATGGTAACTTGTTGTTATGTTTATTCTTCTATTTCATGAAAGAAGTTTTGGGTGTTGGAAAAGTACATTGGCAAGGCGGTCAACCTGTAGCTATTCAGATTAGAGAAATGTTGTATGGAATTGGAAATAGTCAAACTAGAAGAATTGCAATTTAGGGATACTTCAAGAATTTTCAAAATATGATGCATGCCAGAGAAATAATTCCTACCTCTATTGTGGAGAAATATAAGGATACTATCTGTTTTATGGTAGATATTGATCAATGCATGATGGAAGCCGCTGATCCTAGAATAGTCTGGATCATGTTGATGGGTTATGAAGTTGAGGAGAACATTTTGGTAATGTATGCACAACATTTATTGAACAAGCCTTTGGATCCATCAGAAAAGAGATTTGGTACTTATGTAGAAAATAATATACAGGTACACAATGAACTCAAAAAACCTGATAGTCATAAGAGTTAGAAAATAAGTGGAAATCCTAATAGAAAGTATGGGCATATCTGCAAAAAAAATAATAGAAGATAGAAGGAAAAGAGAAGAAGCTGAAGTAGAAAAATAGCCAACAAAAACTAAATCTACTAGTCCAGCAACACCATCTACCCGAACTAGGTAAAAAAGGATCTCTACATCTCTACCCACCCCTGCAACAAAGCCAATTCTTGTGAAAACTCAAGTGAAGACATCCGGTACAAAAGGAAAAATAAAGAAGGATAAAAGAAAAAGAGTCTATGTGGCAATCTCAGAAGATGAAGAAACCGAGTCAGATGAAGATGTGAGAGAAATAAAGCATATGGGCACCCAGGCAACAAAGGTTACTAAAAGAAATCCCTCCAATGGAGATGACAAAGCAAAGAAAAAGGTAAAAATTAACAAACCCGGTATGTCAGTAGAAGAAGTTGAGAAAGCTTTGGTTAAAGATAGAAATATTAAGCCGCTTTGTAAATGGTATGAAAACTTTGAAAAAACCTAGCCAAAGAACTCTTGAGGAGGCAAAAATAAAACATTTGAATATTTTCAATAAAGTTCTAATTGAAATAATGCCTAATTTACCTAAAAGCTTGTATGAGATTTTGGAAATGAGAAGAGTAAATGCTAGATCAGAAGAAGAGAAAATGAGAGAAAGAATTCTTGTTGAGTTATGTCTAGTGATATCTATGGAAGACATGAAGGCAATCTTGAATAAAGCTAAAAATGAATTCAAGAGCAAGACAAGAGTAAATAAGCTCATGATTGGTCAGAATAAAGAAGTTGTAGAAGAAACTAAACAAATTTTGAGAAAATTTATGTTAAGTAACAAAATTTATGTTGTCGCTGAAGAAGTGAATGTTGAAGGTATTGCATCTGATCCGATGAATGAAGAGGTAAATGATGATACAACCGAGGATACTCAGATCCCTCTTGATGTGGACAATACAAAAATACCTATGGAGATTGATGCTCCTGAAATTGTATCGGTTGAGAAAGTTGAGATTCCTGAAGATAAGAAAGAACCTACAGTTGAAGAAACAATGGTTGAAGAAAAGAAAGTTGATATGAAGGAAATTCCAATGGAAGCAAGAGACACTGCAGAGGAAGTGAAGAAATTTTTGGTAGAACAAAAGGAAGAATTTGATCTTGAATTGGTTGAAGGTCCTATCGACCTATCCACTTTGTCTCCAATTCAAAAAATGAAGGTAGCATCATTTTCCTAGGAAAAAGCTAGAGAAGAACTATTGAAGTCTCACATTGAGGACAGTGAACTCTTAAATCTTACATCTGGAGTTCTAGAGAAGATAATTCCTACTCATGTCAAAGATCCAACTGGTTCCTCCTCTAGTGAACTAAATAAGCTCATAAACTCTATAAGTACTCATTTCAAGTCTCTTGAGAAGTCAGCCATGGTTAAAGTTCAGAAGGAAGTTGATGCCAAAAGGTTCAGTAGTTTGAAAGCAATGATAGCTAAAGATAAAACTCCGTTAGCCACCTGTGTGAAGAATAGTCAGAGTGTTCTATCTGAAGGTGGAAAGATCTATAATTCATGTTTGTAATTGTCTAAATTTACTATGGTCAATGAAAAGAAGGTTAAGGATCTTGAAAAATAGTTACCTGCTATTTCTGAAGCTTTTGATCCTTTAGCTAGTGGTGTTTGAAAGCAAGAAGGTGAGGTGATATCTTTTCTTGACAAGATAAGGAGCTTGAAGCATGACAATGACATCATTGTGGAAAGATCATGTGAACTTAGAGGCCTAATTGGTCTGAAGATAGAAATAATGTCAAGTGCATTAAAGGAAGTTGAAGATGTTAAGGCAATTGGTGATCCAGTAAACCTTGAGTCTGCAAAGACACAATCCTACTTGGTTTTTGGTCACATAACAATTTTGGAGAGTCTCAAAATGGTTTGGGATACAAATTTGACTCTGTTGAAGAAAGATTTTGTAGATATTTTCAAGTTTATGTAAGTTGAAGAAGCCTGTTTATACATAAGCAATTTGTTCATAACATTTTTGTTTGATTTTTGATATGCAGATTCTTAACTTTACCATTGATGTCAAAGGGGGAGAGTAGTAGAGTGAAAAATGTATAATCATCTCAGGGGGAGAGCTTTTTTTTTTAATTTTGAAGAATGGCAGTGTAATTGATGTTGGTACTGATCCGACACTTAGTCATTTTTCACTAAGTGTTGCCATCAATGCCAAAGGGGGAGATTGTTGGCAAGGGACATTGTGAATATCATTTGGTGTTGTCATTTATGGAAACCCTAGTCAGTGATTGGATCCTTGCATCATCATTTGATCATATCGACAGTCAGATTGTAAACAATTAAGGAAGAACAAAGCATCTGGCAGTTTTGTGTTCATCGATTCACATGAAGATTTTATGTTAATACTTTGTGTTGCGTATCTCAGGGAAGGTTGATCAATGTATGCTTTGTGTTATCTATGAATATCAGTGCCTTGTATTGATTCGTGTGCGAGTTAGAAGATCCGGTTGGCTAATTCTCTGCTTTATCAGTACAGCAACTGACTTCGTGAATGTAACATGTTGCGGATGTTTGGAAAATAATTGTTTAAGTATTTTTGTGTTCGTTTATGCTGATGTTGATCATTTCTCTGCTATAGCCAACTTTGGTTGGTGTGCATTAAGGATTACTTATGGTTTGAGCCGACATTTTGAAAATGTTTTAATATATTGTTGAAGCCGACATATTGGTGATTAATTCTTAGTCACAGATATATATAAGAGATTGTTCATATTATTTTCAGATGTGTGTGAAATGTGTTAGTGCGAATTGTGAATCAGAGCAGAGAAGAAGAGCGATAATGCACAGTTTCACTTGTGCATAAAGGATTTGTGTTGCGAGTTTGAGCAAAACAAAGCAGAAGTGCAGAATAAGTCTGAAGGATAGAAGATCGATTTTTGAGCCTAACCAGAACTGTAATTAGGCATATTTAGATGCTATTTTCTCAATTCAAATTCTTAGATGGTTTTAATCTAATTTTATCTATAAGACAGTGAGTCTTCTTTGAGCACTGAGCTCTAGGCAGTGCACCTGAATGCAAGTGCATTCCCCATATTGTAAACTTCATTTGAGTATATTCAAATCAGATTGTGGATTGGCCATCCACTGTGGTTTCTCCTCTAATAGGGTTTCCACGTAAAAATTCTTGTGTTATGGTGTTGTGGTTGTTTATTTTATGTTCATGCATATTTCTTTTGAATGAACGTTTTAACTGCTTGAAGGATATGATCAATAAAGTTAGAAATTGTTGAACACTGATTCACCCCCCCTCTCAATATTTCTTGATTTCAACAAATTTTTGTGCAAGTATATTATAATCTTTGTGATTTTTGAGTAATATATTAGATGAATTTTGGAGTGTAGGGTTTTTATCTCGAAAGGGTTTTCCCCACATAAGTCACTATGTTGTGGTATGCATGATATTTATGTTTATTTTTGTTTAAGTTTTTGTAACTGTTGAAAAGATCTGTAAAGTTTTGCATTATTCTCTTCTCAAGATTAGTGTAGGAAGTTGTTCTGCTACCTCAGTTTCCTTACACATAAGAGTTAGCTAATCTTTAGGAGAACCTAGACAATCAATTGAGAACACCAATAGATGTTATGTTATATTTTAGTGATAAAATAGAATCACTTTTGTGTGTACTTGTTGTATCTCAACCATGTTTATAAACCTTTAATATTTTTTTTGAGAATAAACATTTAATAGTTTATAAATTAAATTTGGATAACTAGTCTTTTCTAATTACGTCTTCAAAATTTGAGTGTAGGCATCTCAAATTACTTGTCAAAGTTTAAGTTTTACTAATTTTAAGTAAAACTGGCCACTTTTGATCTTTTTTGGCTTTGTATTTCCATGCATTTACCTTATGATGTCACATATTTAATTCATAGATATGTTTATATTCTTATTTTGAAATAAGATATATCATAGAATGTGATAGATTTTTACATGAAATAATTTTATAGAATTGTAATTGTTGACAACATTAAGAAACATGGTTTTTAATATTTAGTTCAAACAAGCACTAGAAGTATTGGAAGTGGTGTCTCCATTAAATTGAGATGACATAAAGCATAGAGATTAGGACAAGTGTCCATATAAATGTGTAGGTATAAATAAGAGTTTGACTAAAAAGACATGTGAAGTTGTGATTAATATTCATGAAGATTTTATTTATTTGTAAAAATAGCATCACTTTCTATTATAAATTATACATGGACAATGACTAAGGTCTTAATATGAAAAAAAAAAAATTGATTGATTTAGAAAATATCATATCACATTTTCAATTGTACCTTCAAATAATGTCATATAATTAAGTGAAAGAAATAAAAATATTTATTATTTTAAGAATAATATAATAATAAGATACACTTTAATCAAATAAATATAAATGTATAATAGAATCTTATTAGATATTTTTTGCACTATTAAAATATAATAATATTTATGAAAATAATCCAACTTATTTTTAAACTTTGAAAAAATATACTGAAAGAATTAATTTAATAATAAAAATAATTGACTTGAATAAATATATTAATAATCTATTTAAAAAAAAAAGGATGAATATAAAATATTATTAATACAAATTATTATCATTTTTTTAGATTGTTTTTTTATTAAAAAATAAAATTATAAAAATCTCATTATATTTAAAAAAATAAAATTTTAAATTAATACAATATATAGAATTAATTTGAACTTTCATACATTTCTAATAAAAAAATAATATCCATGATATTCACATGTATATATAAATATATATAACTAAATATTGTTGGATATTATTAAATGTGAAAGAGGCTTCCTTTATGAAATTTACACCCCCAAATAAATTATTATAGTGACACCTCTCCCACATAGTACTTCAATTACTATAATTGAGAACATGTAACGTGCCTTATTCCTTGAAAACATTATTGTGCAGGACCCAAGATCCATGTATTGATTTACTCATGTCACAAACTTGTGGTTTTTGAATGTCTATTTCTATTTAAGATTGATATGTTTGTTAGTTACATTGTAAAATGGCCCTTAAGGTATGCTTGCAAAGTAGGTAGATAAAAAAAGTGACATAATGGAAGATTCTTTAGTAAAAATGGGTACATCAATTTTGGTCTATTATTAATCAAGTCTATAAGGAAAGGGAGTTACATATACAAATCTTTGTGATTGAGACATTATAGAATCTTATGGAAGGTAAGCTTTTTTTATAGTGTTGTGGTAAAAGATTATTTTCTTTAAAATTTTCTTACAATAAAAAGTCCATCATTTAACAATATATAAATGGTACTTGTATAATTGAATATATTATATATTTTAAAGTATTTTTATAATTTATTTTGAATCTATTTTGAATTTTGAATGTAATAATTTGGTGTCTTAATAATCTATTTTTATGTACGATTTCATATTCATTATATATTTTATTTGATTACAAGAGATTTTTTTCAATGACCATGACTCAATTATCATTTATATTATTTTTAATTTTTGATTCATATAATAATTACAGTTATGAATTTAGTTTAAGATATCATATGTGGCTTTGAACCCTTTTTTTTTAAATTCAAATTAATCATGGACACAAGCTAACTAACTTCCAATTAATCTTTATGTACCAACTCAAATAAGAAATATTCAAATTTACATGATAGGGTATCATATAAAACAAACAAACCTTAGTCCATTTTAAAACATCTATCATCTTTTGTTTACTTATCATATTATCACTCTAGAGAAAATTGAATCAATATTTGAGATCTGTGTAATGCCCTGCCAAGTAACCCTAAAGGAAGTTGCAATTAACATCTTAAGCGAACCAATTTTTTTTTTATAAAGTGCATTTAACATACACATTCACTTACTAATTAACAACAACCTCTAAGGTTACAAGGTTAGGATTACTTAAACCCACACATACATATTACATATAACCGTAGCATTATAACTTTATAAATAAACATCATACATCATAAGAATACCACATAACATAATAAGATAATCAACCAAGATACAATCTCATAAACATTATCTTAATCCAATAGTTACATCACTCATTCCTAGAATGAGGCAATAGTACTCAAGGTTACAATTACAAACTTTCACCTCATAAACATAAGAGGGATAAAATAACTTGTACAAGTTAAAATATTACAATGCAAGTAATTACCACAAGAACCGCGAGCTATCCATTAGATGTCTCGCCACCAAGTACTGAAGATAGATGGGGACCCAATGGTTTTGGTGCATATTCCACCCTACCAATGTGGTACTCGAAGACCCATCCCCCATGCTAGGAGATAGTAACAAAGTAACATGGACAAAGATCTACAATCCACTAACCAAAGGCAGACTCATACTGACTCAAACTGACATAACCAAATAAATGCCATCAATAAGTACAAATCCAGTTCAACTCAAGTACAACACAAGTACAAATCAAACATCACTGACATAGGTCACATTGCTTCCAGACATAAAGTAGATCAAGTATGTTCACAGAACCATACATATAAAACAATTAACAACAGTTGTCCTAGATAGAGTGTCATTACAAGGTTTGTCATGAGATCTCCTCTGGGCATTCTTCATAGGCTCTGGAAATCCTGGTGGCCTCAACCGAATCCCAACACTCATACTCACTCATACGGAATCAACTACCTCTCGTAAGGACAAGATAGTTGATCTTGCCATTCCAGGCCTTCTCACTCATCTCAAGTCTAAATGAGCCCTTGTGTCTATGAGTGAGGATTAAATTATCTTGATTAGTTTGAACTGCATCCTAATCATCTAAGTACATTAATTTAATTATCACTTGATTAACTCACTTCTAAAGGTTATCCGGTTTACCACTTTGGGCTCCGACCCCTATCAAAAGCCACTTTTCTAATGGACAACGCACTCACAACCAATCACCAAGGGAAACACAAGTGCATACAAACTAGGCATCATAACCACTCCAACATAAGGAGATACAAATAATAGAAACTCACTCCAAACATCTTGGAGGCAACAATCACATAGTCCACTCCTTTCACAGGAGGAAACAAATAAAAGAACTCACTCCAAACATCTTGGAGGCAACAACACATAGTCCACTCCTTTCATAGGAGGAAACAAATAAAAGAACTCACTCCAAACATCTTGGAGGCAACAACACATAGTCCACTCCTTTTACAGGAGGTACAAAACATCCTCGTTCATGGGTAAAACTAAAAAGACACCATGCACTACCCAAGGGAAAACAACTGGATGGCATAAATATTCAACAACCCTTATCATCTAAGTTCTTCTGGAAGACTTATAATTTAAAACTAACACTAAATCCCAAAACCAACAATGCAACTTGACGACATAGCAACAAAAACATTCAAGTCATTAATCAAATCTAATATTTGGATTTCCTAAATCCATAGTCATTCAATAGGTAGTGTTGACAAAGTCAAAGACACGATAACTAGATCATCTAAAATAATCATAACCTCTATTTCCCCTTTCATTATTGGAAATTTAAAACAAATAAACTTACTTCCCTTTATCGAATACAGAGAATTAGATCCTTTAAGATAATCATGAGGAAGATACTACTTTTGGATATACTAAATCCATATCTCTTTCATAATCCAATCACAATGATTCAATTAATATAGAAATAAATAAATAACATAATTGATTGCCTCATCACTAAAACAATTTCTTAATTTACTTTTAAATCGACACAAATCCATGCAAGTAAACTATTTCCATTTCCTAACCAAATCTTACATCTCATTCAATTTTCTCTTTAAAACATTTAATCACTTTAATATAATAACATATTGTTTCTCTATCCATTTTCCATATACACTAATCAATCCATTTTTAAATCTCTATTCAATAATATATTGCATGCATCTCATTAAAATAAAATATGATAATGAATTTTACACTTAATATATATATGCTCCATATTATATAGACACCAAATGTATATATTAATAAATTTAATTACATATATTCTTTAATATTCCATTCACAATGACTAGATCACTCTATGGAACTAAATAAAACATAATAACTATTTGCCTTTTTCAATATAGTTAGTTCCTAAATTTACTTCTAATGCAACCTAACACTATTGCAAACAATCTTTTCAATTTTCTATCCGGAGTCTATGTCTCTTCAACTATCCATTTAAAAACATGCAATTTCATCAATGTATAAAAATATCTTTTGGCTTATCTATTTGACCACGCATTCATATTGTTTCTAATTAAATCTCATTAATTAAAGCAAACATTTAAATATAAATATTTCTATAATTCTTCAATATATTTAAATATCTTTTTCCTTATCAATTTTGACCATACATTCAAAACTTATCTTTTAAACTCTTCATGCAAAGCTAAATTACATGCACTTAAATAAAACAAGGTAAATACTGATTGAAAATACTCATGGATATATATATATATACATCTCAATATATTTTCTTCAATCATATTAACAAAATAAATATTTCCTTTTAAATCAAATAATTACTTCTATTAAAAAATATCTTTCTCTATACATTTTCTACACATACCGATCATTTCTTTTAGAACACTAATAATACTCAATTTGCAAACAACAGAATAAAATAAGATAAAATATTATTTATTCTCTCAAATGGATATATACCTTCAATATATATATACTAAATATAAATTAATATATTTAAATATATTCAATCATTAACATATTTTCTATTCTTTACAAAATATCAAATTGTTTAATTCAAAATAAAATATCCCTTATCATCAATTTTCCACAATATATATATATTTTTCCAATTAAATCAAATTAATAATTGGACCTTTTACACATGAATTTAAATTCCACAATTAAATTTTAAATTATGTATTCTTTAAATCAAATATTTAACTCTTTCAATTAAACTTTAACATGCCATTTTAAAATAAACAATAATTTCTCATACGTTTATAATTTTAATACCACTAATCTAATAGACAAATTTTATTTAAAATAATATAAATAAATATAATACTTTAATATTATAAATTATAATATAAAATATTATTAAATAATATTTTAATATTATAATAACAATACATAAAATATTAATATTTATAAATATCAATTTATTATTATTTTATTTTCAGAGCAGCCATGGGAAAATAACTTAACAATAGTCTCATGTTTCAAGCATAACTCAAAAACTACAATCTGGATATTTGCGATTTTTTGACAGGGATAAGAAAATTTTAAAATGTAAAAACCCTTTAAATTTCCTGACAACCCAGTTTGTGTAAGTGAAGTTATAGGCGACGCAACCAGACCATTTTACCATGAAAAATATAACTATACTGCAAATTTTAAAATCCATTTTTTAATAATAAACAGAAGGTTTCATTTTCTAAAAACAATCTAAATGCATTGTTCAATCTCTATGTTTGATTTCAATAACAACAAAATCGATTTCCTTAAATAATTTAAATTCAACTGAGGTTTTCACAATATTCACTCAAGAATTTTCACAAGCAAGGGCTGTAAATTTATTTAATTCTTTTCTTCCAATATCAAATTTGTTTTCTAAAATAGATTTAACAAACAAATATTTAATCACTACTATTTTAAAAAAACAATCAAAAACAATAAAATACAAAGAGGAAAACCTGGTACAAGAAGCTACAGGAAGAGATGAATTTCTGATGCAAGCCTCCTCCAATGAATCCAATCCAAAATCCAACAAATGCAAACAATCTTTCCTTCAATCAATTCTACAATCAAACTTTCTTCAAACCCTTCTTGTGCAATTTTCCAAAATTTCTTCTTTGCTATAAAAATGAATTTTCCTAAAGACTTTTCTGCCCTAAAATTAAAACATGTATTCTTTATAAATCAAAAATACCTAATACAACCCTAATTCACATTGCATGCAAATTATATATTAATTTCAATTTTAATATTTACAACCCTAATTCACATTACATGCAAATTAGATATTTCAATTTCAATTTCAATATTTACATCTCTAATTCACATTACATGCAAATTAGATGTTTCAATTTCAATTTCAATTTTAATTTCAAATAATAAATTAATTTCCAAAGTTGCAACTAATTTCCCAAATAAACATTTAATTACAATTTCTAATTTAATTCTCACACGTTGAAATTAAATTCCAAAATTAATTTTAATTCTTTTATTTTTCATTCTCTTGCATCACGTTTAATTAATTAATTTAATTATTTAATAACTAAATTCAACCCCCTTGGATTAAATTTAATTAATTAAATAAATTAAATATAATTAATTAATTTAAATATAAACTTTTATCCACATTGCATTATTTAAATTAAATAACCATCAACATGATTTAAATGCAATTATTCTAAATATCTATTTCCAAATCAAGAATTCTTCAGAATTAAATAACATTAAAGGAAGACAAACAATGACTCGACACACACAACTGACGATACACTAAGGCTAGGGAGTAAACTTGACACATGTTACCTAACTACTATCTCCCGTTCAACTTAACCGTTGGATCGACATGCTCAAACCTGTGAAACCAGGAGGAGTCGATGTCATGTACCTGCAATCCTGCAACCAAGTAAACAACATCATACAATATATCCAGCATATAATACACACCGTGAAGAAGAAATTACGGATTCGTAGGGCGCTCGCAAGCAAGTGATGTGAAACCGTCCTCTTCACCAATACACTCATTGAAACTGACACTTCCATCATAATCCAGTAATCTCATAATAACATCTCATATTAACTCTACAACATCATTAATCCATAATGCATGTGAAACAATAATCAGATAACTACATCCCACAATAATAGTTGTCGCTCAATAGTAGTGATCAAAACATCATAACAAAATATATCTAGTATCAAAGTAACTTCAATCAAACATAACATAAAGCAACTTGAACAAGAAACAAAACAGAGGGGTATTACAATAAGGGTACATATGTATTACATCTTTACTTAGCATGTCTTCAAACTTGTTTAAAATGGTTGACTCAATCTAAGTTCTTGACTAAGGCACATAGTGGGAAGCTAGTTAACTTCTATTCCCTAACATAACAAGTTCTAATAGTGCTTCCAAGCACCACTAGTTTTAGATGTTAGATTTGAATAATATTATGAAACCAAAAGATTAAACACCAAGGCTACATAAAAATTTATAACCTATAAAAAAAATGTTGTAGATGTGGATATTAGAACCACATGTAAGATTGAACTAGAGTAGAGCAATGATCATTTTCTAATTTATTAAAACATAATAGTTTCAATTGTAATAGTGGAAGCCTAGATTGGATCATAGTGTATGCATTACAATAAATCTTCCACTTGTTTCATATAGATCTAAGTTCCCCTAACCTTGTCAATTTTACTACATATTTATGTATTGTTGTGAAACAAATAATTCATCCGTGTTGATTTCATGTTAATTACATTTAACCTAGATAATTTGAATATATATATATATATATATATATATATATATAGATTAATATAAAGCTATCTATTTACTAGAGAAATAAGCCAATAAAAATGAAATATTTGCAGCTATATTATTTTCAAGGAGAGAAGTGCATACTTTTTTTTCTTGTTATGTTTACACTTATTTTGGCGTTGTCTATAGGTGTATAGATTTGGTACTCAAATTAATATATATTTATGAATTTAAAATGAATAAACCTTGCCAATTCTTCAATCTTTATCATTTATGTACACATCTAAAAATGGTCATAGTTAATCAAACCTTTTAATTAATTAAATATGAATTATTTAATTAATATTCTTCTAAACTCATCTACATATAAATAAATTTAATTATTTATTTATATCGTTCACTTTCTAAATTCTTCCAATTTAATTAAATAAATAAGTTTATTTAATTATTACCATTCTTCTTAATTAATTAAATAGATTTCATAATTTATTTATATTAATTATCACATAAATTTAAATAATGTTCTTCATTTCACATTTAATTAAATATTCCTAATATTTAATTGAACACTTTCTAATTCTTCCTTCCTTCACATTTAATTAAATATTCTAAATATTTAATTAGAAACTTTCCTCACCTCACACTTAATTAAATATTGTAAATATTTAATTACCCACCTTTTTCACCTTTCACATAATTAAATATTAATTATTTAATTATGGAAGCTTCTAAATTCATTGTCACATGTAATTAAATAAATTTATTTAATTAATCAGGAATTATCCTCAAACTTTCCACTAATTCTTATAAATGAAAAGACAAATGACATATTTGTTTCCATTTTTGAATGAGGATGGTTTTGTGAGTTGAAAACATCTCCCATTTTTCTCTCAACCTTCCATATTTTTATAAACTTCTCAATCTCTCATCGTTCATTTTGACAGGTTTGAAACTCAACCGTTGATCTTGACCAACTAGATTCTTGCCTCCAAAAATCTATAAATACAACCCTCTTGTGAGTTGAAAAGGATCCTAGATTTTGTGAATTTAAGCATGATTACTATAGTTGCATTTGAATCAGCATCTTAGCATAAGCATTTCAAGTTTATAGCATAGCATTTCAGTTTTTATTGTAGACACTGAAAATTGGTCTAGGCCCGCGAGTACACATTCGACATAATTTTTTATAGTCCATGGTCATGATTAAATAATGTCTATTATTTAATTAAACTTTCTAACACATATTTCCTCTATTAATTAAATATCTCTTTTTAATTAATTCATTAATTCATCATTAATCTTTATTTAACTTGATTAATTAAGTAAATCATATTTATTTAATTATGTCGTTAACTTATTAAATCATCTCTCAATTAAATAATTTATTATTTAATTACCCCTTTTATCATATGTCAACTATAATTAAATATCTTTATTTAATTATTCATTTAACACCCTTTTCAACTGTAATTAAATATTTATTATTTAATTATTCAATTCCACCCTTTTCGAAAGTCAAATTAAATAAATTATTTTATTTATTTAATTAAGTCTTCTATGCTCGAATGTTGAATTAAATTAACATTTAATTATTTATGTCACATTCCTCTATCATTCAGTTATCTAAGTCATTTACTCACCTTCTGACTCGAGATCTATTTTTAGTTCTCCAGTTGTCTCTGAATTCAACACTAGTTTATCTCTGCGAGAAGACTCTTTGTCACAACTAGTCGATTAACTAGTTCTAACTCATATGCATGTATGCGTTTATTAATTAAATATATTTATTTAATTAATTAACTCAGGTTTGCATTTGAATGCATTATTCTTCAACTTCTAACTTTGTCTTTTGCATAAAAAGTCTATTTCGTTTATTTTTGAAGATGAAGATTGGAACTCATGTTCTAAAATTAGTCTTTATCCTGCAGTTGAACTCACATTCTAATGCATGTTCTATCTGTCACATAACTCATCACATGACATTCATCAATCTCGTCCATCAACCTCTCTTTCAATCTGAGCCGATCGTTTGAAAACAAAAAATCTATAAAATGGCCTGTCATTATCATTATTCCCCCTCCCGAAATCATACACTTTTGAGAAGAGAAACAATCTTCGATATTTTGCTGAGACACTCGACGAAGTTATGCTTGCATTCAAACACACAAATATCTGAGGGCAAGAATAACAATACATCAAGATGGAGAAGGGAAATTGAGATAAATAGAGGAAGTATTTGCATATTCGGTGAGATCATTCTAGTTTTTATTAGTTTAGATTAATCATGCTTACTTATCATTCTTTGTTGTTTTATTTAAATTAGAATTGATGTTTAATCTTGTGCAGCTTTAGCATCCACAATTCTGAAAAATCTGAGTTACATTTGGTGAACCCGACATATTCAAGCATAACTTTTGAAAGGCTATATATTTTTTCACGAAAATGTTTTTGCAAGTAGACGAAATTATCAAGAGCTCTCATGAAAAAAATTAGACTTTTTGGTGATGTTTTGAATTTTTTATAATTTTTTTGTTAGTTTTCATAAAATTTCAATTTTGAGAGAAATTTGTCAAATTGTTTGGATATGTTTACATTTCTGGAAAGATATTTAAATTTGAATAGGGGTATGTTCTTTAGGTTTTAAATTTGGATAAATATTTTTTTATTCAAACAATAGATCTTTGAAAATTATGGTTTCACAGATATTTGCTTGAATCTCACAAACGGTTGCAGATCTATTCACGAAATTTTTTATGCAGGTTTTAAATTATGTTTGGAACCTTCAGTGAAAAAAATGAGATTTTTTGGATCTGTTTTAAATTTTTAATAATTTTTTTATGATTTTTTCATAAAAAATTAATTTCAGGTGCAAAACAAACAATCTTTCAAATTTATTTACATTTTTGGAAAGCTCTTGAAATTTAAGTATGGGTCTATTCTCTACAGTTTTATTTTTACTATCAAAAATATTTTCAAAAATCAGATTTGTCTTGACTAGCTATTAGGGTTTTGGCTTTGTTCGATTTGTGCATGTGCAGAAAAAAAAAAAAAAAACACTTCAAAGCACACATTGGATCAAATGGACAAAAACAACTTGGAGCTAAATAAAGTCTAAAGGAATAACATAGTGTTTGCAGAACGAAGCTTTGAAGACAATTAAAACCCAAGACAATTTTTCTGCAGGACAAAAGTTGAAGACTATGAACTACTGATAAATTGCATGCAGGACCTAATGCTTTTGTGTTAATTTATTTAAATAAGATTTTGTTTGGTAGATAGATGATCATCGTGTGGGATTAAAATGAATTTTTTGTTTGATAGATAGAAAATTATCATTTGGAATAAAAAGAACCATTGTCTTCTTTGTTTGGTGCTTTGCACATATTTGTAAACCCTTACGATTCAGTACACCGAAGTATCCTCTCCCCTTGCGCAGTCATGCGATCCTAGGTGTAAGAGAAATGGTTGCTGACTCTAGAACTTGGGCCTATCTTGGTGGGAAAAAGTACTCACCCCAAGACGACTCAAACCGGTAGCACGCTAAAGCCAAGCGACTTCCAGTCGGTATATAAAAGTGGATTCTTGGGGAAAGCCCAAGAATCACGCGCACTATTCCTATGAGATGGACAGAAATGGACTCTCACCGACGTTGGATAGTGTCCCATGAACAGAATGCCTGAATTAAACACCTTGTTGTAGAGTTACCAAAATCCTACCTACTTGTTGGTGCAACAGGGTTAGCCCTGTGAAGTCGTCTTACATTCTTACGGTTTATGTGTGGAAATGAAATGTATGCCATGGGAGTTTCATGGGTACAGTAGCTTGGCTGCCCTGTATAAGTGAGTGCCATGGAGGGGAACCAGTGGGGTCAAGCTACTAGTCATTCGCCATAAATATGTGTAGCTAGAGAAATCCAAGTAAGAACTCAACAAGTATTATCCTAAAAGCCTAGGTTGTACATGTTTTCAAGTCTTAACAGTCCTTACATCTCAAAAATGGAAGATACATTGATTGTTGTGTTTGCTCTTTGTTGTATTCGTCAAAATCTTGATCAAACAAACAAGTAAGTCAAACAACTTTCGGGAGAATTTCAATTTTCAAATATCAGAGTCGCATATGTCAGTTTAATCGCCGCATGTGTCATAGAGAGTTGCATCTGTTAGGGGAAACGCCGCATCTATCTATCAAAAAAAATCACTTTTCAGTTTGCATAAAATGAGTCGCAACTGTTACATTCTAAGTCGCATGTGTGCATGCAAACCACATCTATCAGTTCAAAAACCGCACGTGTCTTGTTAAGTCGCATCTGTCAGTTGAAAAATCGCATTTTTTAGAAAAACCGCATCTGTCAGAGGAAAAACCACAACTGTTAGGTGAACCGCATTTGCCTGTCAACATAAAACATCAAAAACTACGAGCTGAGTCTAAGACATCTTTGTCACTATTTTCTTTAGGTTTTTAGGATCAACCTTGAATTAGAAATTGGTAAAATTTGCTCAAAAACCTTGCATCATTAGGTGTCATATACGTCTTAGTCATAGTCATCCTAAGTTGCATGCGTATAGATACTTCCTAGGAAACTGCATATCGTTGAATAGGTAACTTTCCTCGTCATTAGATACATTCATGCTCTAGTTTGTCACAATCATTGAACCTAATCACTTTAGTCCTTTTGTGAATCTTTCCAGCTCAACAATCTAGTTTGGGAAATTCACCTTGTCAACTGTCCTTGTCCTACAATTAGGTTCCTTGTTTAAACACAAATCCTTGCATGCATTTATTCCATAGGTGGTAGGTTATACCTATCTTAGAGTCATTTATCGTCTTAGTCTGCTCAACATTTTGCATATCATACATCCTAGAACATGTCATTCTAGTATACATCATTGTCGTAACATTCATCATATTCAAAAAATCCAAAAAAAAAACATAGACTAGAAATCATTTCATTTAGAGACATAATTCCATATCATTTGCATTACCATCCATCACCATTTCTTCCGTTGACCTTGATATTCTTACTAGTCAAGTTGAATACCAATTACTTCCCATGGGTCAATACCAACAAGCCATAGACTTCAAAAGAAAATTTATCCAATCCAAATGCCAATCAACCTCAACCCATGGTCAATTACCCACATATCCATCTTATCAACAACCCATAAACTCTAGTCTTCCATCCATCCACCCTCATTATCTAGATTCCCCTAGCACCATTCATGACACTAAGTCACAACAAACTTTCATTAATCATACCCACCCTAACCTTGACAAGGGAAATCAACCATCCATCAATCCAGTCCATGTCTCCACATCATATCCTAGTCCTTCATCTTATCCTAATCCTTTATCCATGTCCTATTCTAGTCCTTCATCTCATCCTAATCCTCCATTCATGTCATATCCTAGTCCTCCATCCATGTCATATCCTGGTCATGCATTCATGTCCTATCCTAGCCCATCATACCTCAACCCATTCCAAGCCTCCACATCCCATCCTAGCCTATCATCCACTAATCAATTCCTACTCACCCCATCCCAACCTGCATTTAGTCATGAGAATACATTTATTCATGGTCTCCAAAATCACATCCCATTGCCTACACTTGAGGATACATGTCAAAAACAAAGTCCAAAGCATGACATCATGGCTTCACCTTCATATCAAGATCAACGAAGTCCATCCCATGACCCTATCTTTAGGTCTATTCAAGAATTTCTCCTAGAAAATCATGGCATTCCAGATACACCTATCCTTGGTCAAGAGTCCATCCACAACCATGTCATCCAGGACAACCCCATCTTTGATCAAGACCCTACCATTGATCCAGAAATCCAATATGATCCACTTATTGACCTTTATGCCATTCATGATCAAACATTTGAGGTTGATCCTACCCAAAATTTGAACACCGCCATTTCCAAAAATGAGACACTTGCCTCCTTTGGAAACATAGATGATCTTCCTCTAGAACGAGAGTCTTCTACACTAGACATATTTTCAAATGATCAAGCTATAGCTAAATTCACTGAACTCCATGATAATGATCATAAGGACAATTTCTACATCGACATGGAAGCACCGATATCTTTTGAAGAACAGACAGAATCTAATGTTTCACAAATTCAAACCAAAGATGTTAATCAAAAATATATCCAACATGTTAATGAAGCTATAACATCTTATCAGATAGGATCATCTATATTTGTCAGAGCAGGATTTCTTGTAGAAGAGAAGATTCCAAGTAACAATGTCTACATACACAATAAGGATGGGTTAGCATCTTGCTTCCACAATAACAAGTACCCCATTGCAAACATAATCTGTCAGAACATGCAGTATCAAGGCAAAGGACTAGGCCTACACGAGCAAGGAATTCGAGAATCGGTACAACTTCAAGAAAATCCTAGACATCAGGGTCTTGGTTATTCATCAATCAGAGAATCTAATGATGTTAGTGATACCTCCTTAATATTGGGGGCAACTTTATCTAATATAAACATCAAAATGGGGGCCATGAGTAGTTTTTACCATAAGATTTCTGCCAACACTCCTTCCATCCACACTATAAACCGTCATTCCAACATGAATAAACCTTCCATTTCAAACCAACAAAAAGAAAAAAACTATTACAAATCCAAAGTTCAAACTCAAATGTCAAAGACCATCAAAGAAAACAAAAATATGAGTGGAGAAATGAAGTTAAAATGGATCCCAAAGAAAAATGGATCAAGCAAAGAAAATATTTCAATGCCAAAAGTCAATCAAAATGTGGAGCCACAAGAAAAGAGGACTCCCACATATAATAAATTTCCACATCCTTCAAAATGGTCATCAAGCAAGGCATATAAAAGTGTTGGTTCCAAACGCTATCCTAATCAAAATTCCAAACTCCACCATCCAACATCCCAATTTTGGAAAACAAAAAGTGATTCATCTAAACTTCTGAAAAATCCCCCTACACCTACCATCATCCGTCATAATCCAACATCTCATCTAAAGTCCAGATATCCCATGTCACAAATCCATCGCATCTTGGCAACAACTCTTTATTGTAAGGACTCTCATGGCACTCTATCGCGATGTGCGTATTTTGATAAGGTCAACTCTAGTATCAACAAGGGTCACAATGACATCAATCAATTTTATGCAAGCGCTATGATCCTAACAAGACAACTACTTCATAAAGGTCATTATTGGCATATCATGGCTCCAGTCTCTACATCAGCACCATCAATGGATTCGACACAATCAGTGATCATCTAAAGTATCGAGACAATCTTGAAAAAAATGTTACCTTGATGAAAACTTGGAAAATAGGTGTCATGGTGACACCATAAAAATAAAAATAAAAATGACAAAAAGAGTAAAAAGAAAAAAATGCATCCAACAGTGAAAACCTGGCAAACAGGCACTTTGGATAAGTACCACGA
Organism: Sequoiadendron giganteum; assembly: GCA_007115665.2. NCBI lineage: Eukaryota > Viridiplantae > Streptophyta > Pinopsida > Cupressales > Cupressaceae > Sequoiadendron > Sequoiadendron giganteum. The sequence continues at coordinate 628,635,888 of CM021109.1, forward strand.
TGAAAACCTGGCAAACAGGCTTCATGTGTAAAATAAATTACCTATGTGGATCATTACACTTGGGGGCAAGTCATCTCATCTCCCCTGCCCTTCACATGACATTTCCTATGACATTTCCATCTATCCATCTAAACCCTATCACTTTCCATCCATTTTCCCACCGAATTTGATCTTGATAAGGACTACAATACAAAAAAAAGGTCATGCTTTGGAAATTTTTTTGACATGTCTATCTTTTGGTCATACCTTATTCATTAAAAATCATGTCATTACCTTCATAACCTCCTTTTTACTATGCGAAATCATCCTCAGAGACCATATGATAATTATCTAGTCCAAGCCATCCATGTCTCCTATCTTTTACCAAAGCCATCCATTGTCCTTTTATACCTATCATCCATCTTGGTTTTCCTTGTCTATGCTCTAAAGATCCCTCGTCATCCTATCCAGTCTTCATCAAGTCATTCCAAATGCAACAATATGGCAACCTGACGCATTATCCAAAACATTCCTTGACTTTGACCCTAGCCTTGCTATAGATTATTATCCTTTTGTCATATCATTGTCATCTTCACGTTGTTTCCGGATGTGTCCTTCCCACGTCAAACAACGTTGTTGTCACCATCACCTGTTAATTGGTATTCAAGTTGGCTAGTAGAAAAATCATGCTTTTCCTTGGATTCATGTGCATCGGCATCATTCACATGCATTTGTCATTATCATCGAAAATGTCCTAAAAAATCCCAAAAACATTAGAAAATGTCCTGAAAAGAAATCCAAAAAATTTGAAAAATGTTAGAAAATCCCAAAAATAGAGTCAGGTCAATCATGTTTAGTCCATCATGTCATGTCAGTCATGTCTAGTCAATCATGTCAAGTCGGTCATGTTAAGTCAGTCATAGACATAGTCGAACTACGTTGCCTCTGCGACTGGGATGTAGGCAAGGCCATCAATCGATGTGCTCCCGAGGCATTAAGTCTGTCAGTCTAGGTTTGTCATGTATCACACATTTAAATCATGACGCTTTGTATATACAAAGTAATTAGTCGTGTCGAACTACGAGGTCTCTATGTGTACAACGTAGGCAAGGCTAATCAATTGATGAGCTCCCGAGACCACACTAGGTTAGTCCAATAGGGTTCATTCACAATCACTATCACACACGTTACATATCATAGTTTAAAGTAACATCTCATGCCATACACTATCTACACACACACAGTTTATCAGTCAAAGAATCAAAACAAGTCATGCATCAACAAAGCAAAATGTCTCAATAGTCATCAAGTCAATATCAAACACATTGTCAAAGCGATCAACCCATGTCTTATGTAAGATATGTCTTTCTTGTCAACAGATGTCATCAAATTGTCATAGTCTCATGTGGCTTGTCACCTCAACGTCATCAGACTCCAACATCTTATACGACATTTGTCTTACTGAAACCAGGCTTTGTCATGCCTTATACAGAAGTCACCAAGTCGAAACCAGACTCAACATCTTATGCGGTATGTGTCATTCTCTCACATTACGTTATGTCAAACATCAACATCAAACAATCCCACAAGATCAAGTTTTGGCGAATACATTTATTTGGCTTTATGATTTTATATCTTATTTTGTCTTATCTTTTTATCAATTTGTGCAAGATCCTATTACTAGCTTTCTCGAGGATGTCCCTTGAAGGATTTAGAGAAGCAACAATGTCTCAGGACTCTTTTTCTTTAGCTGCTGTCTATCAACTGTCTTTTTAACATTGGTTTTTGAGTCATGTTACTAGTTTCCTCAAGGATGTCCTATCAAGGATTTAGAGGAGCAATGACGTCTCATGACCCATCTTTTATTTGTCTGTTGTCTGTGGTTTGTCTTGACCAAACGACTAGGGCATCGTCTCCTTAGTCTGAGTTAAGATACTCCTTGCCTACGACTGTCTATTTTTCATAGATGGATGACTTTGTACACTATGGTCTATCTCATATCATAGTGTGTACTATCCATCTGTGTCATGTCCCGCCCAATGATGATAACAAGCAAGTATAGCATATTTGGTAATATATCAAAGATTATGTCTTTTTCTCAATCAATCAAACTTAATTGTTTCTTACTAACATTCTGAAATCATCCATGCTAACATTTCTTCTTTTCTACATCTTCACCACCATTATCTATCCATTTCAAGAGCACACTCATGTTTTTCAAACCCGCCTATCCTCTTGAGGGGGCATACCACTACCTCCTCGTCATTCCCCCTTTCACTGGGGCATACCCTAACTTGTTTCATATAGGGGCACGAGTGGGGCATATTTTCTTTGACACAATGTCGTACCAACATTGTATCAAAGAGGGGCAAACTGTAGACACTGAAAATTGGTCTAGACCTACGAGTACACATTCGACATAATTTTCTATAGTTCATGGTCATGATTAAATAATGTCAATTATTTAATTAAACTTTCTAACACATATTTCCTCTATTAATTAAATATCTCTTTTTAATTAATTCATTAATTCATCATTAATCTTTATTCAACTTGATTAATTAAGTAAATCATATTTATTTAATTATGTCGCTAACTTATTAAATCATCTTTCAATTAAATAATTTATTATTTAATTACCCCTTTTATCATATGTCAACTATAATTAAATATCTTTATTTAATTATTCATTTAACACCCTTTTCAACTGTAATTAAATATTTATTATTTAATTATTCAATTCCACCCTTTTTGAAAGTCAAATTAAATAAATTATTTTATTTATTTAATTAAATCTTCTATGCTCGAATGTTGAATTAAATTAACATTTAATTATTTATGTCACATTCCTCTATCATTCAGTTATCTAAGTCATTCACTCACCTTCTGACTCAAGATCTATTTTTAGTTCTCCAGTTGTCTTTGAATTCAACACCAGTTTATCTCTGCGAGAAGACTCTCTGTCACAACTAGTCGATTAACTAGTTCTAACTCATATGCATGTATGTGTTTATTAATTAAATATCTTTATTTAATTAATTAACTCAATTTTGCATTCGAATGCATTATTCTTCAACTTCTAACTTTGTCTTTTGCATAAAAAGTCTATTTCTTTTATTTTTGAAGATGAAGATTGGAACTCATGTTCTAAAATTAGTCTTTATCCTGCAGTTGAACTCACATTCTAACTCATGTTCTATCTTTCACATAACTCATTGCATGGCATTCATCAATCTCATCCATCGACCTCTCTTTCAATCTGAGTCGATCGTTTGAAAACACAAAATCTATAAAATGGCCTGTCATTATCATTATTCCCCCTCCCGAAATCATACACTTTTGAGAAGAGAAACAATCTTCGATATTTTGCTGAGACACTCGACGAAGTTATGCTTGCATTCAAACACACAAATATCTGAGGGCAAGAATAACAATACAGCAAGATGGAGAAGGGCAATTGAGATAAATCAAGGAAGTATTTGCATATTCGGTGAGATCATTCTAGTTTTTATTAGTTTAGATTAATCATGCTTACTTATCATTCTTTGTTGTTTTATTTAGATTAGAATTGATGTTTAATCTTGTGTAGCTTTAGCATCCACAATTCAAAAAAATCTGAGTTACATTTATATCATAGCATCAAATCATTTAGCAATAAACATGCATTTTGCATAAATCTCATTCTCCTAAGTTGTCATTTCAACAAGCTGCTACTTACACCAACTGAGAGCCAGCCACTAGCATTGAATCCTTGGAGATAGAGGACAATGAGATGCATTTGAAGGAGCTATTGTTACTTAGAGTTTGTTTTATCTTTGTAATTAGCTTCCTTCAATTTAATATTTCATTGGCAAGTGTTAGTTTATCCTTTTAATTAGTTCACATATTCTCACACATTTTTGGCGCACACTGTGGGGCCTTGCCCCATTTTTAATATTTTTATTGTAAGTTTTCCGACAAGTGACAGATTGGAGCTTCGTTTTAGTGCATACGAGTCGTGGATTAGTGCATACGAGCTCTATTTTAGTGCATTTGCAGTCTGTTTTAGCTCATTTACTTACTATTTTAACACATTTGTGGTTGATCTTTAGCACATACGAGTCGTGGATTAGCGCATACGAGCTTTGTTTTAGCGCATTTACAGTCTATTTTAGTGCATTTGATGGTTCTTTTAGTGCATACATAAGTGTAGCAAAACAAATCCTGATTTCGATGCCATCCACAGACAGAGATTTTTTAATTCAATTTTAAAGAAAAATGAAGCAATCCTAGGCTAGTCATTTAAATATGGAATTAAGCAATCCAAGGATAGTCACCAAACGTTATTTTTTCTTGGTTAAAAATGAATCCAATGTTTTTTGTGAAACAAAATCTTCACTTAGCATAGAAAATTGTCATTTGGATTTAAAATTGAACCATTTGTTTGCTGCGATTGCAAGGTAATAGGTTTATGCTCTCCCCTTTACTGGGTGACCAGAACACCAAACTTAGCTTTTTCATTTCAATGCAATTCATGCTTTGTTATGTCCTTTAGAAGGCTTTCCATAGTGGGAAAAAGTACTCACCCTACAGGGACGACCTAAGTGAGAACAACCAAAGCCAGGTTTTCCAACCCACTCTAATCAAAAGTGAATTTTGGGGAAACCCATATTCAACGGAAGTGAGCAAGATAACCATCCTCAAAATATGTGTTCTAAAGATTGGGAGGTCTCCTGAGGGAGTTTATCTATTGCCACGCTGAACAGATACATTTATTACGAAGCATAGTGTAGAAAGCCAACTGTGTCAGTATCCAAACATCATATTAAACACAGTGCAAGGGGAGGGAAGAATCTACCCCCAAGACACTCACCATATAATTTCCATAGATTTTTTGCTCAAGGGATTGAGAAATCTAACCTTGAGTACGCACCTAGAAAAGACAAAAACACGGGCACCCTCTAGGGGGTGACACAACTATGTAAGTTGACGCAATTTTAAGATGTGGGTTGTGGTTCCTATGATGACCTTTTTGACAACTAAGAGTGAGTCTATTTGAAGTGCTTATTTTGTTCAATACCCGGGAAAAATATCAAGAACATACACTCTTTGTTTAGATTTTAGGATTTGCAAAACAACTGTTTTCTACTATATGCCATGTTTTTCCATATTTAAATCAGATAAAGATCATCCAAAAACATCAAACTGTCAAAACATGTATGTCTTAGAATAGTAATTGGATAATTTAGCGCATCCCTGGTTTGTTTTGGTGCATCTGTGCTCTGTTTTGGTACATTTATGGTCTGTTTTAGTGCATCTATGTTTTGTTTCAGCGCATTCATGCTCTATTTTGGTGCATCTATGCTTTGTTTTAGTGCATTCATGCTCTGTTTCAGTGCATTCATGCTCTATTTTAGCACATTTGTGCTCTGTTTTAGCACATACTTGCAATAGTCTAGCGCATAGGTTGGATATTTTAGTGCCTCTACTGAAAATTTTAGCACATTTGTATTCCGAGCTTGGGTAATTTTTTGACACCTAAAACTCTGCCATCTCAATCTAGTCTTTTTCTATGCTCAGGGTCTGGAAGTCTGAAACTTTTGTCAAAAATTCCCTAGAGAAGAAGATTAAGAAGCCAAAGAAATCTCTTAGTTATAGGAAATCATTAAAAAAGAGGAAATTTTTATACCAAAGTCGAAAGGTTTTTCTTGAACACAAAACCTTTATTCATCGATATCACGACTTTGTTAGAGGTTTCACTGATGATTATGCTTTAGAACCATTATACTCATGAGCTTTATTTCAAAGAAGATCCCTTTCTCAAAGGCATAATCATAGTTAGCATATTCATTCCTCTTACATTCCCCAACCTGCAATTGTATACGCTAATCGTCCCAATCATATTCTGCAATAGATAGCTTAGGGGACATTAGGCATTTATCAAAATACTTATTTTTACAAAACTACAATCAAACCTCACAAAGTGAAAAATCATCTTTAATTTTGATCTTTGGTTTAATTCCGGCAAATAGGATCATCATCCTTTCAATCAGGGAATCATGAGCTAAAGATTAGAAATCTCATAAGTCATATCAATAGAATCTTCATTCTATTTTGACTTATATCCATCAAAATAGCTCTATTTCATTCTTTTAAGATTAGTAGAAGTTTGGAAAAAGCTTATGCCTATTGTCACAAGATCTCGAAAGCACATAGAAGGAGATGAAAGGGAAAGTAAATTAAGAAAAATGGGTGATAATGGTGATAAGGAAGAAAATATTTTTCATAAATCAAATATTGAGGATATAATGGAAGAAAAGCTTCAAGAAGCGTAATAGGATCCCCAATTCCATACTCTCATGGAAAGAGTTTTAGAAAAACAAAGAAAGATATTTCCTTTCATTAGCTAATCAAGGAGCTAAGTTACCTATCTATTTCGACATGGAAGGGCTTAGAGAAAATCTTGAAGCCCCTCTTAATGATTTTAGTGCTCTTACTCAACAGATAAAAGCATTGCAAGGGAAAATAAAGGAAATCTAGGGGGGTACAACAAAGAAGTATGTTTTGGATGATATTTGTCCATATCCATTTGAAATGAGTCTTCAAATGAATCCTTTTCCAAAACATTTCAAAATTCCAAAGTTTGATAGGTATAATGGGAAAAATGATCCCATTGATCATGTGAGGGATTTCTGAAATATGAGCTTAGAATTTGCTCATGAAGATACCTACCTAATGCGATTGTTTTCATGAAGTCTAGGTAGAAAATACATGGAGTGGCTTTCCAAGATCACTCCCCCCATCAGAACATTTGAGGAGTTAATAAATAAATTCATATCGCAATACTCCTACAATATCCAACACTAGATAACCATGCTTGATTTGTGTAAAGTGAAAAAAAAGGTTGGGGAATCTTTCACCACATTTTTACAAAGATGGAGAAGGGTGTTTTCCAGATACTCCCGTCCTGTTCCTAAAATGGAAAAGATGGAGATCTTTATCAACAGTTTGAATCAAGAGATGAGTTATAGGCTAAACCTTCACTATCCTCAATCATTTGAAAAATTGATTGAAAATGCGATTACTATTGAAGGTGCCTTGGTCAAGCGTGGAGTTTTAAAGATTGATAAAGAAGGTCCAAATTCGTACAACAATAATAACAACAAAAAATCATGATTTTGGACTCGAAATAAAAATGTTGTGATTGATGGGGTAGTAGATGCTAACAAAATGAATATGAAGCTTGTTGTTCTCAATATAGCAGGGGTTCAACGTAGAAATAATGCTAGAAATTCTGGTACCCAAGGCAATAATTCCAATCAAGGAAATATGACCAACAATCGTGGTTACAATCCTAGAAATAATCAAAATTCAAATGCGCCTAGATCTCAATTTTTCTCAAATCGACGGAGTTTTAATCCCTTGGGCCAGTCTTTGAAATCCATTCTTAAAGAACTATTGAATCAAAATGCTATCACATTTTTGCCACAAAGAGATTATGAGCCTCGAGTTAAACCACCATCATGGAATGACTCACACTTTTTTGAATATCATAGATGTAAAGGTCATAAGACAAATAATTGCTAAGGGTTAAAGAGTCTTGTTCAAGATTTGATTGATAACTGTACCATCACGGTTGAGGGACATAATGCCAATGATGACCATCAGGCATTCAAAGATCCTCTCTCCAATTATCAAAAAAGGGGAATCTTTGGGTGACAAAGGAAAGGATATAAATCATGTCTACGACACCATAATCAATCATATTTCTACTGATGATTAGTAAATCAACACTATCAGAATCAAAGGAAAACAAGAATATCGAGAGGTCAACGCTACAACAAGGGGACCGGCCAAAATCATTGTAAAAGTAATTTCATCTAAGGAAAAAATTCCCCCTCCAAGTCAATACAATTTGGTCGATCAACTACGGAAAACATCGTCCCAAATTTCTATCTTGGAGCTCTTAAAATTATCACCTGCACATAAGGACACTCTGGAAAAGGCACTCGTAGACACAACTATGTCTCCTAATTTGGATATCAATAAATTTCAAGTCATGGTGGGACACTTGTCCTCATCCACATGTTTATCCTTTACTGAGAAGGATGACTCATCCATGACCCATCCCTATAATTCATCACTTTACCTTGAGGTCATGGTTCATAAAGCCTAAATTAGACGTGTCCTAATAGATGGGGGAGTTGGATTAAACATTTGTACTTTGAAATTGGTCCTTGGTTTGGGATATTCAAAAGAATCTATAGATACACGAAGGAAAATTACGATCAAAGCATACGATGATGAGGAAAGAGCTTCCAAAGGCCTCATCATGTTACCAATCAGAGTGGGACCTATTGTGAAGAATACCTTTTGTCAAGTTCTAGATCAGGATCTATCCTATAACATCCTCTTGGGTCGCCCATGGATCCATGAGATGCAAGTTGTTCCATCCACTTATCATCAATGCTTGAAGTTTCCATATGATGGACAAGAAGTAACAATACTGGTCGATCACATTAGCAGTCAAACTTTTTCTAATCTAAGAGAAACTCAGGACACCTTTGTCTTGCATAACAAAGAAGATTTTGCCATTTCTACCTCCAAATACAATGAACAAGCAAGAGAAATGATAAGTAATTCTGGCACCAAGCTAAAATTGAAAGATAATGGGGTGGGAGAATATTCCTTATGTCTCTCTAATCTACTCATATCTCCAAGATCCCATGGTCAACCATCAACATCCATACAACAGGCTACAACAGCTTTAGCCTCAACTTTAGTTTCCATCACCAAGTTTGATGGAGGATTTATCAAAGAAAATGAAATAGAAGATAGAGATAGCTTTGATTGGCTTTATAAAGATGAAGAGGAATCAATAAAACATGTCAAGTTACCCACAGATCAATATGGAAAAGGTTATGCAATAATGCAGCAAATGGGTTATGAAGGAAATGGCCCTATTGGAAAAATAAAGGAGGGTATTGTTGAACCTATCCAACTAAAAATAATGCACCCAAAGGATAAAACTAGGTTAGGATATGGTGAGGATACAAAGGAAGTAGTACAAAGAATATCCAATGTGGGGTTAGCTAAAACAATTTTGAGAATTCAAGAAAACAATTCTGACACTGACTCCAATGAATATGAATGGGACACCATCTTTGATGATAAGTTCCAAAGAGATAAACAGGTGGATTTCATACACAAATTCACACCCACATTCATACAATGGGAAAGCTCAAGGCCTTCGCTTGATTACGTTATACAAAGCGATCATGACTCAAGTGAGGACGATTCAATTCAAAGCGAGATAGATCATCAATAGGAGGATACCATCATAGACCTTTCCCAGAATGAAGGTAATGATAGCATCATGACCTTAACGACTAGTGAACTTACTCAGCCTAATGATCCATTTCCTTTGGTCCATCCTGAACTCATTGATTGGGAACAAATTGCACCAATTGACATCCTAAATTTTCCAAATGATGAAACCATCATAAACTTCCTTTGTTCATCCCAATTAGAAACAAGTTCCACTAGGGAATCACAAGATCAAAGTTTTCGACAGGAAAGTGCCAAGTTTCTCAGCTATGAAATTAATAACATAAAAGAAAGATCTAATGGTGAAAACCTAACAAAGGCAGTATTAGATCATGAAAAAGAGAAAAATAAAAAGAGTATCTAACGGTGAAAACCTTTCAAAGGCACCGAAAGATGGGAAACTTGACACTCTTCCAGAACACTATTAGGAAAGGTCTTTTATTCTAATAGAACCAACATCAGCGATCAATTTAGGTACTATGGAGTAACCCAAAGTCTTACAATTGGCCGCATCATTAAAAAAAGAGGAAATCTTGGGGTTCACGAAATTTCTCAAGAACAAACAAATCAATTTTGCATGGTCCTACACAGATATGCCTGGATTAGACCCAGATCTCATCATGCATCATCTATCTATCATGCCGGGGAAAACTTGTGAAGCAGAAACTTAGAAAAATGCATCCACATGTTGCATTATTGGTCAAAGAGGAGTTAAAGAAGCCTTTAGATGTTAGATTCATTTGGTCTATAGACTATGTAGAATGGATCTCCAATATCGTGCCTGTATCAAAGCCAGATGGAAGAATCAAAATTTGTACAGATTTTCAGGATTTAAATAAAGCATGCCCTAAAGATGACTTCCCTATCCCAAACATAGATATTATTGTCGATTTGACTACTGGAAATGCTATGTATTCACTAATGGATGGATTTTCGGGATACAACTAGATAAAAATTGCATCTGAGGATCAGGATAAAACAACGTTCACATGTCCTTGGGGTACATATTGCTGGAATGTAATGCCATTTGGACTCAAGAATGCAGGAGCTACTTATCAATGAGCAATGACTACCATTTTTCATGACATGATGTACACATTCATGGAAGATTATGTCGATGATCTTTTAGCCAAATGACACACTAGAGAAGGACACTTAGATATCTTGTCTAAATTTTTTGATAGGATGGAAAAATTCAAAGTGAAACTTAATCCAAAGAAATGTGTCTTTGGGGTAGATTTTGGAAATCTTCTAGGGTATATTGTGTTAGAAAAGGGAATTGAAGTGGATCCAAAAAAGGTACAAGTAATCCTTGATATGCCACCTCCAAGAAACATCAGTCAACTATGCTCATTGCAAGGATGGTTGCAATCCATCAGGAGATTCATTGGGCAACTGGCGGATACGAGTTTACCATTCACTCATCTCTTACATAAGAATGTTCCTTTTAAATGGGAAGAAAAATGTGAAGCAACAATTGATCAAATAAAGCATTATATAATAAATCCACCAGTGTTGATTTCACTAGTGCAAGGTGAACCACTCATATTATATATTTTTGCCACACAGGTATGCTTAGGAGCCTTATTGGAACAAGAAGACAACTCAGGAAAGGAGTGAGCAATATATTATATCATTCAAACTTTGACAAGACATGAGATAAATTATACCTTCATTGAAAAACATTGCTTAGCAATAGTGTTCACTTATCAAAATTTGTGATACTATATGCTAGCCCATACAATAAAGCTTGTGGCTAAGATTGATCCACTCAAATATCTTCTAAGTAAGGCAACCTTAACTGGAAGATTCACTAAATGGGTCATGATCCTGAGTGAGTTTGACATTCATTATGTGGATCAGAAGGCTATAAAAGGACAGGTAATAGCAGATCAGTTGGTAGAAGCACTGATGCAAGCAGAACATCCAATACACATTGATTTTCCTGACATTGATGTATTCACAACAGCTATTAACCAATCATGGACACTCTATTTTGATGGATCCTACACTCAACATGGTTGGGGGGTAGGAATTATTTTCATCACACCTCAAGGACATATAATTCCAAAATCTTATCAGCTAATGTTTCCTTGCACAAACAACATAGCTGAGTATGAGGCACTGTTAATTGAATTGAGAATTGTAGTAGACTGGAAAATCACAGAAGTACAAGTTTTTGGTGATTCACAACTTGTCATAAATCAAATCAATGATGAATATCAAACTAAGGATGACAAGTTAATGCCTTATAAGAGAATGGTGGATGACTTCAAGAAATATTTTGTTGACATCAAGTTCATACAAATTCTGCGTACTGATAATAAAGATGCAGACACCATGGCTACAATTGCATCATTGCTCCAATTGTTATAAAATCAAGCATGATACGATTTCTTGGTGGAACAATTTTTTTTTCCTACCTATGACGATCTGGAAACCCAAATTATTTGTCACCTAACCAGTTCTGATTCTCCCTTGTATGGCCAAATCTATACTTACCTAAAAGATACTACTTTTCCCCTAGATTTTTCTAGAAATCAAAAAATAAATTTCATACGCCAATCTTCTCATTACACCTTAATTGTTGACATCTTATATTGATGTGGTCTTGATGGTACCCTCCTTCAATGTCTCGAATGCAATGAATAAAAAAAGGAATTACAAGAGGTACATGGTGGTATTTGTGGGACACATTCAAGTGGACTAACCTTAGCCAAGAAACTTGTTAGAATGGGTTACTATTGGTTGACCATGGAGAAAGAATCATTTATCTTTTTCAAGAAATTTTGAAAATGTCAAATTCATGGGAATCTCATTCACGCTCCTACTCAGGAATTACAACCCTTCACTACAACATAGCCTTTTGCTTAGTGGGGATTGGACCTAGTGGGAAAGATACATCCATCATCATCAAATGGACACAAGTTCATTATTACAGCTAATGAGTACTAGACTAAATGGATTGAAGTTGTTCCCCTAACAACTGTTACCGAAAAAAAAATTTCATCAATCATTTTGAACTATATCATATGTCGGTATGGCATTCCCAACTCCATTATTACAGATAATGGAAGACCTTTCAAAAATCAAGATGTTGATGAACTCTGTGAAATATTTCACATCCAACACAAGTTCTCTACCCCTTATTATTCACAAGGGAATGGCTAAGCAGAGGCTTCAAACACAATAATTCTAAAGATTTTGAAGAAAACAATGAATGAGGTAGGCCGTGATTGGCATGTCCAATTAAATCCAGCATTATGGGCATATAGAACAAGTATTCACACACCAACAGGTGCCACCCCATATGCCTTGGTTTGTGGAGCATAAGCTATTTTGCCATTAGAAGTTGAGATTCCCGCACTTTGAGTATCACTGAAAGGGTTGGTAAATGATGAGGATTATAGAGTATCAAGGTTGCAAGAGTTGGAACTACTTGATGAACGATGTCAAACTGCAGTTAATCATTTAAAGGGATATCAACAAGTTATATCTCGCAGCTATAATCATAGAGTCAAACCACAAATTTTTCATGTGGGTGACTTGGTTCTCAAATAAAACCCTCATAATCAACAGGATCAAGAAAATAAAGGCAAGTTCAAGCCTAATTGGTTGGGTCCGTTTATCATCATTGCAACATATGGATCGGGGGCATATTAGTTGTCAACATCAAACGGGGACCTGTTTGAAGATCTGACCAACAACATTCACCTGAAGAAATTTTATGCCTGAAAAATATCAAAAACAATATAAAAAGTCTTGAAAAAATTTCAAAAACAATATAAAGAGTCATGAAAAAATTCATAAAAACTGGAAAAATGTGTCAATATAGTGAAAACCTGGCAAACATGCATCTTTTGACATAGCAAAAAATACGAAAAAAAATCAAAATCAAAAAATCAAAAAATCAAAAAGAGAAAAATACAAAAAAAAAATCGAAAAAAGTGCAATAAAAACAAATGGTGAAAATCTGGCAAACAAGCATTATTTGTGATTTGTTTGCCTCTCTCATCTATTAGGATACATTCTGCATATCCATCTTTCATCGAAATCACATACTTGCCTAGCCATCACATCTGCATCATTCATCCAAACATTTCCTTGAAACAACAAGGATTTCATCATGGCTTGATGATTAATGTTATCCTTAGTAGTAGTTTGTGTCTAACAGGCGTCAGAGCGTAGGGTCATTGGGGGAAATTCTCTTCTTGGAGCTTTTTGGCAGACAAATGACAACATATGTCAAGTATTGGAATATCAGAAACAACAAACTTATCCATTCAAAACTGGGTCTAAATGACTATTTGACAGAAAATTAAAACAAATTGGATGATCTTAATCTGAATAAAATGAATGACAAACTTAAAGAATAAGTTGAATTTTTGTTTTAACACTTGATGACATCATATCTTTGAAGCGGTTCAATGATGTACTGAACTTGAATCACAAGGAAGGAGTATGATTTTTCTTTGGTTGGTGTGTGTAAGCTAATCACTAGTATTGTGCAAATTTGTCATAGGACATGCTCTACAATGTATCATTTATGAAATTTCAGAATTTCCATAGGAAAATGGTTAACTTTTGTCTATTTATGCAAACAATACTCAGGTCATCTTGGTTTAGTTATACCTCAATTTTTGTATTAACTTGCTACATCAAAAATCATGGAAGCAATACTCAGGTCATCATTGGTGCTAATATCCCCTTTGATGCTTGTACTAACTTTCAACATATCAAAAGGTTCAATGATGAAAATTACACATAATCGGCTCATAAAATGGGAGAATAGTTCAATTTTACATTCTAGGGTTGCATAATTCATTTAGATTTGCATTTGGGGCTATATAATAGATTTTTGGAGGTTTTTGAAAAAAAAACATATATCTTTTAAGACACTAATTGAGTACACTTGGACATTTATGACATCTCATTTCATTATCCTTTTTTATATTTCATCATTTTATATTTTAGGATATCATTATCATTCCATTTTTGTATTTATCATATTTTCACATCATTTTTAATTATCATTATCATTTCACATCATTATTAGGCCTCATTTTATCATAATCATTATCCATTTTAGTTCATATGCCCATTTTCATATCATGTGCATATAATTTGAATGTCATATCATTCATTAGTGCATATCATTTCATTGATTATTCATCTCATTTATATCATTTCACCTCAATTTTCATCATCATTTGCATAAAACATACATTGATAAAAGAAAGATGCATCCATTTTCATTCATTACATACATTATATAGGAAAATCAGTCACCATCATGTTAGAAATTATTTCATCATAAAACATATTACATCATATCATCATTGCATCATCATCATAGAAAACATACATTGCATAAAATAAAAACATCGTCATTTGCAGTTCATATCAAAGTGCATATATCATCATCCATAACCATGCATAATCATAAACCACATAGCATATAAAAGAAAAAATCCATAACACATACATGTCGAATCACCACTGCATATCATAAATCTCATCAAAACAAATGTCTAGGTGTACAATGATATCAAATGTCTAAACAAGATATATAAAATACAATGGCCAAGTCTATCCATAAATCATCACTGAGGGGTATCCGGATGTGGAACATGACTACTGCTGCCTACTAAAGTTGTAGGTCTCGCTAGATCTCTGCTATCAGAAGCCCTGATCTCTCATCTAACAGGATGTCCCACACTCCTAGTGTCACTCCTGGTGTGAATGCGTGAGTGAGTCTATGACCGGGTACCTGACTGAGTATGAGCTATCCTCCACTCAGGTGGCACTGCCTCAAAGTATCTGATCCTGTAATACTCAGCTTGTTGAGCAGTTTCCAGTCCCTTTGCCACAACCTCTCCAATGGAAGTGCTCTTGACCGACCTCAGGAGTCTCTCTGCTACTCCCTCAGCCTGAATGCACCGCTCTGAAACTATCTCGCTCTGCTGTGAGCTAAGCTACCTATGGGTCAAGAGGTGGTGGTTGTGCAGCCTATGCCTGTAACTGGATGATAGTAGTCTCTGCCTATGCTAGCTAACTCCAAAGAGTCTGAACCTCTACCTGCAAGCTGTCCATCTATCCCTATGATAGAGCTTTGATAGTAATGTGTGGAGCTGAAGTACTCAACTGGTCCACCACTCTAGCTATGTGAGGCCTCGTCCTAAATGGAACATCAAAGAAAAATATTTTCCCACCACCACCTATGTCATCCCCATCATCATCACTATCATTGGAGCTATCTGACTCCTCCTCATCATCCACCTCCATAGCCACCCCACCTATATCCTCTGTCTGTGGTTGCCCTGCCTGTGCCTGACCCTGTGGCTGCCTTGCCTCTGCTTGTGCCTCTAGTTGTCGGTGTGCCCATCATATAACTGGTCCACCTAATAGTGGAGCAGTCTCATCTGGACTAGTCAACCTTAGAAATGGATGTGAATAGAAGTAAGCGACATAATCATCCATCATGTGAGAATCTATAACCTCAGGATGTATGGCCTAAAACTCTGGTTGTAGATCTGTGTACTCAACCCTCACTGCCTCAAAAGTGATAAATGGCCCCCACTCTGGAACATCCTCATGGTGTCTCGCATAGTGAGCCACACCCTGTGGAATCATCTATACCCGTCCATACTACCTCACTACTCTCATAACAAAAAACTGCTCAATGATGAAGGGTGTACAACCAATCATATATCTAGCTATCCTACATTAAGGAAGCTCTATGTCATCCTCATCCCATGCCTTGCAGTTAAGAAATAGCCTCCAAATGACGGTATCCATGTCATCCAACATTCGCCGCTAGTACTCTAACTTGCCCAACATCGGCTGGACAAGGAGACCTATGTATGCATAAAAATATGGATAGCCTAGTGGGCGATCTCTCCAAACAATAGGGCAGATGATGGAAATATGCTCCCATGCCCAAATATGTAGAAGAGTAACTCCGAACAAGATAATCTTCCCATCTGTGTATACCACCTGATGAAGATCATGGTACAAATAGGAAAGCATGCATATCTAGTCTGATGGGGGAGCATGTCTTCTTAAATTTGACCCCAACCTACTGATAGTCCCTTTGACCTACGATCAGGACAAAGGAAGCCACCAATGAAACCTACTAGAACTAATGGAAGTGGGGCATAAATCTAAACCATGTCTCTCCAAGGAACCTCATAACCACTAACATGGGGATCCTGAAAGACTCTTTGTAAGGCATCTATGCCCCAATCTCCTTGTGATCATAGATCAAAAGCTCACCAACTACTGGGATGCCTCAAATCCTGTACACATCCTCAGGAGTCACAATAATCTCCCCAGTCAGCAAGTGAAAGGTATTATGCTCACTATACCATCTCTCAGATAGTGCGGTCAACAGTGCCTTGTTGACCCTATATTGTGGAATCCTAAGCAGGGAACCCAACCCACATGTCGCAATCACCCCTATCTCTACCTAAGATATTTTGGGAATCATGTCCCATGCACGGGGAAATCACTCTCTGATTTGGAGGATGTTAAAATCCTCTTATAACATCAAGCACATCAAATCAATCAGCAAGGATTATCAGAAGAAAATATCGCACTAATCATATCAAATCAAGTGAATCATATCAACATCATCAATCTATCATTACTATTTGTCTTTCAATTAGGAAAGCAAATTTATCAAATCATTACTATTTTTTCTTCAAGAAGGAAGGAAAATTTATCATTTTCTACTATTTGTTTTTTATTCAAACATGGAAACAAATTGAACAGCCAATCGGCTCAATATCAAATCATTACTATTTGTCTTTCAATCAGGAAAGCAAATTTATCAAGTCATAACTATTTGTCTTTTAAGAAAGAAGATAAATTTATCAGATCATTACTCCAATCAGGCTAATCTATCCTTGGTGATATTCAAAAGCATCAAATCAGTTGACTAATATAGCAACAGTCATCAAACAAACACCAAATCTATCTCAAAATTTCAAAATCGGAAAAATTTCATGGATGCGCTAAAAGAGTTCATCAATGCGCTAAATCATCAATGCGCTACTTTATCGATGGATGCACTAAAATAGAGGTTAAATGTGCTAAATCATCAATGCATTAATATATCAAGGATATGCACTAATCTACTTCGCCTATGCACTATTTGATCAATGGATGCACTATTTTATTAGCTCCTATGTGCCATTCTAGCCGATGTGCTAATCTATCCATCAATGCACCAATCTTAACATCTATGGGCTAAAAAAAATTTTCATTGCACAAGTTTGGATGCGCTAAACTACCTATTCTATGCGCTAAACTATGGTTTGTATGAACTAAAGTAAAATCCTATGTGCTAAAGCAGGCATTCGAAAATCCTAAAAATTGGAAAAATATTCAAAAATATGATTTAAATTCACAAAGGAGGATGAGATCAACTTATCGGAGGTCCATACATAGTTGGTCTCTAATGATGACATGCTCACTTGAATTGGTGGTGCTCGTAATGGATCCGCATCTTAGAAATTCTTCTCAGAGCTCTGAAAACTGCAAAAGGCTAATGTTCAAATGACAATGAATTTTCACCTTTTCCACCTTTTAAGGGGGTAAAAGAGAGGTTATTTTTATTTTTATTTTTAGTGTGCAAAGTGCTATTTCAGGAGATAAATCGACAATTTCACTCCAAAAATCATCTAAATTATTTTAATAATCATCATCATCATTCAAATTATGTGATTTATCTCTCGAAGGGGCATATAGCATTAGTCAATTTTCAAAGTCAGAGGCAAATCTTCATTATCTGAATTTTTTTTTGAAGCAATGCGTAAAACACATCACTTCAAAGAGGGGCAAAATGTACACATCTAAAAATGGTCACATTTAATCAAGCCTGTTAATTAATTAAATATGAATTATTTAATTATTATTCTTCTAAACTCATCTACATATAAATAAATTTAATTATTTATTTATATCGTTCACTTTCTAAATTCTTCCAATTTAATTAAATAAATAAGTTTATTTAATTATTACCATTCTTCTTAATTAATTAAATAGATTTCACAATTTATTTATATTAATTATCATGTAAATTTAAATAATGTTCCTCATTTCACATTTAATTAAATATTCCTAATATTTAATTGAACACTTTCTAATTCTTCATTTCTTCACATTTAATTAAATATTCTAAATATTTAATTAGAAACTTTCCTCACCTCACACTTAATTAAATATTGTAAATATTTAATTACCCACCTTTTTCACCTTTCACATAATTAAATATTAATTATTTAATTATGGAAGCTTCTAAATTCATTGGCACATGTAATTAAATAAATTTATTTATTTAATTAGGAATTATCCTCAAACTTTCAACTAATTCTCATAAATGAAAAGACAAATGGCATATTTGTTTCCATTTTTGAATGAGGATGGTTTTGTGGGTTGAAAACATCTCCCATTTTTCTCTCAACCTTCCATCTTTTTCTCAACTTCTCAATCTCTCACCGTTCATCTTGACAGGTTTGAAACTCAACCGTTGATCTTGGCCAACTAGATTCTTGCCTCCAAAAATCTATAAATACAACCCTCTTGTGAGTTGAAAATGATCCTAGATTTTGTGAATTCAAGCATGATTACTATAGATGCATTCGAATCAGCATCTTAGCATAAAAATTTCAAGTTCATAGCATAGCATTTCAGTTTTTATATCATAGCATCAAATCATTTAGCAATAAACATGCATTTTTCATAAATCTCGTTCTCCTAAGTTGTCATTTCAACAAGTTGTTGCTTACACCAACTGAGAGCTAGTAACTTGCATTGAATCCTTGGAGATATAGGACAATGGGACACAATTGAAAGAGTTGTTGTTACTTAGATTTTATTTTATCTTTTTAATTAGCTTCCTTCAAGTTAATGTTTCATTGGTGTGTTGGTTTATCCTTTTAATTAGTTCACATATTCTCACACACAATTTCAACTTGAGTAGTTTAGAACTTGTCCAGTTTGTACAAATTTTTGCACCCTACACTTAATTTCATGTTTTCTTCCTTCCATTTGACATTATCACATGTGTTATCATTCCTCCTTTATCTAAAATAATATTCACTCATCTTGAGTTGAATCCTTTATAAAATTGAATAATTTGAACTTATTGAGTTGACCACCAAAGTGTTTGGTTTAGCACCTAGGATGTCATATTTAATGACAAGTCCTACGAAACTAGAGTACATCATATTATTAAAAGATTTAATGTCATAAAGTATCTTATAATCTTTAGATTTAGAACACATCAAATCATATATAGTAATTTGCATTTGTATCAATAGATATTATGTATTAGGTTGAAGCATAATAGTTTATCCCACTCCTAGGTCACATGTTGAATTACCAACTTATGTAAAGTAGTGAGTCCCAATCTTGGGATACAAGGAAAAAAAATTATGTTAATTGTATATGATTATTGATTATCCTAAACATTTGATGTGGGACCAAGATTTCCCTCCAAACCACATGCATCAATTTTAATGGTTAAATATTTATCATTGTATGTCATAGTTTTGGAGACCAAATAAATTCATATAAATATATATTTTTTGACTAAGTTGCCACCATTTTTAACTTTCTAAAAAATTATAATGTTATTAGATTCTATTTGAATAACTTATTTTAAATTTTTATAATAAACATAGGTATATTCTAAAAATAATATCTATTTGAGATACTAAGAAAAATAACAAACTAAGTTAAAATTTATTTTTTAAATTGTATTATGTTCCATATTTGTGTCCTTTTTTAATGGAAAAATTAAATTTTAATTTGGATATATACATAAAGAAAATGTGTTACACAAAAATATAGTTCTAGATTTTAATTATTACTTATTAAAATTTGCAACATAACATTAAATAAAAATACCAAAGAATATCTATACACTATATATTGAAGCTAATAATCTATGTCAAATAAAGCATAAAAATATTTAATTTGTAGTTCAACTCATGGAATAAAGGAAAATATTACTTAATAAAATAATAAAAATATAGTAGAGACTTTATTTAAAACTAATTAAGTGTGATATAAATATTTATTTATATAAAATTTATGAACTGAATCTATATAGAGAATGCCCAAAATCAATAGTTCACATTATCATTTAATCATTGATTGTTTATGCATAATAATTAATTAGATGTGATAAATGTTGAATTAAATTAATTTTAATAACCAATAAATACAAAAGAGTAAGAGTAGTATGTTGTTACTCTAGTAGGAATATTGTATTCATGTGTCTTCAATACTTTAAATATTCAAAAAAATAATGAAATGCTAGGTTCAATATTTGGTTTGAGCACAACCAATCCCCAAATATCTTCATTAACATTGTGTGGTACAAAAGCATACATCAATATTGGAGCACAATTTTTTAGATATGTGAAATAGAAATAAATAGAACCATAACAAGGAAGTAGAATCATACACGATTGTAAGATGCAACCATGTGTAGCATTTACCAATATGGAAGACACCAAATATAGATAAATTTTAAAGATTACACTCTATATCTACTATCTTGATTTCAAGATTGAATATCATGATGCATTCCCTAATCAATTATGTCAACATACATCATTAAAGAACTAATCAATTCTATCCTTTCTCTTTATATTTACTAGTCTTTACTTATATAATAATTTAAATTTTAACAATACATTTTATTTATTAGGCTTAAATGAATCACATAGTTTTCTCTATTTTCTTGTATTTATCATCTAATTAAATAACAAATATTTAAAAAATTATTAATAATTTTTAACAAAAAAACATCATTATTAATGAATATTAAAATTTAATACTTTTATATTTTCATAATTTACACCAAAATACAGTTAATGACAAAACACAAATTTCAAATTTCAATCACAAACATTTGCATAATTTGTAAAAGGCTTCTTCCTATACATGCACTAAATAAAATCATAACAACATCTGATCAATAAAATTATAAGAACTTGGTCAATTAAACTACCATTGTGACACTCATGGACATGGAATCGACACCACCAAGATAGACATATTTAGTTCTAATAACTAATTAATAATATGAAACATAATTCCAAGTCACATGTCATGATATAAAATATATATCAATAGTAATCTTAAGGTAAAAAAAGAGAGAACAAGACCTAGGTGTCGACCTATTCCTCAGAGGCTCGTCTTTGATGGCCTTGCCTATGTATTGTGAAAAGACTTCGTAGTTTAAACAACTTGGCATTCACCCAATTCATATTTGATTGACCAGCAATCACACATTTCACCTGTTTAAAACACCACTAAATCACAATAGTAGTAAATACAAAGAATGATCAACAACAATTAATCTACTAGAGGCATCTCTTTTTACTACAGAAATAATGGTTAACAATCCCAATTGCAATGCTCCTCGAGGGTCACTAGACACAATAGATAATCAAGAATGATCTAGGATGAAGGTAACCATATTATATCTCGAATAGATGATTATAATACAAGTTGTGGTTTTAATCCATACAATACAAGAATCGCCATATAACATTAAATAAGATTACTGGGTGAAAGGTTAACAAGACAATCCACATATTGAATCTTTCTAGACAATTCAACCATCATACACTTGGTTGACTAACACAAGGGGTATAACCCTTAGGTTCAAAGATGACTACCTCAATCACTCTCATAACCCAATAACACTGGCATATATGAAACTCATCTCTCTACTCCAATTCATCCTATGCCTCTATTGTTTTATTTATAAACTAAATGAGTGGGTACACAATCCTTTCTAGGGCCCTTTTTCCCCAAACAGTTCCATAGTTGGCTACCACCCACTTAGGTGAAGTTGGGGATTAGAAAAATTGTTAAGGATATCTTAACAACATAAGGGTATAGATATATTTTGAAATGGATCTCTCGCTCTCTACTAGAACGACTATCCTACTCATTGTTGAAACCCTCTTGCTTTCTGTGAATGGTGCGCCATTGGATTTTGGTGCGCTGTTAGCTTCTAGGGCGTCATTGGATTTTGGTGTGATGTCAGCTTCTATTGGGTTAGTTTTTTCCATTGTTGGGTCATGTGTTGTTGGCCCACAGGTTTTTGTAGATGGTTTGTTGCTTGCTATTGGGCCGTCGTTGTCTTCATATGTGTCTCTTGATGGTTCATGACCTATGCTAGGTGGGTTTGCTGCTTTTGATTTTCCTCCTTTAGGGTTTGGGTCATTGCACGTGGACGTCCCTATTTCATGCCCTGCTTCTCAGTCCTTTGCTAAGGTGGTTAGTTCTAGTGGTAAAATCCCTTCTTCTTCTCTTCCCTCTTTTAAGGGTAAACCCTTACGGTGCTCTTCTTCAGCTCCTTGATGGTAGGAAGTTGTTGTTATCACAATTCCCATCCATTTAATTTTAATGTCAACCTAGGGGGTGTCTAAAGCTGTTTGCAGTAAGAGTTGGATCGGTCTTGGGGGGGTTTTCATAATCTTGGCTCAGTTAGGAGCGATTCAGAGCTATTTCCCTATTTTTTTTATTCCTTTTTTTAAGAGTTTTTATGAACTAACATTCTATTCTTGATTTATCCTAAATGACTTAGAAATGGATTCTAGATAGAGAAATTTTGTTTCAAGACAAATACTTCGTGAAGGAATGGAGAACTAAATTAATCTAATTTGTAGAACTTGAAATCCAATTAAAACTTGAGTAACTACTTGAAAATAAACTATTCCATTCCTCACTTACTAGACTGACAACTAATTATTTTCCTTTGCACAAAATTCATCAACATGGTATCACAGATTATTTTAGTTATATAAATGAATTCTGAACTAAAAATGAACTACATAACTTGATAAAAAAAATAAAGAAAGAACAATGATGCAACAAAACTTTGATCTAAGTTACCTTCAACTTATGAAAATGAAATGATTTCAGCTTAAGCTAACAATAAAATGAAGCATAGCAGTATTAATCAAATAGTCAAATCTGAACAACTAACAGGGTCACCTCATTCGAAAATCAAGTCGAAAGAATCCTTGAACACAATGTTGAGATCAAATCCCTTCTTATTTCCAAGTAATGTGCCCAAAATAGGGTCGAGTTACATAAAATATTCTAATCCTAATAACAAAAAGGAAATTACATGAGAAAGATCAAAAACTTGATACAATCTAACATCCACCTGTGTTGGCTATGGATATAAATATCCAATATTATTTTGAAAACATCAAAAAAGCGAGAATTTTAATCTTCTTCCAATCCAAAAGATATCCTAACGTGCAGGAATAAGTTGACGTTGATTCTTGTAACTGTCCTTAGTTGCATTGATTTCCAAATTTATGAACTGGTGTATAGTGTTGGAGCTTGAGTTTTAGTAGGTCATATCTTTATCCAGCACGATGAGTTATAAGATCGGCATCATAAATTATTTGAAGATGGGCCACAAACAATTTCACCATCCCTTACTTTGAAACAAAATCAATTATCATATGGTTGAACATTAAATATTAACTCAAGATACATGTACTTGTATAATAAATCATTATTAGTTTAATCACCACATTTTAATCATGCATAAATAGGGAATAAGCATTTATATTAACCATACACATTCTAAGTTTTTATACTTTCACAAGCTCATAAAACATACATAAAAGAGAGAATTATGAGTTTTCAAAGCCAAACATAAAGTATTTAAAAGGTTAAAAATTAATGATTATGAGGTCAATGCAGAGCCTCATCATTCTCCTCCTCCTGAAGTTAACCATGTCCTCATGGTTTATCTAGGTGGAATATGAATTCCCCTGTTGATGGATTCCATCCAAAGAGCATAGTCAAAGACTCCTCCTCTATATGCAACTATAGTTCTTGTTGATACTGCAAACCCATTGTTATTCTCTAGTTTCTCATACCATGTTCTAAGAACCTTTATTGGTATCTGTGTAGGTGCATTAACCTTTGGAGTAGGCATAAGAATTATAGGCCAGCTGAATCTCATACCAATCCAGAATTCTTGTTGTTCATGGATTAAAATGATTTCTTGCCTCACACGTGTCAAGCTCCATCTAAGGTTATTGGGTGATATTGGTTCTCTCCTCTTTATTGCATCAGGAAGTAACCTAAATCTTTCTTCACATGCTTGAATGGATAGAGGAGGAAGAACTCCCTCAATATTTTGAAATGCTGCAATTCTTTGCAATAAATTCCTTGTATAAACCGGAGTAACATCATTTAACCTGGATATAGACCTAAATATGTCAATATACCAGGCTGCTGTTGGGTATTCATTTCTCATCGACAATCCATATGTCTATTGCATGATCTTGTATTCTTCCATCCGGGTTGACCATTCAGCATTATTTTTCAAAAGTGAAACAAAAGATTTGATTTGAAGCTCTCCTACATAAAGATTGAACAATGAGTAGTAAGAGTCTCCCATAAGAAATCCATGTTGAAAGAATTCACACATTTGATTCTAGACATCTGGACAACTACTAGAATAAGATTCCATAAACTCATAATCCGCCAAGAAATCAATAGGTCTTTTTAACAAAATTTGATTTACTTTCCATTTTAGAAACAATTCCCTAAGAAATAAATCATAAACAACATAAGGTTTTCTTGTACAAACTAAAGAAAATGCAATATCCACAGTCCGGATAACTCTCTCCTCTGCCTCTTCTTTTTCCGTGATTGCCTTATCTAACTATTTTTGAAGTTCCTTGTTAAGTTGCTTATATCTCATAGCAGTTAAGGAAAGGTATCTAAGCTCTTATGTGCTTGCTTTTATTTTTAATTATGCTTTTAATTCATAAATTTCTTTATCCTTCTCATTTTGCATAATTCTCTGAGTCAATTTCTCTTCTGCTCCTTTCAATTGTGAAAACAATTGACTAGTTTTTTCTTCAAACCATTCTTTCAACTGGCTTGTTTCCTCCTGAAACTTCAATACTTCATCATCTTTTTGTCTCAACTTCTCTTCAAGTATCATATTTTGAATCCTGAATTTTTCTAATTTCTTTTCCAACCTAGATATCTTAAGAGCTGTTTGAATTTGCTCCTGTTCTCTCTCATTCAAATTTTCACTATCATAATCTATTCCTTCATCTTCTATTGGTTGTTTTCCCTCTCGATGTACAATTGCCTCTCCACATTCAATTTCAACATTTGTAATTTTACTGGGTAGAAAAGTTTGTATATTAGGTATATCAACCTCAGTTTCCATATTTGATATATTAATATTGTGGAATGGAGAATTATGTTTTGAAAAAATAATATCCCGAACAGGGGAATGATGAGGTAACAAATTTTATTCAAATGTTGAATATTATTTTTATATCCCTTCTTCTTTTGGCTCTACTTCTCGCAATACCTCCTCTTCAAGCTCTCCTTTTTCAACTTCTTCTTTATTAAGGTCATTAGAGTCATCTAAATGGATGGTAGCAGTAGGTTTCCCAGATTCACATTTATCTTGTTCTTCTCTTTGTGTTTCTGACCTATTTTTTCTTTTAGGTATTTCAACTTTCACAACTCCTTTCTTATTTTTAGAATTCTTTTTTCCAAACTTAGAATTCTCTGTGGTTTTCTTCCCTTCATTTTCCCTCTTGCTTGTAGAAACAAAGCTCTCTGGTTTGTGTTTCTTGTTCTCTCTAATTGTTTGAGCAAGGTTTTCCTCTGAACTCTCTTTTTTTCTTTTCTTTGTAGAAGAAGGGTTCTCTAGCTTTTGTTTCCTTGGCCTATTGATAGGCTTAACTAGGTTTTTAGTTAAAACCCTAGTTCTACGAATTTTGATTATTCTATCTTCAACAATCTTAGGTTTTCCTTTTCCTTTATCTGAATTCAAAAGAAATTTCCTCCATTCCTCTTCTCCATTAGGTTTCCACATGAAATGGTGTTTAACTATTAAATGTATTAAACCATGATGTGTTACCCTATTTTCCTTTTCTTTACACCTAATAGCCATTTCAATAAGCTGAAAAAATAGAAAAGAAGGTAAATTAATTCTTACATCAGATCTAGTTGCTCCATGTCTGACATGATTCAATAACTTGAGGGCTGGCACCAAAACTATTGCAAATTGACCCTCACAGGTGAAGAATTTCATTACACAGAGTGCAATTGACGCCCAAGGTTCTTGCAAACTTCCTCACTATATTCCCTTATTTTTCCCTTTATGTATGTGAAAAATAGGTAAGGGGTCACCAAGAACATGAAATGTTTCAAGTAATTCCTACAAATTCGAAAGCCTGGGTTGAATATAGTCACCTTCCATAGGAATTCCTGATAAAGCACTTATCATAGCCATAGATACTTCAATGGGTTCTCCTCTAATTATTGTAAATTTGATATGGAAATTTTTGATAAATTCCAACACTATTTCCCACTCATATCCTTCATATTTGAGTAAGAAATCCAACCATCCAGCTTGTTGTAAACACCTTTTAGATTCTTCATCTAAAATTACTCCTTTTGGCTCCGCCATACTTTTATACCCCATTTTTATAAAACTAAAATTCTTCACGCTCAGAGTTTCACCAGCAATGTTGAAATTACAAGAAATATCAATCGTATGAACTAGATGGTGGTGTTGATATTTTTTTTGAAAATAGGTGATATGATATATGACTGAATGCAGTATTAACTGCATGTATTTGCATGCCTGAAATTTCTCATCGATGTACAGACAATAGCGTGTCTCGTATATCATAATATGATTTCCCATCATATCACCTCAAAATTGTCTCCCATATTTATTGCCCAATTAGTAAATGAAATGTTCATTTATTCTTTTTAACAAATTATGTGTGGCTTTTCAAAAAATCATAATTAAATCTGTTAAGTAAAATTTACAAGCTATAATGATTGTACTTCAAACTTTGAAAAATTCCTAGAGATATAAACGCTTACTTGTTAATGATGGTGATTGATGGTGATACATGTCCATTCTTAATTTGCACAATCAACAACCAAGATTCGGCTTTTATAACATCATTAATGAAAAAAATGTTGAGCTCGACCCTTGTGGGAGCCCACTTGTTTCCACGTGTTAATTAGTACTTCAAAAATTTCCTTGAATTAATCCTGTACTTGCACATCACACAAACTTATTAGAAATAAATGAAGCTTAGAAGGCTTCATCCATACAAAACCTCTTTATGCACACCAGATTTATTATTTGAAATATCTTAAATCCGATCCATCAAATCAAGCATGATCAGGAGTCATTTTATACTTGAATTAATTCAATTTCAATTGATCAAGCATGATCATGCACTTCTTTTCCTTTTTTTCTTTTTGTAAAGTAAACCACCATTTCTAGTTTTCAATTTACTCTATTTATTTATACCCATCAATGATGGATTTAAGGGTTGATCATTTCTCCTAAAGAAGAAAAGTATTCCTTGGTAAAATGTTCAACTCTTGCTTGAATTTCTGACATAAATTCTTCTTTCGATGTTGGCTTGTGATAGAGTTTTAACCTATGTCCATTTACTAATTTTTTTTCCTTTCTCCATCAATTGGTATTAACTGAACAATGCCATTATCAAACACTTGTTCAATTTCATATGGGCCAAGCCATCTTGTGTGTAGTTTCCCTTTAAACTCTTGAAACCTAGAATCAAATAATAAGGCCCAATCACCTACAGTAAATTTCTTGTTGCGTATATTTTTATCATGCCACAATTTCCTTTGTCCTTGAATGACTTCAGTTCGGTGCAAAGCTTCAGTTCTCATCTCATCCATCTTGTTCAGTTGCATTATTCTATTTCTTTGTGCTTTAGTAATATCTATCCCCACATTGACAACTGTTCTAAGTGTTTCACATTCAAACTGTATGGGAAAAATAGGAGTCTTACCATAAACCAGCTCATAAGGTGAAAATCTAGTAGTTGTCTTCCACGTTGTATTTTATGCCCATACAACTTCAATTAACCTATTTGACCAATCATTCTTCTTAGATGAAACTGTTTTTGTAATAATATTTTCCAATTCTCTATTAGTTACCTCAACCTATCCATTGGCTTGGGGGTGGTAAGGCGATGACTTCGTGTGTTAAATTTGATATTTCTCAAGAAACACCTGAAGCATTAAAGACATGAACTGGGGTCCCTAATCTGACACAAGTTCTTTAGGTGATCCATATTTTTGTAGAATATTCTTGTATATGAAGTTTGCAACCTTTTCCTCTTTTGTAGTTGGCAATGCCTTGACTTCTACCCATTTTGTAACGTAAACAGTACATACCAATATATAATGATTTCCCTTGGATGGAGGATCTATTGGTCCAACAAATTCAATACCCCACTTTTCAAATGGTTCAAGGGATACTTGTGTTTGTAATGGAATCTTTGTTGATCTTGTAGGTCTCCCCATTCTTTAACATTGATCACAATGTTTGATGTATTGAGATGTATCCTTAGTCATAGTAGGCCAGAAGTAGCCTGCACCTAAAATTTTATGAATTGTTCTTATGGTAGAGTAATATCCCGCCTCTGGTTTGTCATGAAAAGCCTTCAATATATCATGTACCTCATTTTCCTATATGCATCTTCTCATTATATGATCTGGGCACAATTTAAACAAAAAACCATTAATCCATTCAAAATGAGAGCTTTCCCTAATTAATTTATTTTTCTGTTTTGATGAAAAACTAGAAGGATATTTCCTAGTTACTAAGTAATTTGCAATATCATAAAACCATGGTGATTGGATTGATATTGAAAATAAGTGTTCATCAGGAAACACATCTTCCACTAGTTCATCATTACCTTGCAGAACTATTCTTGATAGGAAATCAACTACAACATTATCTTTATCTGGTTGATCAATGATAGTTATATCAAACTCCTGGAGAAACTATAACCATCTAATTATACGTCCTCCCACAACAACTTTATTCATGAGATAGCAAATAGCTGCATGGTCAGTATGCAAAAAAATTTTATATCCATTAATATAATGTCAAAATTTGTTTATAGCAAACACAACTGCTAGGAATTCCTTCTCAGTAGTGGTGTAATTCAGCTATGTTGGATTGATGATTTTTATTATATAATATATTGCGTGCATTACACCAGATTCATCCTTTTTCCCAAGGACTGCTCCAATTGCAGAATTAGAGGCATCAGTATTAATATGAAATGGTTCACCCCAAATAGGACCAGCTATAACAGGTGACATTGTTAGTGCCTGCTTAATTTGATCAAATGACTCCTGACAAGATGAAGTCCATACAAATTCAGAGTATTTTTTTAATAAAGTGAAGAGTGGACCTACAATTCTACTGAATCCCTCAATAAATCTTCTATAATAACCAGAGTGTCCTAGAAAACTTCTTACATCGGTTTGGTTCCTAGGAGCAAGTATTTGCAAAATGATTTCAATTTTCTTTGGGTCTACCTTGATTCCTTATTTTGACACATGATGCCCTAGAATGATTCCTTATGTCATCATTAATAAAATATTCTCATGATTTAATGCCATTCTATGTTCTCTACATCTATTTAGGACCTTATTCAGACTTTCCAAGGATTCATCATAAGTTTTACCATGGACTGTGAAGTTGTCCATATAAACCTCAACACATGTTAAATATGAGAAAATGGCAAGAACAACACATTGAAAAGTAGCAGGAGCATTACACAACCCAAAAGGTAAAACCCTATAAGCAAAGGTACCCCATGGACATGTAAACGTAGTTTTGTCTTGATCCTCTAAGGCCACCTATATTTGGTTGTATCCACTAAATCAATCAAGGAAAGAAAAATAGCTACTTCCAGATAAGTTATCCAACACCTGGTCTATGAAAGGTAATGGAAAATAGTCTCTTTTTGTAGATTTATTCAATTCTCTATAATCTACACACACCCTCCATTTTTTCATTTTTCTTAGGTACAATTACTAGTGGAGAAACCCATTTGTTGTCTGAAATAGGATAAATAAATCCTACCTGGAGCAATTTCTCTATTTCCAATTTGACAAAATCTCTTAGAGGACTCGGGTTAATTCTTCTTTGGGGTTGTTTGACAGGTTTAACATCCTCAATATAAATGTGGTGTGTACAAATGTCTGGATGGATTCCTCTCATATCCTTATAATCCCAAGCGAAGGCTCCTATATTTTTCTCTAAAATCCCTTTCATCCCTTCTTGTTTTGTTGTTAATGCACTATCGATAAGCAAGGGTTTGTTAGCTTGAATCAGGATTTGTTTCATTTTTTATTGAAGATTCAATGTGTCACCAATTAACATGTTTAACAAGAAAGGATGTGGGAGAAGTTGATGAAGTAATCCATTCTCATCTTGTTTCATGATGTTTGCAAATGGACAACAAGATGAAGTTTCAAATTTACTACATTCTCCTAGATCTTCTTCTCTTAGGTTCATAGAATTCTGATATTATTCAACATATTCCACCAAGGTCATCATCACAAGGCCTTTTATTTATTCATCCTCAAAGTCAAGATCATCAATCCAGATTTGATTTTCAGATGCAAAAGATGGTTTGGCTGGAGGATACAACGTACTTCTTTTTGTTTTATTCCATTTGAAATAGTCATACTACCTGACCTACAATCAATTAGTGCAACGATAGTTGCTATCCAAGGTCTTCCTAAAATAATAGGATACCCCCTCTTCCTTTGTTTAGTTTTTAACACAAGGAGATCAATAGGATAATCCCAAGTGTCAATAGTAATAATGACATCCTCTAAAATCCCCTCAGGTTTTTCTATTGACTAGTCAGCTAACTAAAGAACTGCCATTGTAGGTTTAACATTCATTATCCTAATTTTTCCAGTTGTTTCTATTGTAATAAAATTAATGGCTACTCCTAGATCAATAAGAAGATTTTGAATTTCAATACCATTAATGCTAAGAGTAATCACAGGACATCCTAGGTCACCATATTCTTGTGGAATTAATTTTCCTGAGAGGACATCCAAAAACTTTCCTCCTACTTGAATTGTAGGGGGAAACCTCTTTTTCCTCCCAGGTTTCTTAATACACAAACATTTAACGATGTGGTTGATCTCTGGTATATCATGAATAGCTGTTAATAGGAGAATTTCAATTTTTATCTTCTTGAGCTCATCAATAATTTGTGGATCAACCAGATCATTATTTTTATCAACTTTCTCAATCAATGGTTCTTGATGGAGACATGATGGAAATGGTGCTTGTTTAGCATGATCTTCATTGATTTATTTCTCTAACTCCTTTGCTAAGTCTCTTTGTTAATCTTCCTTAGTTTCATCAGTTTTTGTTGGTATAACCCTATTCCTCAAATGAATGTCTTTAATCTTAACGTTATTAAAATTGACAATATTAGGATCAGTATTATAGAAAGGCTGTTGAGTCATGACATTTTTAGGATTTGGAACTAGCTGAGAAGGTATATGAGGTTGATTCACTGGTTCAGAGGTTGATTGTTGATTTTGACCAATGAATTGATTTTGATTCTAGGGTCTCTTTGGCCCCTGATTTTGCCATTGATTATTTCCTTGGTTAGGTTGCCATTGGGTTTGACTTGGTTGCCACTGGGGTTGGTTTTTTTTCCATTGAGGCTGGCTCCATTGTGGATATTCATTCAGTCCCCATGATGGTACCAAAGGATTTGTCATGGGTGGAGGTGGATTCTGCATTTGTTGAGGATTCCATTGAACCTAAGGATTCCATTGACTAGTAGAATTCCACTAATTATTCCACTGATTTGACCCCCAATTAGAATTGTTTTTAGGTTGACCAAAGGCAATATTGAACTATCTTTGTCCAATAAAATTTAATTCTTCCTCAGCTGGTTGATAGGGTAGGGTTGGATGGAACAATCACTGTTCCATGCTCTGGGTCCTTGTTCTAAAGAACTCCTAGGTGACTCTCCTACCTTAACCTTTAGGTCCTATCTCATGTATAGGTACCCTTGGTTCTACTGGCCAACCCCACTATCATCCCTCTCTCAATCTACCAAGCCAATCTTGGTGCCTTGCCACTATCTCACCCTTAGCCCTTAATTTTCCCTAAAGGATAATTACTCCCATCTCCCAATTTGTTCTTTGAAAGGGATGTAGAGATGTTTCTACTAGCTTCACACCATCCTCCTAGGGTTCTTTTAAGTTCACCAACCTCTATTCTTCCATCGCTTTCACCAAACCCTCATCTAGGGTTTTAGTTCCCTAATTCTAGGCTTCCCAATTAGGTCTTTCCTCCGAGAGAATGAGGTAACTATCCTAGATTCTCCAAAGAACCCTGAATATTTTCTATGGATTCTTAGTCCTAATGCCTACCACTTCAAGATTTCAAAGGTCTTAACCCTTGACTGTACGTACACAGGTCAGACCTTCAATTTTGCAAAATAGGCCTCTTCTTTAGGTTTTCCTGACCACACAACAAACTGTTAATTAGTTCTCCACTCAAACGGACTGGTGAAGCCTCCTCTTTGTTACCAAGCCTGTGCAAGGCTTCCATCTACCTTTCCACCACGTGATTTGTTAGGGAAAGGTCACCCCTGCAAACCAAGTGCCTTGCACTTCTTGAATTTCCTAGCCGGGCACTGTCAAGCTCACCTAGGAGAAGTCTTTCTTCATGCTTCCAAGGCTCCTAACCAATCCTAACCCTAACTTATATATATTTATGGAGCCTAACCACATTTCCCAAGGGCCCATACACAAGTACAATGGGGAAAGTAATTAGGACTGCATCAACTACAGTCTGCCAGTCAAAACAGTAAACTAAAACATCAAACTAACTACAAAAGAATGCTTCAAATGCACACACTAGCTATCTACTATCCCACACAAAGCTTGGAAATCAATTGCACTACATTCTACAGTATTCATAGTGCCATGATCACATTTTCAACACATAAACTTAAAACAAAACACAAAAAATTACTGAAACTTATCACTGTCCTCACTTATATTCATCAATTTGAGTTAATGCAAAAGCTTCCAATGACTTCCAACCAATCTACAGGTCGAGGCACACCTTATATAGGTTTCCAAAAGTAGTTATCTTTCCTTGGATTGGACCTTTTTAGTTACCAAGTGGCAAAGGTGCAAAATGTACCATTTTGCCACTTTTGCCAATTTCCTAGAAAACTAAAAACCAATGAGTTTTTCAACACTCATGAAACCTTTATCCTAATCACTCTTGATCTCTACTGATCACTACTTATTCCTAAGCCTCTAATTCTAGTCCAATGGTCAATATGACCTTCATAACTTCAAAAACAAAATTGCATCCTAGACTAATGCCTAGTGTTTCCTAGGTGCTCCTGCACCATTCCCCCCCTTTGCACAAACTCTAAGGAATGTGAGGAGAGAGTAGAGAGACATCTATGCCTTGCTTCTTGAACTGAGCTTCATCCACCCATGTAGCCTCAGATTCATGTTTATTCTTCCACTTGACAAGATGCTCCATGTACACTTTGTGCCTTGTAGATTTCTTTACCCTTGAATCCAAGATCCTTTCTACTTGAAGCTTGTCTTGAATAGGTAAAGGTATGTTGCTTACATCTTTGAAGATCTCCTTATTGGTCTGATCTATGTCATTGACTGATCCCTTGTATCTGATAAAATCAGCAACATTGAAAACTGGTGAAATTCCTAAATCTGAAGGTAACTCCACCTTGTATGCATTCTTTCCATACTTGGATAATACCTTGCATGGTCCCACCCTCTTCATCTGTAACTTGGTTGATATACCCTTCTACAACTTGGATTTGTTAAGGTGAACCATGACATAATCTCCTACTGCAAATTGCAAATCTTTCCTTGACAAATCTACCTTATCCTTCAACTTTTGTGTAGCCTCGGTGACTATCTTCTTTACCTTCTCCTGAATCTCTTTCATGGTTTGAGTGAAGTCCTCTGCATGCCCACTCCTATGTTCCATAACTCTTAGATCCCTGAGCTCACATATACCTCTTGGGTGCATTCCATACACAACCTCAAAAGGACTCTTCCTTGTGGTCCGGTTCACACTATCATTGTAAGCATACTCAGCCTGTGAGATCACCATGTCCCATGTCTATCCATACTCTTTGGTTAGGCACCTTAGAAGGTTACCTAGCACCCTATTAACCAAATCTATTTGACCATCGGTCTGAGGATGGTAAGCTGATCCAAAAGACAGGTTGGTACCCAATCTTCTCCATAGAGTCTTCCAAAAGTGACTCATGAACTTCACATCCCTGTCTGAAACAATGCTTAATGGCAAGCCATGAATCCTTACAATTTCATTGAAGAAAAGGTGAGAAATGTAGCTAGCATCATGAGTGGTTTTGCAAGGAATAAAGTGACTCATTTTGCTAAATCTATCCACCACTACATAAACACTATCAAATCCAGTCTTGGTCTTAGGGAGTCCTACCACAAAATCCATGCTAACACACTCCCATGGTCTGTTAGGAATGGGTAGGGGTTGATAAAGAGCAGCATTACTAGCTCCTCCCTTAGCTTTCATACACACAACACATTGCTCCACATACCTCCTAACATCTCTTGACAACTTACACCAATAGTAGAACCTTTGCACTAGTTCTAAAGTCTTGTTGATGCCAAAATGTCCACTAAGACTACCGTTATGCTTCTCCTGGATGAGATTCTCTCTCATTGATCCTCTTGGAACACATAGCTGATTCCCTTTAAACAAAAATCCACTTTGCAAAGTATACTCTGAGTATTGGCTATGAAAATGATTCTCAAAGTCAAAACATACCTTGTAGGCCTCTGAGAAATCTTCATCTTCCCCATAGAGATCCTTCAAACTCTCTATACCAATGCTCTTGATCTGTATCTCTTGGACTGTCAACAATCTTCTACTTAATGCATCTGCTACCTTATTCAATTGTCCCTTCTTGTGCTTGATGGTGAAAGTAAAATCTTGGATGTACTCCATCCACTTCAAGTGTCTATTGCTCAACTTCTCTTGGGTGTTGATATAGCTAAGTGCCTGATTATCAGTAGAGACCACAAACTCTTTGGGCAGAAGGTAATGTCTCCACTTCCTAAGTGACTAAACCAAAGCATAAAGTTATAGGTCATAGGTTGAATACTCCTTCTTAGCCTCATTGAGCTTTTCACTAAAGAAAGCTATAGGTCTGCCTTCTTGACTTAGCACTCCTCCTACTGCCATTCCACTAGCATCACACTCCACAGTGAACAACTTGTCAAAGCTTGGTAATAAGAGAATAGGTTGAGTTGCCACTTCTTGTTTTAGTTTCTCAAAAAATTTCTCAAATTCTTGAGTTCACACAAACTTAGTTTTCAAACCACCCTTGATTGTTTCTAGCACTGGTGCACATATGCCACTAAAGTTTCTTATGAATTTCCTATTAAACTAAGCCAATCCATGGAAAATTCTTACCTCTGTCCCTGTGGTTGGTGTAGGCCAGTTTAGGATAGCTTCCACCTTACTTGGATCCCTTTTCAATGATCCTTGTGACACTGCAAAACCCAAATATATAAGTTCTTGTTTGAAAAACTCACACTTCTCTAGGTTGATGGCCAGCTTCTCCTCTTGCAACCTTCTAAGAACCATCTCCACATGCTTTAGATGTTCTTTTGTTGTCTTGCTAAAGATGAGTATATCATCAAGATATACCACCACAAATATCCCTGTAAAGTCCTTGAGTACCTCATTCATGAGCTTCATGAATGTGCTAAGGGCATTAGAGAGGCCAAATGACATAACTCTCCACTCATATAACCCATTTTTTGTCTTGAATGCTATCTTCCACTCATCTCCATCCTTGATTCTGATATGATGGTATCCACTCTTGAGATCCAACTTGGTGTAGTACTGAGCTCCTCCAAGATAATCCATCAAGTCTTCAATTCTAGGAATAGGGAATCTGTACCTGATTGTGATTCTATTTATTGCTCTAGAATCAGTGCATAACCTCCACTTGCCTCCTTTCTTAGTTGCTAAGACCACTGGTACTGCACATGGGATGATGCTCTTCCTAATCAATCCTTGATCCAATAACTCCTGCACTTGTCTAGCTACATCTAGATTATGATCCGGTGTAAGCTTATAAGTTGCTTTGTTAGGAAATGGTGCTCCAGGTATGAATTCAATCTGATGACTAATGACCCTTTTAGGAGGTAAAGTTGCAAGTGCACCATCACTAACTATATCCTTGTACTACTCTAACAACTCTTGGACTGCTTTGGGTATGACTATTTTCTCAGCCTTGTCTTCCTCTTTGGGTTGCACCATGATCACATAACCTTCTCCTCCTTTATGTAAGGTGTTAAGGAACTCTTTACCACTACTTAACAAGACACTTGGTGTCTTTAACTGTCCTTCATCCTCTTCAGACAGTGACTGCAACTTAAAGGTCTTCCCATCCTTTTTAAAAGAGATAGTATTCTCCTTCCCATCATACATGGCACTTCTGTCATACTTCCATGGTTTTCCCAATAGTAGATGACATGCATCCATGGGTAATACATCACAAATTAGCTTATCCTTGTACCCTCCAATAGAAAACTCCATTATTACTTTCTCATTAACAAGAACACTCTGCCCTTTGTTTAACCATGTCACTTTGTAGGGGTTAGTGTGGGGTACCTTCTCCAATTTGAGCTTCTTTGCTGCCTCTTCTGAGATGATGTTGTCTGTTGAACCTGAATCTACAATGACCTTGCATACATTTCCAATTATCTTGCATCTCACTCTAAATAGAGCCCTTCTTTGTTTTGGTTCTTCCTTGACCGGTTGTCTGATCAAGACTCTCCTAAACATCAGATTCTCTCCCATTTCAGATTCAATATGACTGATCTCAGGTGATTTGATGCTCATGGTGTCCTCTTATGCATATGTCACCCTCTTCTTAGCATTTGAAGATGATGCTTTCTCCAGGCACCTATAAGCTGGATGGCCTACTTGACCACAATGGTAACATTTCATAGTAGAAAAATATGAATTGGTCCTACCTGCTCCTCTTCCTCTATTTGATCCTCCTTGATATCCTCTACCTTTTCCATAACCTCATCTAGAAGGTGCTTCACTCCCATGCTCAGTGAGTTTTTATTCCCCCTGGTTTCTTGGCTCATTTCCTCTACCTTGGCAGCCACCTCTCTGTCCTCTTTGATCTCTTTGATCTTTGCCTTTGCCTCTGCTCTTAGAAGCCTGATCATGTTTCCTCTTGCTTCTTTCCTCAATCTTGATAGCTAACTGATAGCATTGGTGTACTATCTTTGGACATAGAAGAGTCATCTCTTCTTGGATGTTCCACTTCAAGCCATTAAGATACCTAACCACTTTGAGACTTTCATCTTTTGAGACATTGGACCTCATACAAAGTTTTTGAAACTCCTCAGTGTAAATGTTCACATCTTGGTCTCTTTGCCTCAAGCTTTGCCTCTTCTTGTGTAACTGAATCTCATAATCATCTGGTATGTATGCTTCTCTCACTTTTGCCACCATACCTTTCCAAGTTGAAATAGGCTTCTTGCCTTCCTTTTCCCTCTTTGTTTAGATGAATTTCCACCATTTCAAGGCTGATCCTCTCAATCTAGACTTGTCCACCTTCACTCTCTATGCTTCAGTGACTCCATCACATTCAAAATGGTTCTCCATGCCCTCTATCCAATCTATCACTAGATTAGCTTCTAATTTCCCACTAAATAGTGGTATGCCTTCAAGTGATTTTCCACTCAAAGCTTTCAATGCCTTCAAGAAAGGCTCTTCTTGTAGAAAAAGGTTAGGTTCAGGGGTCTTGTATTCCTCTGCAACCTCTTCACTCTTTGGTTCCCTGCTCTCCAATCTATCACTGACCTCATTGGCCTTGATTTGCGCATTGCTCAATGCTTCCTCAAGTTGTGCCAATCTTTCTCTCAATCTCCTATTATCCTCCTCCTGATCTTCAACCTTCTTTTCCAATTTAATGTTTGTCACCATGGTTGTGGAACCATTGGATTCAAGGTCGGACATGCAAGATTCTATCCCAAATCTTTAACTTTCTCTAATACCAATTTGATAGGGTAGGGTTGGATGGAACAATCACTGTTCCATGCTCTAGGTCCTTGTTCTCAAGAACTCCTAGGTGACTCTCCCACCTTAACCTTTAGGTCCTATCTCATTTATAGGTACCCCTGGTTCTACTGGCCAACCCCACTATCATCCCTCTCTCAATCTGCCAAACCAATCTTGGTGCCTTGCCACTATCTCACCCTTAGCCC
The DNA here is from genome assembly GCA_007115665.2 of Sequoiadendron giganteum. Classification (NCBI taxonomy): domain Eukaryota; kingdom Viridiplantae; phylum Streptophyta; class Pinopsida; order Cupressales; family Cupressaceae; genus Sequoiadendron; species Sequoiadendron giganteum. Next base: position 628,674,375 of record CM021109.1, read on the forward strand.
TTAATCTTCCCTAAAGGCTAATTACTCCCATCTCCCAATTTGTTCTTTGCAGGGGTGTAGAGATGTTTCTAATAGCTTCACACCATCCTCCTAGGGTTCTTGTAAGTTCACCAACCTCTATTCTTCCGTCGCTTTCACCAAACCCTCATCTAGGGTTTTAGTTCCCTAATTCTAGGCTTCCCAATTAGGTCTTTCCTTCGAGAGAATGAGGTAACTCTCCTAGATTCTCCGAAGAACCCCAAATATTTTCTATGGATTCTTAGTCCTGATGCCTACCACTTCAAGATTTCAAAGGTCTTAACCCTTGACTATCCGTACACAGGTCAGACCTTCACTTTTGCAAAATAGGACTCTTCTTTAGGTTTTCCTGACCACACAGAAAATTGTTAATTAGCTATCCACTCAAACAGACTAGTGAAGCCTCCTCTTTGTTACCAAGCCTCTACAAGGCTTCCATCTACCTTTCCACCACGTGATTTTTCAGGGAAAGGTCACCCCTGCAAACCAAGTGCCTTGCACTTCTTGGCTTTCCTAGCCGAGCACTGTCAAGCTCGCCTAGGAGAAGTATTTCTTCATGCTTCTAAGGGTCCTAACCAATCCTAACCCTAACTTATATATAGTCATGGAGCCTAACCACATTTCCCAAGGGCCCATACACAACTACAGTGGGGAAATTAATTAGGACTCCATCAACTACAGTCTGCCAGTCAAAATAGTAAACTAAAACACCAAAATAACTACAAAAGAATGGTTGAAATGCACACACTAGCTATCTACTATACCACACAAAGCTTGGAAAGAAATTGCACTATGTTATACAGTATTCACAATTCCATGATCACATTTGCAACACACAAACTTAAAACAAAACACAGAAAATTACTAAAACTTATCACTGTCCTCACTTATATTCATCAATTTGAGTTAATGCAAAAGATTCCAATGACTTCCAACCAATCTACACGTCGAGGAACACCTTATATAGGTTTCCAAAAGTAGTTATCCTTACTTGGATCGGACCTTTTTAGTTACCAAGTGGCAAAGGTTCAAAATGTACCATTTTGCCACCTTTGCCAATTTCCTAGAAAACTAAAAACCAATGAGTTTTTCAACACTCATGAAACCTTTCTCCTGATCACTCCCGATCTCTACTGATCACTACTTATTCCTAAGCCTCTAATTATAGTCCAATGGTCAACATGACCTTCATAACTTCAAAAAAAAAATTGCATCCTAGACTAATGCCTAGTGTTTCCTAGGTGCTCCTGCACCACTGGTTTCTTCAATTGATTCCTAATCTCAAGGAGGAGGCTACACTTGCCAATAGCATGTATTTTTTCACATATGTCACATAAATCAATCTGATTGAGAGAACATTCCCTCAGTGGATGCTTATCCCTACATTTGGGATAGTAAATAGATAAAGGTTCCACTGTTCTTCTATCGGGCTGAGAAATGAGATGAAGAAGAATGTGAGTTTTTAAATTTGCAATTTCTTCCATGAATTTAGAGACATCAGAGGAAGAAAATTTATTCTTCTTCCTATAGCCTGGTCTTGTCCTAGAATAATTTCTACGGATTTTAATGATCTCTTCAAATGATTGTTTATTAATATAACCTTTCCCTATTAAATTCAAGGCATCCCTAGAATCATCATCAATGCCTTTTAAAATGGACTTACTGATTTCTTGATCTAATCCATTTCCATATCTCTTCAAAACAAATTGATACTTGTCCACATAATCTTCTAAAATTTCATCTTCCAATTGCTTCATTTTAAAGAGTTCCTCTTTCCTATCCCTGACTCTGCAATAATCTTGATATTTATTCTAGAATACGGTTTCCATTTCATCCCATGTATTTATTGAATTTGCAGTTCACCCCATAAACCAACGTAAGGCTGATTCTTTAAGAGTTGATGGAAACAATTTCAACTTCTGATTATCAGATGTATAATCATAAGTTTGGAATAATACTTTGAACTCAAACAAAACCTGATCCAGATCTTCCAAAGTTTTTCCCCTAAATGTGGGCAAATTAGAAGGTGTGATATTTTTCATTGGTGGTTCATTAGCAAGGACATTTATGGAAATGGGAAAGGAAAAAGTTATGTTGGAAACCTCCTCCTCTTGATCTCTATCTCCCATGCTTTTCAACTGGGTAGATACTAACCTATCTAAGGGTGAACTTGTAGCACTAGCCTGGAACTCTCCGATATGATTCTCTAGATTTCCTCTTATAAGTCTTCCAGACTGATCTCTGAAAACATTCATTAACTAATCTTACCGACACCTAAGGCTTTGATTTTACTTTTTAGAGCCAAATTGAGATCCCCAACAACAACGCCAAAAATGATGGTAGGAAGTTGTTGTCCCAATTCCCACTCATTTAATTTTAATGTCAACCCAGGGGGTGTCTAAAGCTATCTACAGTAAGAGTTGGATCGGTCTTGGGGGGTTTTTAGTAATCTTGGCTCAATTAGGAGCGATTCGGAGCTATTTCCCTATTTTTTTTATTCCTTTTTTAAGAGTTTTTTCTAAACTAACATTCTATTCTTGATTTATCCTAAATGACTTAGAAATGGATTCTGAATAGAGAAATTTCATTTCAAGACAAATAGTTCGTGAAGGAATGGAGAATTAACTTAATCTAATTTTTAGAACTTGAAATCCAATTAAAACTTGAGTAACTACTTGAAAATAAAGTATTCCATTCCTCACTTACTAGATTGACAAGTAACTATTTTCCTTTGCACATAATTCATCAACATGGTATCATAGATTATTTTAGCTATATGAATGACTTCTGAACTAAAAATGAACTACATAACTTGATAAACAGAACAAAGCAAGAACAATGAAGCAAAAACACTTTGATCTAAGTTACCTTCAACTTATGAAAATGAAATGATTTTAGCTTAAGCTAACAATAAACCAAAGGATAGCAGTATTAATCAAATAGTCAAATATGAACGACTAACAGGGTCACCTCATTCGGAAAGCAAGTCGAAAGAATCCTTGAACACAATGTTGAGATCAACTCCCTTCTTATTTCCAAGTAATGTGCCCAAAATAGGGTCGAGTTATGTAAAAGATTCTAATCCTAATAACATAAAGGAAATTACATGAGAAAGATCAAAAAATTGATACAATCTAACATCCAAATACATTGGCTTTGGATATAAATATCCAATATTATTTTGAAAACATCAGAAAAGCATGAATTTTAATCTTCTTCCAATCCAAAAGATATCCTGGCACATAGGAATAAGTTGACGTTGATTCTTGTAACTGTCCTTAGTTGCATTGATTTCAAGATTTATGAATTGGTGTATAGTGTTGGAGCTTGAGTTGGAGTAGGTGATATCTTTATCCAACAAGATGAGTTATAAGACTAGCATCATAAAATATTTGAAGATGAGACAAACAATTTTGCCATCCCTTACTTTGAAACATAATTAGTTATCATATGACTAAATATTAAATATTAACTCAAGATACATGTACATGTATAATACAGAATTATTAGTTTAATCACCACATTTTAATCATGCATAAACAGGGAATAAGCATTTATATTAACCATACACATTCTAAGTTTTTATACTTTCACAAGTTCATAAAACATACATAAAAGAGAGAATTATGAGTTTTCAAAGTCAAACATAAAGTATTTAAAAGGTTAAGACTTAATAATTATGAGTTCAATGCAGAGCCTCATTACCCCTACTATTATTTGTGGGAAGGAGGTGTTGGATAAAGAAGATTATTTATCTCATTTTGCTCTTATTTGTAGATTTCATGGTTTATGGCCTTCCCTTCCAAATTTGCACAAATGGGTTTTGGAGTCTTGGAGGCCTATTATTAAAGATAGGATTGAACTCTATCCTTTTTTTAGGGGTTTTTTGGTGGCTTCTTTTCAATCTGAGAAGGATAGGGCTCTGGTGTTGGAAGGGGGTGTTTGGCTGTGGGGAAAGAACTCACTTTCTCTTTAGCCTTGGTTCCCTTCTTTCAACCCTCTTTCTGAATCTATTAGTGTTGTTCCTACTTGGGTTTTGGCTCTTCAGTTTTGGACTCCTTCTTTCTTTGAGTCTATTGGAAATGCTATTGGTAGGTTTATTATGGCTAATTCATCTTCTCTTATCTACGATCATCCTACTTTCGCCCGCATTCTTGTGGATGTTGATACCTCAAAATATTTACCTGGGGAGATCATTTTGATGGTGGGGACTAGACCATGGTCTCAGATTATTTATTATGAAGGTCTTCCTTTCCATTGTAGGAGATGTTTTTCTATAGGTCATTTTGTTGCAAACTATTGGAAATCTCATCAGAGTTATGCTACTTGGTGGAAAGATGCTCTTTGTGAGCATCTTATTATGGGTGAATCTTATGATGATTCTGAGGAAGACTCTGGGGATGATGAATTGGCCCCTAAAGTCGTTACTTTGTTTGTTGATGGTTCTCAGTTTCCATCCATTATTGTTGTTGTTGCTTCCGGGTCTTCTATAGTTTGATGGGGGTGCAACCCGAGACACAAAAAATCACACAGAAAAACTAACAAATCTTATTATTTTCAAAGTATGAAATTCCTACATGCAGAGGATCTCAAATCCTCGAGTTTTGCAATACATGCAAATTACAGAAAGAAACTACAAAAATTCCCCTATTCGCAGCATGCGATCTTCTTTCCCCAAAAACTGCCTAAAAGAAACAGTAACTCGCCCATAAATAGCCTGTTTCTTTGTTTGGAGCCAAAAACGGGATTCAAATTATGCACCAACTTTCGGAAGCCCTAACTCAAGATCTAACTGTCAGATCTTCAATGATAATACCTTTTTGGAAAGCTCTCGCGAAGATCTCTTGCCGGAAAGTGGGGCCTAAAGGCTAACCACTTTCGTATTCCGCCAATTTTTCAGGCCCATCCGGAGCCTCTAAGTACCTCAAAATTAGCTCCGAAGATTTCATAAGGCAAAAAGCAGAAATTGAAACTTGAATAACTTTTGAACCGGAAATGCTCTTGATCTGATTCTTTCACCAAAGTGTTTATTATTATGTCCTGAAGCTTCCCTTAAATTTTTGTCTCCTCACGCCTTCAAATTCATACCTGCTAAAAATAGCAGTTGAGCAGAAAAAGCAGAAAAGCAGTTCTGAAAGTTGGGAATTCTTCTTCGACGAAAAGGGTATCCAGAAATGCAAAAACATCTACAAAAAAAATCTAAATGAAAGTAAATATATTTTTGGGTGATGTAGGATTGCCCTTACACCACTGGATGCTCCTGCATCAGACACCCAGGGTAATTTGAAAAGTGACTCCGTCACTTCTCAGATGGTTGAGGAAAACCCAAACGGTCAACCTCTGCCTTGGACAACCAGGATGAATCTTCCACAGGCCTTCCTTTCCACTTCACCAGATATTCTTCATATTGCCTATTTCTGGTACTCCTTCCTACACGGCTATCCAAGATTTCTTCAATCTCCTCCTTTTCTGAAGTAGGTGCTGGAATACCGCACTGTTCCATTGCTGGTACTTCCTCTGCGCCACCCTCATGATATTCTATCAAATCTGCAATGTTGAACACAGGGGAAATGTTGAATCCATCTGGCAACTCTACCTCATATGCGTTCCCTGAATCATGCCTCTTCAAAATTTTACAGGGACCGAACTTCTTCATCTTCAATTTGTTATAGGTTCCTACTGGAAACCTTTCTTTCCTCAAGTGGACCATCACTTCATCACCAATCTGAAACTCCTTATACCTCCTCTTTTGATCTTCCTTAGCCTTATACTGCATATTCATCTTGTTAATGTGTTCTTTTACCTTCTCATGCATATTCTTGATGTGTTCTGCAAAGTCTTCAGCTTCAGCCACTTGTCTTCTTCTCTTGGTCCATCTTCCTCAATTCTGGAGCAGTCCTAGGACTACTTCCATACACAATCTGGAACGGTGATCTACCAGTGCTTCTATTGACAGAATTGTTGTAAGCGAATTCTGCCTGGGGTAAGATCAAATCCCATCCCTTTGGTTTATCTCCTACCAAGCATCTCAGTAGGTTACCCAAACTCCTGTTCACAACTTCAGTCTGCCCATCAGTCTGGGGATGGTGTGTAGAACTAAACTTCAACTCTGTTTTCAACTTCTTCCACAAGGTCCTCCAAAAGTATCCAACAAATTTTGTGTCACGATCTGAGACTATACTCTTTGGCAAACCATGTAGCCTCACCACCTCTTTGAAGAACAAGTCAGCAATGTGGACTGCATCATGGGTCTTCTGGCATGGGATGAAATGTGCCATCTTCGAAAACCTATCAACCACCACAAATACTGAATCATTCCCTCTCTGTGTCCTTGGCAAACCAAGAACAAAGTCCATACTTATATCCTCCCATGACCTCTCTGGTACAGGTAAGGGCTGATACAACCCTGTATTCTGACTCACTCCTTTAGCCATTTGACATACCCTACAACTCTGCACAAACTTCTTTACATCTTGTGATAACTGAGGCCAATAATAATGCTCACTGATAATGGAAATGGTCTTATCCCGACCAAAATGTCCTGCCATTCCTCCACTGTGCTTCTCCTTTATCAGATTCTCCCTCATGGAACTCCTCGGAATACATAATTGACTTCCCTTAAACAACATGCCTTCTTGAATTAGGAAATCCAACCACTTTGTCCTGTCAACTGTAACAGGTTCCTTGCAAGCTTTCCAAGCCTCTGCAAAATCAAGATCATTCGGGTACAATGTCTTGAGTTCACTGAACCCAACCACCTCAATCTGCATTTCTATCAACAATGTATGCCTCCTACTTAAGGCATCTGCAACCCTATTTGACTTCCCACTCCTATGCTTTAAAACAAATGTATAACTCTGCAAAAATTCTACCCATTTCATATGCCTCTGATTTAATTTTCCCTGACTACTCAGGTACTGCAATGCTTGATGATCAGTATACATAACAAATTCCTTTGGCAACAAATAATGCCTCCATTTCTTTAATGCTTGAACTATTGCATAAAATTCTTGGTCATATACAGAGTACTTTCTCTTTGCATCATTTAACTTTTCACTGAAATAGGCAATGGGCTTACCTTCCTGGCTTAACACTGCTCCAATGGCACAACCACTGGCATCACAATCCACTTGAAACACCTTATTGAAATCCGGGAGAGCCAAAACAGGTTGTTCTGTCACCTTCTGCTTCAATAGATCAAAACTCCTTGCTGCTCCAGTGCTCCACTTGAACTCTTTTCTATCCCCTCTCATTGTTTCAGTTAGGGGTGCACAAATACTACTGAAGTTTCTAATAAACTTTTTGTAAAAACTGGCCAAACTATGGAAAGACCTCACCTCAATAGTAGTTCTTGGGGTAGGCCATTCCAGAATAGCCTTCACCTTCTCTGGGTCCATCTTGAGACCTTCTGTCGAGACAACAAACCCCAAGTACACTAACTCCTTCTTCACAAAACTACACTTCTTCAGATTAATCAGCAATTTCTCTTCTCTTAACTTCTCAAAGACTCTACCAATATGCATTATATGCTCATCCAGTGACTTACTGAATATCAAAATATCATCTAAATACACAATAACAAAGCTTCCTAGGAACTCTTTCAGTACCTCGTTCATGAGCCGCATGAATGTGCTCGGTGCATTGGTTAGCCCAAAAGGCATGACTAACCACTCGTACAGGCCCTCTTTGGTCTTGAAGGCGGTCTTCCATTCATCTCCCTCTCGAATCCGAATCTGGTGATATCCACTCTTCAGATCAATCTTTGTGAAGTACTGAGCTCCACTCAAATAGTCCATCAGGTCATCCATCCTTGGTAGGGGAAATCTATACTTGATTGTTATCTTGTTTATGGCCCGAGAGTCTGTACACATCCTCCACTCCCCATCCTTCTTTGGTGCTAGTACTGCAGGTACTGCACATGGACTCAAACTCTCTCGAATCAAACCCTTTCTCAACAACTCCTCAACTTGTCTGTTTAACTCCTCATTTTCTGCAGGAGTCATTCTATGAGCTGCCTTATTCGGCAAACTGGCTCCTGGGATCAAGTCAATCTGATGACTGATCTTCCTCATTGGTGGTAAACCCTCAGGTACATTATCAGAAACAATATCCTGAAACTCATTCAATAACCCAAAAACTTCTACTGGAACCTTCTCACTACCCTCCTTATCCATTTTAGGAATCAATGCATAACACACACGCTCATGTTTCATGCCTTCTAAAAATTTCCTTCCATCGACATAACAAATTCTAGCACTACTGCATACCTTTTCTTCGGCCTTCTTCAGGGGTTTCAACTTATGGCGGACTCCACCCTTCATCAGGGAATAAGTGTTTGCATGGCCATCATGTACAGCTCGCCTGTCAAACTGCCACGGCCTCCCCAACAACATGTGACATGCATCCATGGGGATGATATCACAGAGTACCTCATCACGATAGCTTCCGATCTTGAACTTCACCAGGCACTGCTCATTGACTAGAACTTTGTGGTCTTTCTGCAACCAGGCAATCCGATATGGATGTGGATGCCTTTCCCTCTTCAGCTTCAACTTTGTAACCATTTCTTCTGACACTAGATTATCAGTGCTCCCACCATCAATAATGACATCACAACATTTGTCTTCACACTTGCACCTTGTGCGAAACAAATTCTTCCTCTGTTCTGGCTCCTTCTCTTCAGTCACCAAGGCTCTTCTAACCACTAGGGCTTCTCCCCTTTCAGCATCATCTGAATGCTCAGATTGAGCCTCCTCATCTACATGCGCAACTCTTGCACGACCTTCTGGCCTTTTGTCTGTCCTTCCTTGGTATTGTGGACATTCATAGGCTCGATGCCCTTCTTCACCACATCGGAAACAAGTTCCTCTGAAACCACCTCTTCCAGGTCCTTGCCCAAATCTTCCTCGTCCTCTACCTCTTTGATCACCACCATTCTGATCACGTGGGCGGTAGAAGTTATCATTCCTCTGGCTTCGACTGGTACCCACATCTTCATTTTTCTTCTCATCCTCATTTCGGCTTCCAAAAGATCTTCCGCTACCCCTTCCGCTTTGACCTCCTCGTCCTTTTTGCTTGCTGTCAAATCTCTTGTTCAGCTTCTCTTCAACTCTCAGCGAAAATTGGTAAGCATCCTCAATGGTGGCCATTCTGACCAGGCTTAACTCCTCTTGAATGCTCGGCCGTAACCCATTAAGATAACGGGCTACCTTCTCCTTGTTGGCCTCTGCATGTCCCGTTCTGATGATCATCTTGTGAAAATCTTCTGTGTATTCTTTCACAGATCTACTTCCTTGCTTCAACCCTTGCAATTTCTTCAATAGATCTAACTCATAGTCCATTGGCATGAACTGCTTCTTCAGTTTCTCCACCATGCGATCCCATCTGGTGATCTTTCCCTTTTCTCTCTTATTTCTTTCTAGTTGGACCTCTTTCCACCAGATACTGGCGTGGCCCTTTAGCTTCGTTTTTGCAAACTTAACCCAATCTGGGTCCTCTACTTCTTCATACTCGAAATACTCTTCCAACTCATTGATCCAATCAATCAACTCTTCCGGGTCTAGACTTCCGGAAAAATTGGGAACTTCTACTCTAGGTCTTTTTCCGATCTTCGAAATGGCCCTTATTAGCCACATTTGATCTTGATCAATAGCTTCTTCTTCCTCTTCTACATCTGAATCTTCCACCTCTTCTTCATCCTCACTTTCTTCTCCCCTTCTCGGGTTTACCCCTCTTCTTAACTCTCTTTGTAATGCATTTATTTGTCTCTGGAGGGCTCTGAAACCCTCAGCCACTAATGGATCTCTTCCACCAGCATTTCTGGCACCACCTCGCCTACCACGTGCCACTCTTGGAGGCATCTTGAATATCTTGAATCCACAACCACAGTCCTGGTGCGAACTGCCTCACGATCGGTGATCTATCCACACGCTCAAGAAAACCCGCTCTGATACCACTTGATGAGGGGTGCAACCCGAGACACAGAAAATCACACAGAAAAACTAACAAATCTTATTATTTTCAAAGTATGAAATTCCTACATGCAGAGGATCTCAAATCCTCGAGTTTTGCAATACATGCAAATTACAGAAAGAAACTACAGAAATTCCCCTATTCGCAGCATGCGATCTTCTTTCCCCAAAAACTGCCTAAAAGAAACAGTAACTCGCCCATAAATAGCCCGTTTCTTTGTTTGGAGCCAAAAACGGGATTCAAATTATGCACCAACTTTCGGAAGCCCTAACTCAAGATCTAACCGTCAGATCTTCAATGATAATACCTTTTCGGAAAGCTCTCGCGAAGATCTCTTGCCGGAAAGTGGGGCCTAAAGGCTAACCACTTTCGTATTCCGCCAATTTTTCAGGCCCATCCGGAGCCTCTAAGTACCTCAAAATTAGCTCCGAAGATTTCATAAGGCAAAAAGCAGAAATTGAAACTTGAATAACTTTTGAACCAGAAATGCTTTTGATCTGATTCTTTCACCAAAGTGTTTATTATTATGTCCTGAAGCTTCCCTTAAATTTTTGTCTCCTCACGCCTTCAAATTCATACCTACTAAAAATAGCAGTTGAGCAGAAAAAGCAGAAAAGCAGTTCTGAAAGTTGGGAATTCTTCTTCGACGAAAAGGGTATCCAGAAATGCAAAAACATCTACAAAAAAATCTAAATGAAAGTAAATATATTTTTGGGTGATGTAGGATTGCCCTTACACCACTGGATGCTCCTACATCACAGTTGCTGTTGGGGCTTCTAGTTTTGTTGGTGTTGTTGGATCTTCTATAGCTGTTGGTTTGTCTACAATTGCTACTAATGCAATTTTTTTGTCTACAGTTGTTGTTGTGGCTGGTGAGGTTTTTGTTGTTGCCACTAATGATTTTTTTGCTATTGTTGTGACTACTAGTTTATCTATAGCCCCTATTTCTACTGGTGGTTGTGAGAGTGACACTCCTAGTTCTTTTCCTCTTTTTCCTTTGGTGGCTTGTCCTCTGACTTCCCCTTGCTCCATTCCTTCAGAGGATGATATTTCTTGGATGGTTGTGCAAAGAAGGAAGAGAGGTCTCCCTGAGCATAATCACTCCTCTCAATCCATTATAAAGTTTGTTTGTGGTGGTTAGAAGGCTGCATGTGTGGTTTAGTTCTGCTTTTCCCACTATTGCTTATTGCTATTTGGATGTTGTTCTTCTTTGTTTATCTTTGGAGCAACTATTGGTATCTTTTGTGGTTTTTGGGTGTTTGGATGATGTTGACTATCTAGTTGTATCTTTTGAGCAACATTTTGTACCTAAAGTTGTAAAGGGTTTTAGGTCCTTTCAAACCTATTTTTTCCTTATAATCAAAACATAAGAGTATAGATCCTCGATAAATTTAAAAAACTCAGTCATGCATAATATGAGTTGAATCTGTGTATTAACATAATAATGTATTATAGGGATCTTGAAAATAATGTCTTATATTTCCCTTATCAAACTTTTGTTGATAAATAAGTGGTTGAAAGATATTCGAGGGCATCTTGCAATATTATTCCCTTGCTAAATTTGAATATATTGAGTATTAAGGTTAGGAATATTTAACACTGGATTTATAATTTCATACTACTTACTTTCTAAGGATCTTACTTCATCCTAAGAATTCTTTCAAGATATTCACGAATTTTATAAAGAAAATTTATTCATAAATAACACCCATCACACATACACGAGAATTTAACGTTTGGACTTAATATCCGTTTCACTTCAAGGGAAAAATACTATTTAAGAAAAATGCTCAATAACCATCTCTAACCATGAGATTAGTAACAACAATGATATAACTCAAGAGAATCAAAGTTGCTCTCCACCTGACCATATTGGCATCATGAAGCCTCATGAGCTTTAGGCAAACCCTCAAGCAAGAAATGTTTTAGCCCCATGAAAATGAAATGGGGTCTTCCATTTAGATAATATAAAATGGTATTTTGAGACAAGATTTATCTAAGTAACTGTCAAATAGTGCCATGAGTGTGATACTCAAATTTTGTTGAACAAAGCATTCCAACACCCATTATTCTTACTCGTTGTTATGTATCAAAAATTATATAATAATTATTGTGACTATAATTTGGAGACCAAGAAGGACATGGAGACCCAAGCTCTATTTGTTTAGGGATAACATTAAAATCACCATGTGATGGCTAATGAACAAGGGTTTCACTTGAGACCAATGGAATGGTTGCTGGAAGCCAAAATTCTAAACACAGTCCCCAAACACTCATGGATATGATATGGGTATAAACAAAACTCCCAAATATTACCCCCACTAAAAAAATACAGAAAAAACATAGCCTAATTCTCCCAATACACATGATAGGGTCCAACATGCAAATGCATTTATATGTACAAAATACTAGGTGGGTATGCTTAAAACCAACTAGAGATAGACTCCCATACCTACACAAATATTCTCCAAGGGCCTAAGATGGGGTCTTGAACCTTTGCATCTACTCCACAAATCCTTTGTTCACCATGAAACCCCATAAAGGAATTCAGTCATACAATTAATCTGAAATGGCAGTGTGATTTTTTTCCTTCCAATCTCCACCACTTGGAGATAAAGTTCCATGCCTAGCCCCCACCTTCTCTATTTAATTTTGATTCCTTCTCCCTCTCTCTCTATCTACCGTCCCCTATTTTTTCTCCAAGGCTCACGTTACCCTTCCTCCAAAAGCAAATGAACTACATTCCTATTTTCTTTATCGATAAGCTACCTCCTCTCAAGTCACGCACCCCTAACCAAATTCGTTGCACATGCCATTTTTTGCGTATCACAATCTAGGGTTTATTTTGCATTTAACCCATATTCCTTCTTTCTTGATCTCTCTTATATTCATATCCAACCTATACATTAATGATGTCATCAATACCTTTCAATACTTTGCAAGAATGTCACCTCGAGCTAACATATCATTTTCTATGCCTTAGCTCTGTTCACCTAGCTGGTAACATAATCTAGCCTTTGAATGTAGGAAATCGATCTTGAAATTTACTCCATGATCAAGCACATCTCCATTACTTGTCTTTCTTTAAAACACCACCATTCGATTTGACCTGCTTTAATTCTGATAGTGGATCTCCATCACTTTATATTGCCTATTATTTTTATGCTTCAAGCTCAAAAACCATTTCCATGATGTAAAGGAGTTGCATGATGCAATGGACCATTTCCATCTATTACCTTGGACACGTGTCATTATTTTTCTCAACTTTCACTTCATCAAAAATTTTTTTGTGCTAAAGAGAAGATAAATGTGATGTATAGCCTCCACGATACAATAAACACTCACCAATTGTCATTCCCAACATGCGTCCTCTTATCAATTCATCGCTCATTTAAAATAGAAGACCCACCATGCTCATCACTACCCTTTTTCCTATCACAAAAATATTTTTCACTTTGAGAATGTAAATTGCGATACATATAACTTATATAATGAATTGAATAGTGGTCACCCGTCACTTCTGACATCATACACCACTGCCATCACATATCACTCTTATGCATTTTTCCTGAAGAATGAATTCCATGATGTGAAGAGCTTACACAATGCAATCATAAAATTCTAATTATTGTTTTTCCTAGAAGTTTTCTAAGTATTGGCTTTGTTAGTATTTTTCTGAGTTTTATAAACCTTGGTGATCACCAATAGGGTTATGATATCTCCCTTTCTTTCTAACACCTTTCTGAAGTTTTTGATTTCACTCTATAGTTCTTTGTCGGTCTTTAGTAAAGTTAAGGAAACCTTCATTGATACCAATACCTTGTATGGAGAGCTTATGTGATCAATTTTAAATACTCTCAATTAGTACATAAGTATTTATAACCTTTTGAAAGTCTATTTATGAAAGAAAAAGACTAAGGCATTGAAAATAAAGTGTTTGATGTCGGGACTCACCAAAGGTTTTGAAACCTTTATCAGTATTTGAAAGGGTTTCAAAAATATTTTTTATGTCGATTGTATTGATTCCTTATTAAAATTGAAAGTGGTAAAAGGAAGACATATTGTAGTCATAGAGGGACTTGATGGTATTTATAGAGCTTTCCTTAAAATTTCAATAGTTATGCATAGATATTTTTTTTCTAAGAGAATGTGAACACAAAATACAAATATGCAAAAATTAACACAATCAAATGATATTATCAAATGTAGAAGAAATTAAGATAAGACAATCCATTTTCTAACAGATAGATAATGCCATTTTGGTAGAGAATCAAATAGTACCATGATTAGAATGTTATCATTCAACCATCATGACATTTAAATCACCACCATCGAATTAGAAAATCTTTAAAGGTTGGCTACAAATCTTCACATAAAACTATGCCAACGATCTTACCATTATGTTGACATCACCTTAGTGAAATGATTCACAAAAATGATGTGAATTAGTTGTGCAAATGATGCTTTCCATGTGTTGCTCACCCACATACCCGCATTGGTCAACCTAATTCAATGCAAGCATTTCACATAATGACAATAATTTTCCATTTGTCATGCTTGTCGAGGATTGAGGATCGCTAATCCCTGTTACCTTATGTTTGGAGTGCATAGAAGAGCTTAACAGACAAGCCTGAACACACATGTTTGATGCTTCTTCATACCTGTCAGGTTTTGGCCATCGATCTTACCCTTTACCATCTACCATCGTTGAATCCATCGCAACCCATCACTCAGACCTTCGAAGCTCCAAAGCATGAACACTAAAAGTGTAAGTTGTTAGATGTTAGGGTTTTCCCTCTCACCTTATCACTTTCATTCCTTTGTGTCAAGGTGTAAGCCAACCCATCAACCCGTGATGTATAAAACGAACCTTTGCAAGCATTATCAAACTTACCCTTTCAAGTGTCAGCCCTTAGACATCCTTCTTACCACATAATAAAAAAATGATTAGGCATAAGCCTTAAGACCAGATCCACAAACACTAAAGCCATTTTGGGTATCAGGGTTCAAGGTTTCATTATACCCCTTTCTTAACATTATCAATAAGGCGTAAGCCTTAACACCGACCCACAAACTCTTAAACCATTTCAGGTGTCGAGGTTTGGGTCTCCCTCATCCTTCATACTTAATCATGTAGTTAAGGTGTAAGCCTTAATGCCAATGCCCAATTCTTGACACCTTTGACATACGACAAGCCTTAAGTCTGAAGTCTAATGCTTGATGCCTCTTCAGACTTAACACATGTGAACTTCATTTTCCTTTGTGTAATCGGTTCAAGGTATGGCCAAAGTCTGATGTCCAAAACATTTTCAAACTTAGCACACTCTTCCTTTCTTTATTTGAGGGATTCGGTGTGAGGTATGACTGAAGCCCGATGTCTGAAACCTTTCAGACTTGCATAATCTTTCTTCATTTATTTTGAGGCAGTTAGTAAGAGGTATGACCAAAGTCCAATGTATGATCATCTATAGCATAGTGTAAGCCACAAGCCTAAAGTCTGAAGCCTAATCAGACTTAGCTGAAAAATACTAACTACTTCCTTCTCAAGCAAGTGATAAGAGGTAAGTTTGAGGCCCAATGCACAAAATTTTGCAACTCTTCAAGTCTTGTTGTAATGACACCCTAAGGCCCATGAATCCTTCTCCCTAACAACATTATGCATCCCTTTTGACCTCAAACACCAAATCCTCATTTGATATCACTCAAATCTCCTTCTGACCTTAAAGAGGTGCCCCTTTTGACCTCAATCAAACTCGTTTCCACAACCTCCCCTTTGACATCCATAAGATGCCATTTTGACATTAATGTCAATCATATTGCAAGTAGATTAACCTAATTATAGCTAGGTCCAACCACCCCTATTAGATCAACTCTCCATTAACACCTCCCAATTATAAGTAAAGGTATGATGTTCTAATCTAAGTGAAGATCATAATTCCATGATATGTGACAACATAATAGTAGTTTAGACTCTAGACTCTTCATCTTTCCTTATTTACTTATTATCTTAATTTCTCTAAGTTAAGTAGTACTATAAGGGTCGAATCTGCACCTACTATTTTAACTAAAACCTCTAAGGATCCTTTAGTGACTTTAGTCGTAATACTTGGTATGAGGACCTCAAGTGAATACTATAGGAGGCATTCACAATCAACATGATTGAAATGATAAGAAAGGAATGTCACTACAAGGGAACCTTGGCAACACAATATAACATGACAAATTGTAGTATCAATCAATGTAGGTTTAGTTATTTACTATAACAAAAGCATTCACATAAGAATTTAACTAATCTAGACTCTTAGAATTAAATGAAAAAAAGTATAGTAGCACTCAAACATGGCTAGATCTTGTATCATCTACATGATGCACTCTTAATCTACACAACAAAGTAGCATAAGTCTAGAGTAAAAGGGGTTGTAACTCTAATATTAAGGGAGTGACCTTACATACTTCTTGTAATATATGAAATAATTATTTTAAAGAGAATATCAATTGTATTGTAATTTAGTTATATAATTAAAATAATTAATAATATTATAAATCACAACTTATGGTTTTATTTATAATTTTAATATTGACAAAAAATAGTGTTATTAAATAGTTATTGTTGAGTGGTAGGGTGAACATAGGTAAATAGTAAATAACTTATTCATATTTCATTGTGTATATTTTATATTTTTTAATATAATTATATAATATTGAAAGGGAAAGTGAATTATTTATACATATTTAAATAAATCAATAAATAATATAAATTTATAATTTATTTAAAAAAAGAGTTTAAAATTAAAAATGTAAAATTAAAAATAATTGTGTTCATTTAGAAATTTGATGTAAAAAATATTGTGATCAATGATTGAAAGTGATTTTATTATATAATTTTTTTAATGATGTTTGGACTCATGCTTTAGAATTTATAAATTTATTATTTGTTATTGTGGGTTATTTTTGCAATCGATGCATATAATTTATATGCATGAGTATGATTTATATGCACATATATAATATCTACAAATATTTTATTGGTCACCTTTAGTCTATCATAAATATATAAATCTACTCTAGTATAAAAATTATGTTGATGTGCTTGGGAGTTCACATATAATAGAGATATCTCATATCTTATTTCAAACCTTGTATATGAAGTTAATGAATTTATAAATGATTGAAGATAATATGTAGTTGATGCCCTAAATGGTGTACAACATAAGTAATTTGATAAGTGATATATAATAATTATGCAAGTGAGGATGTGAATTGAAAACTAGATCTAGGATGATTCTATTGTTAGAAAGCCTAGATCAGACATGCAAACCGAAACACCTTCCACAAAAGAGAAAAACAATGAAAAAGTAGAGCTTTGCATGAAATGTGCAAATTGATATTATTCAGAATTCAGAAATTACAATAAGAGAATTGCTTTATAAAAGAAATGTATGCAACCCTAATGTTGACCTAAAACAACTCAACTAAATAAAGCTTACTTATTAATTAAGTAAACTAATTATTACCTAAGGAAAACCTAAGTAAAGTTATGCAAGTGTAATTAAATGTTAATTACACTAACACCCCCCCATAAGTGCAACTTAGGGAGACTAAATAAGCATGCACCTAAAACTAAAATGAATGCAAGAAAGCATGAATGGGTCTCGACAACTAGGCCTGATCAGGTACCCATGTACAAATGCAATAATGAGGTAGAGAAGGAAAACCCAGTGGGAAAACTCCCCCTACAATGAGATGACTACTGCAAAGAAGCACTGGAAGAACACTGTGGAGTAACACTGGAACCATAATCCAACAAGCAAGGAAAGATAGTTCTGTCTACAAGAAACCATATCGGAATCATAATAATGCAACAGCAGACCCGATGCCACGGAACGCTTGAAAACTCCAAAATGGAACCACCCTAGAATCCATGAAGCAATAGTAGATGATATGAATGATGTATTACTGAAAACTAAGTGCAAAGATGCAAGTTGCACCCTCCCAACTACCAAAACATCCAAGTAATCTCCAAACAACCCATCAGGACAAATATGGACTAAGTGATCAACCTGGGATAGATATAGAAAAATTGCATAAGCAACAACATAGAGCTCCTTAATACCTTTCCAACACCGCAAAGATAGCAAAAATCAGAGATCGTGGCAAAAAGTTATGAGCTCAGAAGCATAAAAAGAACATTTGACTTCAAATAGAAATAAATGTAGCTAAACCTAAAATACTAAGAAATAAATTGCACCAAATGAAATTACTCAGAACCAGCTTTCCGACAATATCTCGTTTGCCCAATTTCGATACCGTATGCCCAAGTTATGCCAACAAGAAAAAAATTGCTCCTTTAGAGCAAACTAGGGTTAGGAGGGGACAAAGAGTGTCGTATGAACACTGACGTCAGCGGTTCATGAGCCTAAAATTGACGGCCATCTAGCCATTGCCACAAAAAATTGTCCTCCTGCAAAAAACAAATTGGCCGGAGCCCCTGGTCGCCACATGACCGTGCAGTGTGGGTTGGGGGCTGGATGTCCGGCCGAGGGCTGGATGCAAGGGGCTTGGTCCCCCATATGACCTGCAGACTGTGCAGATGGAGCCTGCGGGGGCTGGCGATGGGACCGGCAGCGGATTGGTGGAGCCACCGGTGGCGGTGGCGGCACCCAGCTTTTGAACTGGAGGTGGTGGCACAGATCCCCAAAAATGCAGTTTCTTTTTTTGAAAATCATGCCTCATAGTGCGTGTTGGGGAGGCCGTACGACCTTCCTAGCAATTTGTTTTTGCCTTCTGGATCAACTTCGCTAAAATTGACAAAATGAAGGGCAGTCTTAGGGTTTTGAGGCATTGCGAACATGATGGCAGTGTCCGTTTTGCTCCAAGATGCTCCGAAAAATAGGCTACCTCCAGATCCTGCAAAAAATCACCGAGTTTGAAACCCTCACAAATTTTTTCAACGATGACCAAAATCAAAAAATTAAAAGTCATTCTTGACTTTTCCAGCACTTTGAATCCAATGGTGAAGCCCGATTTGATCCAAGACACTTTATAAATGAACTCAAGGCATGATATCCTCGAGGAACCCTGAATGAACTCTACAATGGATTTCTCCAGAGTTTGAGAAGGGGCTGCATGTCAAGGCTCCGATACCATGTTAGAAACCCTAGATTAGACATGCAAATCGAAACACCTTCCACAAAAGAGAAAAACAATGAAAAAGCAAAGCTTTGCATGAAATGTGCAAATTGATATTATTCAGAATTTAGAAATTACAATAAGAGAATTTCTTTATAAAAGCAATGTATGCAACCCTAATGTTGACCTAAAACAACTCAACTAAATAAAGCCTACTTATTAATTAAGTAAACTAATTATTACCTAAGCAAAACCTAAGTAAAGTTATGCAAGTGTAATTAAATATTAATTACACTAACATCTATGTTTTGCTAAAATGAGCTACTATTGCCACTTTAAATAAAACTTTGGAAGATTCCAAAATAAAATAAAAATGTTTGCTTCAAATCGACTCATAATAGCTAGTTATAAGGGTAATGTTAGCTAAATATATTTGAATTTGATTTAACTAATATATTAGGTAGAATTTTTGAAACTATACATTTGAACTAGGTTATTTATGCAATAATGGATCAATCTAGGCTAGGAGATAAATTAATGTAAGGATTAAGACTAGTCATTGGGAGCGAGTATAGATGAAAATACATATAAGGCTAGGTTATGTGTCCAATTTCAATATAATTTATGTCACTTTCCCCTTTTTATTATAGAAGGAATAACTAAGTCAAAGTGAGTGAAAAATAAAGGGGTTCTTACCATTAGTTTTTCTCCTCACTTTGAATTTAATGTGGACTACCATGAAGATGCATGTTAAAGTAGAATCAAGTGATCAAATTGAAATTAAATTTATTCAGACACTCTTAGAAAATATATAACTAATGATATTAATGTTGTTTATTAGAATATGCTCCCTTGAAATAACTATAATATAGAAAAAAAATCAATGAATAACTTCATATAAGAATAAAAAATAAGAATATGTTGTGTATAATCAAAAGAAAAAAAGAAAAGGTTAAAATATATTTTAAGTATGATGGAACAAAAATAATTACTAAAGAAATAAAATAATAGATATTATCTTGGAGAAGAAGAAAAACATGGTACCATCTAAAATGTGACTATAACTATACTCAAGAAACCTAAATATAGAAAATATATGTAAAATGATATAACCTTGAAAAGTGTAAGAAGAATATAGGGATATACAAATAGAACTTTATGAAATCATATGAAGATACTAAAGGTATGATAATGAAATACTTAAAATGATAGTAGTAATAAACCCTCGAATAGGTCTATGAGAGTAGCTCCATAAATTTTAAATAAAGATCACGTTTAAGCATTAGTCATGGAAAAATATAGGATCATATGATGTGATTGTGTTAATCATGGAAGATCCTATAATCATCATCATAATTTAAAGTAGAAATCATATGGATTAATCATGGAGTGGATCATTGATATATTATAATAGTGGTTAATTCCAAAATATATTCCCCTCAAGTACAAGAAACCATCTAGATATCTATATAAAAAAAATATAGAAAGGATGTAGAACATGAGATTCAAATATCAACCAATAATATTAGAAGGGAAATATTCCAATGAATTATGTCTACATTATAATTTTGTGATTTGTAAGGTTAAATACAAGAAGATGAGTCCACTTCTAGTACAAAAGTTTCAAACTTAGAAAAAAACTTGAAATCAGCAAAAAGGAAACCAAATCTCATTAATTAGAAAATGGGATCCCATTCTAAAATGACTTAAAATGGGGGTGACCCTTTGGTGAAATGGTGGTAATTATTTCTTGTAGAGCCAACAACCAAGGTTCAAACCTCGCGGGGTCACTCTCTGCTACATCAACAATGGAGTTTGCTTACCCTAGTGTTAAGGGGAGGCTCCTTGGTGAACTGGTGCGGTTTCTTGCCTGTAGTGCCAACAACCAAGGCCCAAACCTTAATATATTTTTAAAGAAAAATGTAAAAAATTCCACACCAGAGAGAATGGTGCATGGTCAGGGAGGTCTGCAATGGTCAGTTGTAGGGCATCATTTTTCAAGAGCTCAGGATGGTTTCAGAAAGAATCGACAAGAAGAAATTAATGGAATCTGGAACTTGGATAGATAGGCTAGACTGGAGAACGTTAATCATATTGATCCTCATGTTGAGAGGAGGGATCGTGAGGGTTGAAATCTTGAAAGAGAGAGATTGGGCTTTAGGGGTCATCAAGATAGAGGTGGTTATAGGAACGATGCATTTCATAGACCACATCAAAATGAAGTTGGAAATAGAGCTTATGGAGGTCAGTCAAGGATGGAAGAAGAAGGCCGAGATTGAAACCCTAATCGAAGGAAAATTTTCAATAAGTAAGTTTGGAAAAATAAAAAATCTGATTCGAAATGGGAGGAGGCTAGGAAAGAGGCAAAGGATGGTGACTCTCAGAAGACAACTCTAGAGTTTGGAAATGGTATTCTAGGTGGTCAGGTGACTCTAGTTGTTAGTGCTATTAAACTGCAAGTTGAGGTTCTGAGGCTAGAAAATATGGGGTTGATTTGGAAATGGTATGGTTTGGACCTTAATTGGGACTATTTATTTAAATGGTGGAAAGCGCGGTGGGGTTCAGAGCTTCAGTTTAAAACTCTTCAAAATAGGTTTTTTTTGGTCATTTGTCTGCCTAGAGACCTAAGGGAGGAGATAATGAATGGTACTTTGGTCATGGATGGGTGTGGTTTTTATTTGAGATGCTGAGTTGGTTTCAATCTCTCTTCTCATGTAATAGAGACAGCACAAGACTGGTATTGCATGTTGAATCCTCCCACAAAATATTGGGAGCCTAGAATTCTTGAGGAGATTGGAAACCATTTTAGAACCTTTGTTTCTGTTGAAGAAAGGAAAAAGGAGAAAGAGGCACATTCCCATGTGTGGATTTGTGAGGAAAAAAACCTAGTGTGACACATTTATGCAGAGATTGAGTTAATTGCAAATTATGGGAGTTGGATTCATAAGCTAAAGGGAGACTCCTTTACCCATGATAGTTGAGTATGTCCTTTGGGAAGCAGGTTGTCAGTTAGCAAGGCAAGTAAATCTAAAGAGTCCTCAGTCCTAAAGGCTCATAAAGAGAAGTCAAATCCATCTCATGAGGGTAATCTCTTAAATGCTTATGTAGTTGTTACCATAGAAGCTTATGTGGTGCCTGAAAGCCCTATTCATTTAAACCCTAAAAAGGAATAGATTTTTATTCATTCCTAGCTTGATCAACCCGTTCAAGTTGACTTTGGCTTTAGGGATAAGGATGTTGGGGAGGAAGAGTGGTTGGAAGATCAGAACATGACCTTGGATGAGAAAATATTGAAGGCCCTGAATATTTTAGGTGGGGATTGTTGCACCGTGGAACTGGATTCTTTGATTGAGGTGGGTAAAGAATTGATCATTTTGGTAGAGGAGGTCAAAGTTAATGCCTACTTGTTAGCAGATGAAATGGAGGTGGAAGGTCTGGGAAGTGATGAACTACTAAAAGGGGTGTTGGCAAGGTTAGAATTTGGGAGTCCATAATCAGCTAAGAAGAGGAAAATCTCTCAAGGCTTGGTAGAAGCCAAGGTCAAGTTGGGGATTCATTAGAAGGATATAGCCAAATATTCACCTAATTGTGGTGAGAATAAAAAGAGAGGTAGGATTCCCAATTAGGAAGAATGGAAGTGGGATGGAGAAGCAAATGGACAAAATAAAATTGACTCTATGATGAAATTAGGGAAGATAAATGCTCTTCCTAAACAATAATGAAGCTCATAACTTGGAATGTTAGGGGTTTTAATTCCCCTAACAATAAGGTACGTTATTGAGGCTAATTAGGTAGAAATGTCTTTTGTCAAGAAACAAAACTAGGAGATTAGGACCTTAACAAATTTAGTAGAAAATTGAAACATTGGAAATGGCTGGGGGTAGGATCTGAAGGAGCTTTAGGAGGCTTATTAACCATATGGAAACCTCAATCAATCTTGGTGGAAGAATTCATCTCTCGTTGGCATTGGTTGGCATGTCAGGTAAGAAGTTTAACTTCTAATCTTCAGTTTTTACTCATCAATGTTTATGGCCCTTCTCTATGTTCACACAAAATAATTGTTTGACAAGAACTAGATGCGGTCTTTAATGGTTTAAATCATGATTTTTGCATCATGGGGGGAGACTTTAATTCTATTTTTCACTCTGAAGATAAGAAAGGAGGTGTGGCAAGGGCTCTTCAATCACAATTATATTTTTAGAACTTCGTGGAGAGAAACATGTTGGTGGAGATCCATACTCAGAATGGTAGTTTTACATGGACCAATCATAGAAAAGGGTTTTTTAGTATAGCTAAAAAGTTGGATAAGTTCTTCTTTAAGGGGAATTTGAGTCTCTTCCCCTTCAGTTCAGACAACAAGATTAATCTGAGGAGTGGATTTGATCATTTTCCAGTGCAATTGATTATCGATGGAGACAAGGGGCCTGTCTGTTGCCCTTTTAAGTTTGAAATGATGTGGTTTAAGGATCCTAACTTGATGGGATTGATAGAATATTGGTGGAAGTAATGCTCCCTGAATGGCTCTAAAATGTTCAATATTTTCACCAAACTGAAATATGTAAAGTAGTTGAAACAATGGAATACGGATTGTTGCAAGAATATTTTTGAGGAAAAGCTTAGAGTGGAGGAAGAATTGGATGCCCTTTTTGAAGTAATAATTCAACAAGGCATGGATGATGTACACTTTGAACAAGAAAAGGAGATGACAAAGAAATTGAATGAAGCGCTGGCTAGAGAATAAATTTTTTGGAAACAAAAATCAAGAGAAGTTTGGCTAAAGGCAAGGGACATAAATACTAATTTTTTTCATAACTCAACTAAAGCTTGTCGAGAAGTGAATTGTGTCACTTGTATAAAGGTGATAGATGGTCATATTTTAGAAGATCCTATTGAAATCAAAGCCTCTACAGTGGCATATTTCCAAAACCTTCTCAATGATTGGGAAGGTTCAAACTTAGAAGCTCATTGTGTAATTTTGAAATATATTCCAAGTTTGGTCTCCCCCTCGTAGATGGAGCTTTTGAACGCCAAATTTTTGGAGGAAGAAATTAAGGTGGTGGTCTTTGATCTTTAGCTTGAGAAGGCTCCTAGTCCAGATGGTTTCCGTGTGGATTTCTTCAAAAAGTGTTGGGATTTTGTAGGTAAGGAAGTGTTTGAGGTATTTGAAGACTCAAGGAGTATGGGTAAGGCACTAAGGGAAATGAATAATACTTTAATAGATATTATTCCCAAAAAGGAAAAGCCAAAATTTTGGGATGAATTTCACCCCATCTCCTTGTGCAATACATTGTATAAGATTTTGGAAAAATCTATGGCTAACTATTTGAAGAATATTTTACCATTCATCATCTCAGATGAGCAGACAAGATTTTTCCAAGGTAGGTCAATTTTTGATCATGTAATAATTTCTCAAGAGGTCATTCATTCATTAAAAAAAAGAAAAAAATTGTGATGTTAAAATTGGATATCAAGAAATCTTATGATAGGGTAAATTAGCATTTTTTGTTCAAAGTCTTGGAAGATTTTGGTTTTAAGAAAGCTTGGTTGGATTGGTTATTTGGTTGGATTGAAATCTCGTTTTAATCAATGCTAGTGAATGGGTCTCCCGAAGGTTTCTTTGTAGCATCAAGGGGTTTAAGGCAGGGTGACCCACTCTCCCCCTTCTTGTTTATAATTATGGCAGAAGCTTTGGGTCGTGCTTTGGAGAATGCAAGGAGAACGGGTTGGGTGGATGGTATCCAATACATAAGTTGCCTCCCTTCAATTACGCACTAGCAATTCACAGATGATACAATTTGTTTTGGCTCTGCTTCAACAAGGGAAGACAAAAGGCTTAAGGGTATTTTGGACAAGAATTTTCTAGCTTCGAGGCAAGAGGTTAGTATGGCTAAGTCAAAACTTTTTTTTTTAAAATTCTTCATGTGTAAAAGAAATGTAGATTCTAAAGATTCTTGGATTCAAAAAAGGGAAATTACCATGCAAATATTTGGGCCTTCCACTTGAGAAGGGTATTCAAAGTGGGGGAATTTGGAACTTTCCGATTGAAAGATTCAAGGAGCGTCTTTCTTCTTGGAAGAATCATTGGTTATCTTGGGCAGGGAGGTTAACGATGTTAAAAAGTGTGATATCTTCTCTCCCTCTTTACATGGTGTCCTATCTGCCACTGTTAGTTGGTACCATAAAATCTTTGAATAGTATATAATGAAAGATTTTTCTGGAAAGGCAATTCATATCAGAAAAAGTTTCCCCTTGTAAAATGGCAGAAGATCTATGAAAGGAAAGAGGAAGATGGTGCAGGTTTGAAAAATCCTTTTGCAAAACAAGGCATTGGGGGCGAAATTGGCTTGGGTGATTCACTCCCAGCTAGATCCCAGCTAGATCTTAAATGGGTAAAAAATTTTAGGGACAAATACTTGGATGATGATCTGAACTATTTTCTTACAACCAAATCTCTTCCTAATGGTTCCATAATTTGGAGTTTCATTAGAAATTCTAGGGATCTCATTTTGGACTATTTAACATGGGAGGTAAAATATGGTAGGGAGGCTTCATTCTGGGAGGATTCATGGGAATTCCTTCCCATTTTAGTAGAAAATATAACTTTAGTCAAAATCATAGAAAAATCAGTTCGAGTCTGGGGCTCAAAGGTGAAGGATTACTTTGAAGATTCTTTACCAGCAGAAGATGGTTTGTACAAATGGAAGTCCTTTCATCAGCTAGGTCTGACTGACCAAGAGGTGGAAACTATGGAGAAAGTGCTACTGGAAAGGAGAATTTGGTGAAGGCAGGGAAGAGATAGGTTGAGGTGGAATGCATCGCAAACAGGAGTTTATTTAGCTAAAATTGGATATGCTATTTTAGCTTCAGGGGGGCAAGGAACCGAATTGTCCAATCCATTTGTGTTGGAATAAGGCTTGTCTACCTAAAGTGTGGATCTTCACATGGGTGATTGCTTAGGGAAGGGTGCTAAGAGGAGATAGATTTGCTAAATTGATCTTTTATGGCCCTTCTAGATGTCCTTTATGCCACGTTGTTGAAGAGACCATAGATCATTTATTTTTGAATTGTGAATTAATGTAGGAAATATGGAATTGGTTATCCATTAAGTTCTATTGGAAATCTACACTTCCTAACAAAAAATTTGATTGGTTAAAGTCTTGGTTGTCTTAGTCTAAGAATTCAATGTTTGGAGATTTAGAGGTGTCAAGCTTGTCAATTGTCTTTTGGGAAGTTTGGAAAGAGAGGAATAGACAAATCTTCCAGGAAAAGGAGCTTTCTATTCCCAGGTTTGAGTGTAAAATTGAGGCTTGTATTGTGGAACTCTTTAACACCAGTTTGGAAGAGCTGAATCCAAAGAGAGGAAAATTTTTAGAATGGGACTCTTGGATTTTAAAATAATTGGTTCAACTTAAAACTTCCAAGCTGTGAGGGTTTTGGTGGGGCTTATTCTTTGGAAGAACATAGTAAGGTGGTGTGGTCTCCACCAGAACCGGGTTGGGAAAAATTGAATTTTGATGGGGCTTGTAAGGGAAATCCTGGGCCCTCAGGTGCATGTTGTATTGTTAGAGACTATAAAGGAGTGACACGGGGGAAAATAGATGAGTCTCTGCCGGAAGGCACGAATAATGTTGCCGAATTTTAGGCTCTTCTTCTGGGTTTGGATTTGTGTAAGGAATTGGGGGTGAGAAGAGTTATAATTGAATGGGACTCCACTCTAGTAATCAATGCCCTAAGGTCTAACTAGATTCATAATTGGAAGCTAGGGGAGAATTTGGATGCTGGTTTGGATCGGATTGTTAGGTTTGATCAAGTAATGTTTAATCATATTCTGAGGGAAGGAAATTTAGAGGTGGATCTTCTTTCCAATTTAGGTGTTTTGGGTCCTGATTTAAAAAATTTCTAAAAAGGAATTAAAGTCTATGGGTGGAAGGGCGAATGCCCCTCCAAGCTAGCGAAGGGAGGTGGCATTTGATGCCACAGTGGCAGGGCTGTTGGGGTAAGGTATGTTGGAGCTCGCATTCATTATGGAAAAAGATGGTTGAAATTTTTTTTTTCGCTTGGCATATGGAGGATAACAAGGGATAACTACGACCCCCCTTTCCATGTATAGTAATGAGTGTATATCCTGCCTTAAGGATTTTCTCCTCCTGGTGAGGACATCTTGTATGCTACTTAGCATACCATTTGAATAGGATGGCAGTGGCCTTGTGATCGGTGAATTTATTTATGAGTGGATTGTCTTTTTTTGGCTAAGTTTTCTTTGTTGGTGAGAAGTGAAGTATGTGAGTGACCTCCTTCATTCTTCCTAGGAGAGGTCTATGTAGGGTCATCGATGGTGAAGAGTTCAAAATTCATCATAGAGGTTTCAGTGGATGTCCTAGCAAGATTTGGAGTAGACACACTGATCTCGTTGTGGTCAAAGGCAGGGCAAACCTCCTTCAGGGAGATTACCAACCAAAGATTGAAGCGCATTCTTCTCAATTATGATCCTTTGGTCATTGTGGTTGTGAAGATGATTCAAGGTTCTAGCCATTTTGAATGCAAGGAGTATGGGAGGGATAATCTGCAAGTCTCTTCCCGCTTCCTGACATCTCTCTTGGATAACGAGGTGCCCAAGGTGGAAGTGAGGGGTATGTTCGTTAAAATGTTTAGGGAGGATTTGGTGGAAGGAGTGGATGAGGCTCTGTGTGTGGTGATCGAAGGAAAGGGTCGCTCGAGGCCCTGTGATGTGGAGTAGCTCCTCTCGGAGGAAACTGTGAAGATTTTTCCCATTCTCCTAGATTTGTGTGGGTCGGGCCTTATGAGGCACCAGATGATTGTGGTGGTGGTTGTATATTTTCTTAAGAACTTTTTTGGGCTGATGGTGGTTGGTGGTGTTGAATGGTTAATGGACTTCGAGGCTTTTGTAAAATTAAATAGTTTTCTGTAAGATTAGTGTTGGGTTGTGGTTTTTTTTCTTATATGGATGCTAGTTTTTGTTAGTTTTGTTGGTGCTTCTTATACAACCATTAAAATGGTTTTTTGGTGTGCTTATCCCTATTCGAGGTTTTTGTGTTCATGGTCGGGTGCTTTGTTTATAGACTGGCTTATAGTGGGTGAATTCAAAGGTCGGGTGGATCTATAGTTTTTTGGTGATGAAAATTTCCTTGCTTTGTAGACGTTTGTAGCTTTGATATTATAATTAATAAAAAAAACTCATCTTACGTATAAAAAATATTGACTTAATTTTTTTCTAAAAACGTGATCCTATTTCTAGAATGTGATCTTGTTTTTTAAAATTTTAATATTTGCTCAGGTTTTTGCTATAGATTTTGAGTTAGAAAAAAGTCTTGGGGAGCTAACCCTTAGCTTTGGACCTACTTGACCTGCAACTTAAAGTTCATGTCAGTATTATTAGAAAAGAGTGACTTTGGACATATGTCTAAAGACAATTTTTGCAAAAAAAATTGACAAAATTAAAACTCATTATAGATGAGATTGTGTAGATTCCAAATATTTAAAAAACTATTCAATTGGATTATTTTTCTATTTTTCAAATAATTTTTGATGAAACTGATCCATAAAATTGAAATATTAGGGGTTTTTAGTATTTTAATAATTTTTTATTAAAATAGTTTTTTGAAAAACAAATTATACGCGCACACTCTTCAAAAAATTATTTTTAATTTAAAAAAATAAAATAAAAGTGATAAGTTTAGGTCATCTTATGTGTGACATACAGAAGGAATTTTTAAAACAACAATTATGGCTAGTAAAAAATTAACAAAAAATTATTCAAAAAAGAATTACACAAAAACATTGTGCACATTCTTCAGTGTGTTATAGATCTTTGCCCAAAAGGATTCAGAAAAATGCAATTATTTAGGTGAAAATATGGATGGCATACATGTGCATGGTATGGTAAAAGAAAGTGACTTTTAAATAGTGGTTTTAATACATGTCTATTGAAAATAAATTTGTGTCATCTCGGTATTAAAATAAATTACATATTTAGAAACTATACTTGGAGTACTACATTTCATATTACTAAATTTATTTAAGATTCAATCTTTAAGTACTTCAAATTTTTAGGTCAAAGGAGACAAATTCTAAAAATCAGGGTAAACAATTCTAGGACTCAACTTTTTACATAGACCCGTAATAACTTTCAAGTGATTAGGTCTAATCATGATAAGATATATTAATGCTATCTCTTTTTGTGATTGTATAAGTTGAAATATAAGGAATGGGTGGGACACCTATTGATGGGTGTTTTTTCACTTTCTCAACACATGCATCACCTCTCTTGAAAGGTAGAAATCTGCAAACAAGTTACAAAACACTACCCCAAGGTCTCTTAGGTGTTAGGTCATGACTTGCTTGGAATGTTTCAATTGGTTTATGTGATTTTATGGTAATCATACGGAAACTTTACGTGTGTTAAGTTGGAGTGAGATGAGTTCTTTAAATGTAGTTCTTAGGATGTTGGAATGGATGGGCAATTGCTGCAAGTTCAAAATAGCAGTCTAAACTCCACTTTTATCATCAGATTTGGATTTACAATGAGGCCTGAACTTTACCTAAATTACTATTTCAAAGAAAGGTCAAAAGGTAAGGGGAAGGAAGAAGTTCCTAGGCCTGCAACTACCAATGGATAGTGATAATGGAGGATGCTACAATGGACAACCTTCCTAAAACTAAGTTCCACTTAACCAAATCAGCTAACAATATCATGAAACTAGTGCTATCTTCTAAGGTATGTAGATTTTCAACCATTCATTCACAATGAAACATGAATAAAAGATGAAATTCAAGTGCAACAATCAATTTATGTTCAGACTAGCTTTACACTACTATTTATCATCAACAAACAACAAAAAGCATGAACAAGGAAGGGAATCAACACATTAGTATTCTTCAGCATCCATGAACAACATCTACTAATCTACTAAATCATGCAAAACACATAGAACAACAAAGTAAATCTACTCAAATCTATCAACTATGAGGAGAAGAATCATGAAACATGAAGGAAACTCAAGAATCCACCAAAATCAATGAATTTCTATTAGACTTTCAGCAGCATGTCTTTACAACAACTCAACTCTCTCTTTGAAAATGAGAGGAGACCCCCTATTTATAGTCCTCAAAAATAAAAATGAGTGGCCAAGATTTAATCTCATTGTGTGGCCAAGATTCACTACAAATTAGGGTTTCACCTATCCCAATATTTTACAATTTAAAATTACATTTCTTTTCTTATCCTTATTTTATCCTCTAGTTCTTGTCACTGTAGCACTTTTGTCTTCTAGCTGATTGCTCTTTTGATGTAGCTATATAGTGAGAAACTCATCATGAATGATAGGCTTCCCAACCTCCTTCTACTGGGTGGCATACTCCACAAACTTTCCAATCAATGTTTGGAGCTTATTCCACTCCATTATATCAGATTGCAACACCTGGACAGTTAACTTTTTTGATCTGCTTATGATCAGCTCCCAATTCTTTGTACACTTAATCCTATGCTTGATCACTTGTTCTATTGGATGAAGGATCGAGCGAAAAAATCCAATAAGTTTGGTGTTACTGAGTCCATCACCCCATTTTCCATTTTATGAAAATATAGCCTTATTTTCTCAGGGTCTAACTCGACGACATGCATGTCGTAATCCATCATGAGCTTCAAATACTCTTCACAATCCACCTGATCTTCCTTGACCCACTCTAGGTCGAGATCCACTTCATGGAGCACCTGCTCTAGGACCTCTTTTATGTGGTCTAGGCTCATTTTCCATGTCTTGACCAACCAATGATCATCTTTTTCCAAACCCACCTTCTTCTCCCAAGTCCTTTTGGGCATTTTGAGGATAGCCTCAAGCTTAGGATACATAATTCTATATAATTTTGGGAAGTCAATACAAATTTATTTGTTCCCTTGAGCTTTTTTTTCACTTCTCAAAACTTGTTTGTTGTTTGGACGAAATGACCAATTCCCATATCACCATTGTAGATCACCCACGGAAACCAATCATCAGTAGCCTTGGCCCAATTTTTTCTTCTCTCTAGCTTGTTTATGTGATCTTCGGATAGCAGTAGTGGCAGGGCTGATGATGTCATGGGTAGCTCCTCAGCAGAAGATCATTGTTGAATTTAGGAAGTGAGGTCTGCCACTTGTGCCTTCAACTCCTCCTTGGAGGACTGATCCTTTTTCATTTGGTACACGATCATGGCGACAGACCCTTGGAGATGATCAATCTTTTATTCCCTCATGGTTGCTCCTAGGTCGATGGTGGAGATATTATAGCTCACCCCCTCTTCTTTTTCTATCATTGGGGTGGAAATTCATACTATTCGGGATCCCAATGCATCCATCGTGATATGGGATCTAACTTTCAGCTTCTTTTTTTTTCCTCCTATTTGAGCCCATGCTAGGATTGCCTCTAGTCTTTCCTTGGGATCCATGGGAGTGGGGGTATTTTTTTCCAGCTACTTTTCCAGCCAATCAGTCATCTGAGAGCCCTTCTTTGGTTATTCATGAGCATGTTGGATCTCCCTTTCTTCATGATCTAAATATTCCTACTCTATTTTCTCTTCCTTTTCTTCATCTGAGTCTTAGATGAATACAATCCTTTCTTCTTGTGACTCAATAGCAACTACATTTTCTTTGGGGCTATCTTCCCCTTCAGATGCTTCTTTTCTTCCTACCTGAGCTTTGTATGATGTTCTACCTCAGGGATTCTTTTCATTTCAGCCTCTTCTTTAGGCTTGTCTTCTTCTTCAACCTTTTCTTTCTTCTTTTATTCTTCCCTCTCAAGAGGTAATTCTTCTTGTTCCTTGGTCGAAGGCTTTGTAGATACTTCTATGTCTTTATCAACATCATTATTTTCCTTGGAAGACTGCCTCTTAATTTCCTCTCCAACATCTTTGAGTTTTTTAGACAATTCCTCTTCAAGCTCTTAGTTAGAGGAATCTACTACGTACTTGGCGTTGGGGTCTTCAACATATTCTTCTAAGGATCATGACCCTTCTTCTTCATATACTACCTCACCAATGACCAAGTTTTGGATCTCCACATGCTCATGGTAGTCATCCTTGAAAGGATCCTCAAGTTCATCATATCCCCTTTTAGCTACCTCCCTCTCTTGTCTCTCCAATTCTTCTAAGATTTGCGTTTTCTCCTCTATTTTGGGTGGCTCTGTCAGAGGAGGGATAGAGAGATAGGAAAAAACTTGATTTAGAGAATCCTTTATTGTGGGATTCATTAATACTCCAAAGAGCTCCATGGGAATATTCTTCATATGTCAAGAAAAATCCTCTAGAAGAGTGAGGTTCGACATCATTGTTGTGGAGGCTAGAGGAGTTGTAGTTGATGGAGACATTGAGGAGGATGAAAGTGAGGAGTTTGTTGTTGAGGAGGAATCTCTCACCATAATAGGTGTGATGGGTGAGGTGGAGACAAGATGAACCGAGATGTCCACTGTGAGTGAGGAATAGATGGGTAATGCTTGAGATGTTGAAGGAGGAGTAACAATAGTGGTGATAGTGGTGGAGGTAAGAGTAGAGGTAGCAGGTGGTGACTTAGGTTGCTCGGCCTCCTCTTCTTCTCCTCCATGCAATGGATCTTCTTGGATCAAGAGCATCTCAGAGAATACACTCGACATCTTTTCTTTCTTTGAGGTCTCGCCCTTTGAAGCCTTCCTCGAGTACATCTTATGCTTCGGTTTGCACTCTGACACTTCCTTATTTTTCCTGGACCTAGTGGCCAGAGGAGATTTTGGAGCCTCTTCAGTTGGGGTAGTATTAGTCCTACTATTTGTTTCGCTTTTGAGCTCATCTTCGAGCTCGCCATAGGTTATAGTAGCCCCCTGAATCTTCAATTGAGCAATATGTTCATCAATCCATTGCCTCATCCTATGCTCCACTGGCTTTGTTAGGATATCAAATTTGTTGACCTCATCTTCATTCCAATCTATAAGAGGCAATGGCAAGTTGGTGACAACATCAAGCCTCAGATCGATAACATTACTTTCATCCTTGATGATTTGATCTGGTATTGTGAATAGTCTGACTATCTTGATAAAGTACACAATCATATGCATATAGTGCCTCATGTGTACCTCCTTGTCATCTTGATAGTTTTAACAAAAATCTTCAATGTTATGCAAATGGGCATATTCCTTCCCCATGAATCTTTTCAATTTATCGTATGGTTCCATCCTTGGTCGAGGAGTGTGGAGGATAAAATTGTACTCAATGATCTCCTTTTTAGAATATTTAGCACTTTGGGCAGCTAGGAGAGCATACATTCCCTACCTGAATGCAAGAGGATATGACACTGTCGGCTGATGTTTTCTAGCAAGGAGAGTATGTGCATTTCGTAGTTGCCTTGAGACTTCTAACAAGATTAATCAGTCATTTAGATACCGGGGTAGCTTATATGGCCTTTCACTGAAGCCTCCAGTTTGGATGTAGGTGAATTTAATGAATAAGAATTTGAACCTTTGAATAAATGCACAGGCACTGTGTGCCACTCTTCTCTCGAAATCCCCTCTGAGAAGTCGAATAATGTGCCCAATAAAGGCATCATTCACCCTATAGTAATCCTTCTTGAAATTTTAGTACTAGAGTTGTGGGTGTTTGTCATATACTTTTAGCTCTCATCCTAGAATTGTGCTTTGTGCAACAAATAATCCCCTATAAGGAAAGGGATTAGTCAGAAGGTAGACCAAATAGGTCATATAAAACTGGTGGGAATTTATTACCACTAGGAACTACTCATGCAAGTTGTTGTTGATCATCCAAGCCCAGTAAAATTTGGTCATTCCTCTGATAAAATCTTCTATAAAATAGAACATCCAATCTTGGAAATAAGCCACAGTTGGGATGCCCATGAATTTGCTTAGAAAAGTTACCAAGTCATGTTAATCTTCATAGAAATCACTCCTAAAAAACTCTTGAGGCATTTTATTCATGTTGCCCCTCTTTTCTTTTAACCAATACTGGTTAATCAATTTCTTACATTTTAATGGATCCACCTTCCACATATTCTCTGCATATTCCTTTGTTGCTTGCTCCATAGGGTCAAAGGTAGGGATGCAAAATGTTTGCGCTATGGAATTGACAGATAGGTTAGCCAATACTTTACCATCTCGGTCCACAATCTTTCTGGTCTTCTCCTGATAGGCCTCTCTGCAAGCCATCACCGATTCAGGGGCTACAAGAGCTGTTGGTAAATTGGCTGACTTAGCGAAACCACTCTTCCTAATTTTGTTTGCATTTTCGATAGTGCGGTTGGTGATGACCCTCTATCTAAATTCATCAATATTGATGTGCCCGAGATTGGTGTTTGTAATAGTATCCCACTCTGTAGTGACCTTGGAGGTGACCTCCACTCCCTGAAACTAATACTTCATTTGGTCCTTGTCTTCCTTTCCTCTCAGAACCTCAGCAAGTTTCTTCCCCTTTTCCTTCTTTGCGGACACACCTGAAGTGTTGGAAAAACAAGAATAGACAACTGAGAGGGGGGGTGAATTAGTTGTCATAGAATTTAACACTTAATCAATATTATTAACCTTTAATCTTAGATCTGATAATTAAGAGTGAAAGCATGAATCAACAACACATCAAAAACACAAGAACACCAATATTTTATACGTGGAAACCCTATTAGGGGAAAAAGCACAGTGGATGTTAGTCCAAAATATTATAACCTATTAGAAGCATAATGAAAATGAATAAGGAATACACATACATTCAAGCACACTCCCTAGAGCTCACTGCTCAAATGGGAAAGCTCACTGCCTAATAGAAACATTCAGATTAAAACCATTTGAAGAATATGAACTGAGAAATTAGCTTTTGTAAAACCCTGATGACAGTTTCGGTTAGGCACATAAAATACTTCTTCACACTTCACTCAACCTTCTTCACACTCTGCTTTGCAATCGAATGATCTGATCTTTATTCACACATTTCACATTCACACTTCTCATACATTCATTTATAACACCTCTCACACTTCAAAATTAAGAAACAATCACTCTTATATATCCGCTACATGGAGTTGCATCAACAACTCTGTCGGCCAAAAATAAAAGAATAAATTACAAATTGTCAGCCCAATTCATGAAAAAATCTTAATGCGCACAAACCGAAGTCAATCACAACATAATAAAGACCTAAAACAACTTCCTAGAACATGCCAAACATTAAAATATTATTTCCATGAGGATCCACAACATGCTACAACCACCATGTCAGCCAAGAACATGAAAACCTGAACACACAACAGAAAAATCTCCAATCACGATCACACCAATCAACGTGGACATGCAACAAGGATAGAGTACGATCAAGAAACATCAATGAACATTGCATGAGCATACAAAACAACTAGAATTAACATAATTAAATTCTCTTCTTCCAGAAACATCAACTACAATAACAAAATAACTGTAGGAACACAACAACACACAACTTGCACAAATCTTGATCCGCACCTCTGAAAATTATAGAGTATAAACTAGATAGGCTTAGAAAAAAACCTTTTAAAGAAAAACACCTGAATACCAACATACTGAATTTTACACCACACTAAACTTCATAGCTTCACAGACAACCTTCAACATGTTTATTCTAATTTTCTCAATATCCTTGACATTTACAACCTTCAAGATCATCAATGCTAATAGTATTGACATAAATGATAACCACATATAAGCAACACAACCATAACATCCAACATGATGGTCCTGTAGCCGATTCCATAAATCCTGTAAGCACAGGCGCAATAATCATATTCAAGTATAAAATAAGGGGAGTGCTAATGAAAACCTATAAAATAGATGTTAGATCAAGTAATTCATCCTTCAAAGATCATAACATTAATTAAAAAACATCGTTTACCTTTAATTTGAGGAAGATAGAGGAATGCGGTCCCAGGGATGTGGGTTTCCCTGGGCTGGCGGCTATTTTGGATGAGGAAACGGGAAAACAACAAAGAGGGCATGCCAGTCTACATGCGGCCACCCACATCAACCCTTCCGCGTAATAATGGGACCCACTAGGTGTTAGGTCACTTGGATATGTGGATTTGATCATTCTTGAGGTCTTTGGAAGTGGTTGCTCAATCATTTTGGCATGCAGGTCCAGGGGTTGTGAGAGTAGAGGTCGTCAAGGTAGTTCAAGCTTCACCATTTGAAAATGGCCTTGTCATGGCAGAAACCTAAAGAAAAAAAATCTACAAAGAGGGATCTGCAGGTAGGAAGGATGTCATCAAAACATCTTCAAAAATCAAGTCCCTCAGAGAGTTGTGGGTAGGAATGCAGCTAGTTGGCAATCGTTTGGAAATGATGGAGACAAAAAAATGATCCGCAAGCAATGTCCCACTCTGTCAGGCCCGCAAGAGTCTTTGATGTGAGTTATTCATTTGTGGCTAGCTGGACGGTGGCAGAGAGATTGGGCTATGCATATTAGGAGGCAGATTAGGCTCAGATGTTTGGAAATGAAGGTCGAGGGTCGGCAACCCGTAGATGGCCGCCCATAATAAAGGGCCCACTCCCAATCTTAACTTAGCAATTTTCGTGTCAAGGACTCGAATGGAGATGGACAACGCGGAGTTCACCAAGCAGACGGACGAGAGCAGTCAGCCATTTAGAAACGATGAAGAGCATGGGGCAGCCCGTAAGGGACGACCTACCAGGGTCAACACTTAGTCAATTCGGGGGGGTGACTAGGATGAAATAGATGATAGCAGGGCCCAAAAGGTAGGTAGGTGAGCTAGCTTTGCCACTTTGGTTAGGTGTTTGGCATGGAAGCAGAGAGTGAATGATGGTCCATGGGAAACAACCCGCAAAGACCCTGGCAATG
The DNA here is from genome assembly GCA_007115665.2 of Sequoiadendron giganteum. Classification (NCBI taxonomy): domain Eukaryota; kingdom Viridiplantae; phylum Streptophyta; class Pinopsida; order Cupressales; family Cupressaceae; genus Sequoiadendron; species Sequoiadendron giganteum. The sequence continues at coordinate 628,711,341 of CM021109.1, forward strand.
AGAATGTATGCCTGGAGGTGAGCTACCAAGCGAAACCCATGATGTGGGAGGGCGGTGAACAACAACCATTTAAAAATTGCGGTGAGACAAAGAGTTGTTGGCATTGAGTGGCCTACAATAGAGGACCTGCAAGGGTTGTTAACCAGGGTTTAGTCTCTTGGCCAAGTATTTTTTTTTTCGTTTAGACAACAACAGAGAAGGGTCCCACAGAACCTACTAGGTGGAAGGTTAGGGTCAAACAACCATTGAGAAGCAGTGAAAGGAAAGGAGCCATCCATGGGTAGAAACCTACACTCACAAATCCGCAAAGGTCATGAGGATCCCTGTAACTTAGGATTTTCACTTGCTTCAAAGGTGATGAGGGGGGAGGTGGCATCCACTCACATAAATGGGTCCACCAAGGGCAATGGCCGCGGTTTAAAATTTGTTGTTCATAGTTCTAAGGTAACAACGGTGAAAGATTTGTAGGCTGCAAGGGCTTGACGACCTTGGTGAAGAACGATGATAAGTTCCACACGACCCAAAATGGTTTATTTTTGAAGGATTTTCAATTTTTAAGATATGAGTTTTGTGCAAAACTTAATGCTCTAGCTAGTTTAAAGATTTTCCCTTCTAAGATTTTAGCAACTTTATAGAATTTAATGATTAACACATAATTGGGAAATGAAAAAAAAACCTACCTAGATATCCCGCAAGAAATCATGAAGAAACTGAAGGCAATGACATTTGAACGACAATGCAGTCACACAAGCGCGGTGACAACAGAAGTAGGAGGAGCTTTGACAAGTTTCAACAAGAATGTTGATGAAAATGACTTGTCATTCTTCTTTTTTATAGGACTTGATTCATTAAATGCACACAATAAATGTCATTATGATGTTTAGCGCAGTTGGTGGGCATTGATTTTGAAATGACCAGTGGCGAGAACGATTGAGCTCGCGGGATGGGCGATAGCCAAGTGTTTGTCATTTGATCGAGAGGTGAAAGGGATGGCCATGGATGACATGGGACCCACAAAGCGGGTGGATGGACTGACCTGACCATCGCATAAACAACAAAGGAAGGATGAAATTTTGCCAAGGGTGGCCTACTAGGGTAGACTTGCACAAAGAAAAAGACGACAACCTTAAGGACTTAAGGAAAACTACCAAAGGGACTTCACGAAGGCCGAAGACTTGAATGTTTCAAGGGCGGTGAAACTTGGTCAACTTAAGATGGTAACTTTAAGACTTATTGACCACTTACGACTCAAAAATAGGGGCATGCAAAATGAGACAGAGGAAAAAGCAACCCAGTGAAAATGAAAAAGAGAGGGTCCCCATTCTGAATGGTGTGTGTGTGCTATAGGCACAACAACACCCTTTTTTATTCATTTCCATTTTTATTTTGGACACAAATAGAGTAATTTCCTTTAGAAATAATAGAAATGGAATTTCAAAAACTTTGTTATTCCTATTTTGAGGATAAGGATGAGATATTCCTTGCATGGATATAAATCAAGGATCAGAGATATCTTTATCTTGTTTCACCAATGGTGAAGGAAAAGAACTCTAAGCTTCATTCTATTCCTAAGGTACTTTAGGAGGAAATGAAGATGGACACATTTTCTTCGTATCTTACTTTACAAATTGTTTATAGCTCTTTTCTTGTAAATAAAAGATATAATTTAAGAACCTCATCTTTTAATTTATAGGAAGCTTGATTAGCAGTCTTTTTATGATAATAATTATCCTTTATTTCATAGAGAGCACCTTTGATAGTTTCAACATAATCATTATTTTTATGAATTTATTTTAAATAGATAGTATGCAACTTATGTTGGTTTTATAATTTTATCTCTATAAAAATAATACAACCAATGATGTACCATAGAAATAAACACCTTTATAAATTATAACCAATTATTTCTAAATGATATAGAGAATCTATGTGATGAAGGAATAACATGAAATAATAATTCCATTCCATTAATCCCTACATATAGTGGTAAGATGATGCTCATAAAATATTGATAAGAACTCCATTATTCTTTTCAATGTAAAACTTGAGTGTGAAAAGCTATCTTGCACTAAATTATCATAATATAAAACCTCTTCCATGCATATATTTTAGTGATTAGCTAGATCAATAAAATTAGCCTTATATGGATGGTTGTGAAGAAGATCCTGAATTTATAGTTAACCATATGTAATAGTTATTATGGGAGATATCTGTTGAACAAGACAAATGAGAGGGGGGTGAATTAGTTTTAGAAAATTTAACCTTTAAAACATTCACCAAAACTTAAATTAATCTCAAAACCTTTACTCTGCAACAATGATTAAAAATTAAGTGCAAAATCATAAACTGAAAAGAATTACACATATAATTAAACATGAGATTTATGTGGAAAACCCAATGAGGGAAAAACCACGATGAGGATTAACTCACAATATAAAGAATATCAAAACCGATTACAAAGGCTCACTACCAGAACAAGGAATCGTTGTCTAAATCAGGACTCACTGTCCAACAAGGGTTAACCACTTGGAGGGCTCACTGCCACAAAAATACAAAGAAGATAGAAGAGATATTTTATAGAGATAAGACAATAGAGATTTCCACCACAATTTTCTCAACCACTCGCAAAATGCATGAATGATAGAGTACACCTTCAACTCACTACATCTGGAAACTCAACATTTGGAATTCACATTGATCTACCACACTCGCATCACATACACACACTTTTTCACATCTATTTCAACCTCTTTCTTACTCTTATCTCTTTGTACATATTTTACCAATATCTCATCTTGTATTTATACCATTTTCAACTTTGAAACATATGCAAAGTCAGCTATCCATAATTAAATTCAAATTAGGTCAACACAAAAATATTCTAGGGTGGAAATAGAATGAGGGAAACCCAAAAACATGCTTGATGAGGACCCAAATAAGTCCCAACATACTTAATGAAGTTTAAAAGTAGTGTTTAACATAAGGTCATCCAAACCAGTGTGAAACACATAGAAAAATTAAGCACACACAACCCTTAACATGATCTAATCTTTCCAGAAACCAAAATTATCTTCAACATGATCATAACAACTTAAATCTATAACCACAAGTCATAAGACTCAACCAAAAAGAAATTTGGACCAACTACATTTCTCTTGGACCTTAGCCAGATGCCTAGAAAACCACAGTTCACAACTAGTGAACATAACTCACACTGTAAAATGAATCAAAGACCCAAAATCTAGATATAATAGCATTCAACCATCATGATCAACATATTTGAACCACACGAATATAGGAGAAAATTCTAGAGAAAAACCCAGAGCAACCACTGAACACCTGCAACCTTTCTTCATTAAAATTTTCTCAATATCCTCGACATATACAACCAATAACTTGCATCCAAGATATTAATGACAACAAAAACTAGTTGATAAATTGAAATCAATGACAACACCTTCATTCTTTCAAAAATCTCCCCTTTTTTCATTGGTGGCAACACATGATGTGAAAAACCATCAAAGACAACACAATAGTTTTGAACACTCTTCTCGTGATTTTTCTTTCAATTTCTCCCTCTCAATAGATAATCTTTTTCACATGATATTCTTCTTTCTTCCCCCCTTTGACATCAATGGAAAAGGAAAAATATATTTTACATTGATTTCCCATTTGACATTAAAAACAAAATACTCTTTTAATGACAACACATGAAATTACCTACTCCCCCTGAGAAGCAGCCACTAAAATATTAGTCCAAAAGAAAGAAAGATCCATAGATCCACCAGATTGATGCATTTCCATATGCATCTAGTTCAAGAAAGGAGGATAAATCACCCCTAACTTCTCCTATGGATACTCAAAAGTATCTTTTGGAAGATCCTTCATAAATATATCAATAATCTGATCCTTTGTAGGTACATACTCAAGCTTAAATCCATTCTCCATAACCTTCTCTCTCAAGAAGTGATACCTGATAGATATATGTTTTTTCCTTGAGTGCATCATTAGATTCTTTGAAATGTTAATCACACTTGTATTATCATATAAAATAGAAATAGGATCATCATACATTACTTTGGTATCTTTCAATGTTTGTTTCATCCATAAAACTTGTGTACAACAAGATGCAACAACAATATACTCAACTTTAGTAGTAGATAAGGAAATTGAATCTTGATTTTTACTCAACCAAGCCACCAATTTGCAACCAAGAAAGAATGCACCACCACTTGTAATTTTTCTATCATCTACACTTCCAACCCAATCTACATCTATATAAGCACTTAGTGTAAATTCAGTGTCCCTAGGATACCATAATCCATAATTCAGAGTGCCATTCAAATATCTAAATATTCTTTTTAGTAGAAACATTTGTTTCCTTAGAATCTTCTTGAAATCTAGCCACAAGATAGACTACATTCATAATATATGGTCTAGTAGCAGTCAAATACAACAGTCCACCAATCATAGATCTGTACTTTCTCTGATCAACCTTAGGTGAATCATCATCTTTACATAATTTGCAATCAATCACCATAGGAGTGAATACTGGTTTGGAACCATCCATTTGAAACTTCTTCAACATCTCTCTTACATACTTTGACTGTGAAATAAAAATCCTTCTTTGTTTGATTAATTTGTAGCCCAAGAAAGAAATTCATCTCACCAAACATGGACATCTCAAATTATTTTTGCATCTCTTCAGAAAACATTTTGCACATAGATTTATTTCCTCCAAATATAATATCATCAACATATACAACCACAATCAAGATCTTGTCATTTTCAATTTTAAAATATAGATTACTGTCTTTCGTACCTTTATTGAAACCTTGCTGAATCAAATACCTGTCTAACCTTGCATACCAAGCTGTAGGAGCTTGCTTCAATCCATATAAATCTTTCTTCAATCTAAAAACCATATCTGGATGTTCTGAAAACTAAAATCCTTTTGATTGTTCCATGTAGACTTCTTCTAGTTCACCATTCAAAAATACAAACTTAACATCTATTTAGTAGACCTTGAAATCTTTATGAGCAGAAAATGATAAGAACATCATGATCGGTTCCATTATTGCCACTAGAGAAAAATTCTCCTGAAAATCTATGCCTTCTACTTGTGAGGAGCCCTAACACACAAGCCTTGCTTTATTTTTGACCACTTCTCCATTCTCATTCAACTTGTTTTTGAATACCCATTTTGATTCAATTATGTGTTTATTTGTCGGTCTAGGGACTAATTCCCAAGTTTGATTCTTTTCAATCTGCATAAGTTCTTCTTTCATAGCTTCCATCCAATTCTCATCTTCACATGCTTCACTTACAGTCTTCGATTCAATCTTTGAAAGTAAACACAGATTTATCTCACCAGTAGCTGCTCTTCTTCTTGTCAATACTCCTTTTTCTTTGTCTCCAACAATCTAATTTTCTGAATGGTTTTATTGCACATATCTAGGTGTCTTAGGGGACACCATCGAAGCTTCTTCTTCTTCATTCTACTTCTCTTTCTCATCATTTTCTTGTTCTTCCACAAATTATTCAATTCTTACACAATCAGGTTCATCAGATACATATCCATCAACATCAATAAAATTATTCATTACTTCATCAACCTTGATATTTGTTCTTTCTACAATCTTTCCTAGCCTTTTATTGAAACATTTGTAAGCTTTGCTTCTAGTAGAATATCTAAGAAAAATACCTTCATCACTTCTAGCATCAAACTTCCCTAAATTTTCTTCATTCTGTTTGATATAACATTTGCTTCCAAATACCTTGAAGTACTTAAGAGTAGGAATTCTTCCACACCATAGCTCATAGGGGGTCTTTTTCCTATTTTCTCTTGCTTGAACTCAATTGAATACATAAAAAATAGTATTTATATCTTCTCTCCAGTAAACTTTTGGTAAACCAGCCTCAATAATCATTGATCTAGAAGCTTCTTGAATTGTTTTGTTCTTCCTTTCAACGAATCCATTCTACCAAAGAGTTCTTGGGATAGATAACTATATTTTTATTCCATGCACTTTACAAAATATATTAAACTCTTGGGAGGTGAATTCACCACCTCTATCAGACCTTAAGCATTTTTTTCTCAAATTCAATTCATTCTCAACCATAGATTTGAATGTATTGAATCTATCTAATGTATTTGATTTCTCTCTAAGAAATGTAACCCATGTATACCTAGAGTAATCATCAATCAAAAGAATAAAGTAACTTTCACCTTGTAGACTTCTCACTCTTGTAGGACCACAATGATTTGTGTGAATTAAATCTAGTAGTTCAATAGTATATTGTTCCTTTGATCTAAAATGATTTCTTTCTTGCTTCCCAAACTGATAATTTTTTGCAAATAACATTAACAGGTTTTTTAATCCTTGGTAAATCTCTCACCGCTTGTACTACACTAATCCTCACCAAATTATCAAAATTCATATGACACATTCTTCGATGCCATTGCCAACTATCATTAATCTAATGCATAAAACAACATCCATCAACACCCTTAAGTTGATATATATTTCCTTCATACTTCTTTCTTGCAAGAATTATTTTTTCGAATCCTTTCCTTATTTCACATGTTTCATCCTTAAATACAATATTATATCCTTTACTACACATCTTTCCAACACTCAAAAGATTATGCCTTTAACCCTTAACATAGCAGAAATCATCAGTATTATGCTTGCCATCAAAACTTACTGAACAACATATCCCACAAATCTTAGCACCAATATCATCTCCAAACATAACTATGCCTCCATCATAATTTTCAATTTTAACAAACTTACTCTTATCACTAGTCATGTGATGTGAACAACCACTGTCAATGACCCATTAGATCTTTTCCTGTTTAGCATGTAGGGTAGAGATTACAATACCTTCATCTTTCTCTTTCTCTGAAGGGCATTCTTTCACCTATTTTTCAGAGTTACCAGAAGTAGGTTCACATTTTATAGCCAAGAACAACCATTAATTTTCATCAAGATCTTCATAATCAAAATCTTCATCAAAAATACTAGCATCCTCATTCACATAATATGCTATGTTGATCTTCTTACTTTTTTTTTTCTTTGATAAATATTTGTTTATTCCTTTTCTCTTTCCAAACATCTCGAAGCATAATGACCTATTCCTCCACAACTAAAACATTTAAAGGGTAACTTACCTTCATACTTTCCAAAGCCTTTCCTCATCCTTCTCATAAATTTAGCTTCTACTTCATCGAGATTTCCTTCATTCGGATCTTCAGCTTTTGTAGCCTTAAAAGCAGTTTTTGATTTGGATTAATTTCTCAAATTTGGCTTTCTCATCTCATAAGATGTCAGAGTTCCCAAAAAATAATATTTAGTGTAAGTCTTGTAGTCTATATGTTCTTCAATAACACACACCTTTTCACTGTATGCATTAGGGAGAGTTCTAAGAATATTCTTTACAATCCTAGATTCCTCTATTGTAGCACCAAGTCCTCGCATTACACCTACTATTTCATCTAGTGTATGTACATAGGATTTAACATTCTCATATTTAGACATATGCAGGAGCTCAAGTTGTGTCTCAAAATTATGCAAATTTTCTTCCTTGACCCTTCCATCATGTACCTTTTCTAAAGCATCCCAGACTTCTTTAGCAGTCTTCAGATTTTGAACTTTAATCAACTCGAAATGTGCAAAGACTATTCTTCAAAATGAACTTCACCTTATTGTTTGCTTCATGTTCCTTGATTTCATCAGTTGTACTTAGACCATTTGTAGGAGGAGTGTAAGCAGTCTTGTAAGCTTTCTCCACATCATATCCACAATACTCGAGATATTCTTCCACCAGTATTTTTGAGATAACATAATTAGTTCCATCAAACTTCAGATATTCAAAAGTGATTTTTCCAGCCATCCTGAAACTTCCTTAAGCGGTTAAGCTCTTCTCCAAGGAACCAAGCTCTAATACCAATTTTTTAACAAGAAAACTAAGAGCAGGGGTGAATCCATTGTAGTAAATATAAATTAAAAAATTCACCAAAACATAGATTAATCTCAAAACCTTTATTCTGCATCAATGATTAAACATTAAGTGCAAAACCAGAAAGTAAAAAGTATCACACATACACAACAACACTAGATTTACATGGAAAACCAAATGAGAGAAAAACCAAGGTGAGGATTAACTCACAATATAAAGAATATCAAAACTGATTACAAAGGATCACTACCAGATTAGGCTCACTGCCAAAACAAGGATTCACTCTTTGAATTAGGACTCACTTTCCAACAAGGGTTAACCACTTGGAGCGATCACTACCACATAGATACAAAGAAGATAGAAGTGATATGTTACAGAGAGAAGATAGTCTCAATGTAATAGAGATTTCCACCACAATTTTCTTAACCACTCACATAAATGCATGAATGATAGAGTACACCTTCAACTCACTGCATCCAAAAACTCAGCATTTAGAATTCACACTGACCTACCACACTCGCATCACATACACACATTGTTTCACATATATTTCACTCTTTGTCTTTGTCTTATCTCTTTATACATCTTTTACCAATATCTCATCCTATATTTATACCATCTTCAACTTTGAAACATATCCAAAGTTGGTCATCCATCATTAAATTTAAATTAGGTCAGTGCAAAAACATTCTAGGGTGTAATTAGAATCAGGGCGACCCAAATACTTGCTTTATGAGGACCTAAATAAGTCCCAACTTGCTTCATGAACTTCGAAAGTAGTGTTTAACACAATGTCAACCAAACCAATGTAAAAAACATAGAAAAATTAAGCACACACAACCCTTAACATGATCCAATATTTCTAGACATCAAAATTATCTTCAACACGATCATAACAACTTAACTCTAGAACTGCAAGTCATAAGACAACCAAAAATAAATCCAAACCAAATACGTTTCTCCCAAACCTCAGCCATACACCTAGAAAACTACAGTTCACAACTGGTGAACATAACTCATACTATACATTGAATTAGAGACCCAAGATCTAGATATAGTAGTATTCAATCACCATGATCAACATATCTGAACCACACAAACATAGGAGCAAATCCTAGAGAAAAATATAGAGCAACCACTAAACACCTGCAAACTTTCTTCATTACAATTTTCTCAATATCCTTGGCATATACAATCAATAACTTGCATCCATGATATTAATGACAACAACAACCAGTTGATAACCAATAGACCATTTGACATTAGTGAGAACACCTTCATTCTTGCAACAATATCCACATCATAAAATGATATAATTGGAGGTACATAAAGATATAAAATAGAAGAATATCATTCCCAAAAAAGTATCTATAGGATTTTTTAATGATAAATAAACATTGTGTATATAATAATACTTGTCTAGTTTTTGGTTCTCTACTTGTTTTATGTCTTCAAAATTTTGAAAAGTAGGGTTTTGATTTGTTAAGGTTTTAAATTTATGAAATGAGGTTGTGTTAAAACCCAAAATTATTATTGAACTCCGTATATTTTTTTATGTTTACTTGGTGATTTCCTAGTCCAATATCCTAATCACTTAATTTTCTTACTCATGGCTTTTGTTTCATTTCCCAATCAGCCCCCTTTTACCATTTACCTATTATACATCCTCGCGCACTTTAAACATCTTTAATGCACATTTTTAACTTCATGACTTAAGAACTATTGTTAATAGTAGACCCCACTCAAGACACATTCCACTCTCTCATCCAACATGTTGTTCCTTTTACACCACAATTTCTAATTTAAAATGCATAGCCAAACCACTATGGCTTAAATTCCTTTGGCTATATAGGACACATAATACTGGCTAATTAGAGCGTAAAATTATTTTGCCCAAAATTCTATAATTATCAACATAAATACATGTTCTATCCTTGTATCTATTAGAAGGTCAACACATGTCAAGGTTTCTTTGATATTCTCTACAATTCATTTTATAAGTTGAATATTCTTCCCACAATGTGTTGATACTTGGGCAACTAAAGACAAAGGGAAATACGTCCATCTCTCAATACAATGCATAGTGCTAATATACCACATTTTTACCAAAATATTTTTAAGGCATTTGTGTGGTAGATTAATTTAGAGAATAATTAATACACTCTAAATCCCCTCTAAAACCCTCACAACAATTGCTAAAATGGAATAAAAAACTTGCAAATTAAACTCCACAAATTGTTTGCAAATGGAACCATTGAATTGCCCAATTCAAGAAAGCTGAATACAAAAAGGTTTTCAATCATTTATGGATTGTTATACAAAAAAAAACTCAATACAATCAACTGATATTAAATTGATAGAAATCTAACACATTATATGCTCAACTATGTGAGCTTCTACAATCTAATTCATCTTCCAGCACTACAACACCACTTGCAAATTTTGTGGCTTCAATATTATTGTTCTAGAAACTTCATGGGTTGTTGTAAATTAGTCCCAACCTATTAAAAAAACTTCCAAGAATCTCTTCCTAAGAATACCATGCCTTCCTCCTTTCTCTCTTCAAAATTCCTCTTCAAAAACCCCTCTTTTTGATTGACACAGGATTGTCAATTGCCCTGGATGCTCTTGCATCAAACACCCATGGTAGAAAGAAAGTGATCTTATCACTTTTCAAGAGGATATCCAAGATGAATAACCTCAACTTTAGATAACCAAGATGCATCTTTAATAGGAATCCTAATCCATTTTACTAATTTCTCCATGTATTGCCTTCTTCTAGTGCTTTTACTCACCCTACAATCAAGAATAGTTTCAATTTGCTCTTTCCCTGAACTTGGTGCTGATATTTTTTTCTGCACACCTATTGTACCTTCATCATTTTAAGACTCATGAAACATGTTTAGATCAAAAATATTGTAAATTGGTGAAACATTGAGTTCACTTGGCAATTCCACTTTATAAGAATGACCTGATTCATGTTTTCTCACAATCTGGCAAGGTCCAATCTTCTTCATTTTTAACTTGTTGTAGGTGTCCACTAGAAAGCTATCCTTTCTCAAATGCACCATCAACTTATCACCAAATTGGAACTCTTTATATCTTCTCTCCAAATCAGAATTATTTTTGTATTGAAAATTCACTTTATGAATGTTCTCTCTTACCTCTTCATGTAGTCTCTTCATGTGTTCCTCCTCTCCTATTTATCCTAAACAACAATTTTCAATTGTAAATTCATTGTTAGTAACATAATAAAAATACTCATCCATTCCATATCCTTCCTTTGTGTCCATTTCAATATCACTAACAAAATCAAAGTATTCTTCCCTTCCATCATGTATTAAACCATCATCCATACAAATTTCTTTATCAAATGAGAAATCAACAAATGATGCAAAGGGAATCTCACCAAAAAATCAACATTCACTTTCTCACCTTCTTCCTTGCCTAAAATTTTAATTCCTTCATTCACTAACATACTTATTCCTTCAATATCTTCTTCTACAAAAATATTATCATGCTCACATAAATCAACAACAATATTTTCACAAAAATAGATCTTACCCCTTCTTTATCCACCAAAGCCTTCACTTTACCTTTCTTGAGTGCAACCCATACTTCTACAACTTGCATCAGCAAATCAAAATCTTCATCCTCATCCTCTTCCACTAATTGTTTAACTCGATGAATCAAACAATTTCCAATTTTATTACATACCTTTCCTTCTTCCTTACTCAAGGGCTTTAACTTATGTTTGATTCCATCTTTTGTCAAGGAGTATGTATTGACATACCCATCATGAACTACAAACCTGTCAAACTGCCAAGGCCTTCCCAATAACAAGTGAAAAATATCCATAGACATTATATCACATAAAACTTCATCATGATAATCACCTATCTTAAATTTTACTAGACATTGTTCATTTACCAGAAGTTTATGATCATCTTGCACCCAAGCAATCATGTATGGATGCAGGTGTCTTCTTGTTTCCAAATGCAACTTATTTACTATTTCTTCAGAAACAAGATTTTCTATACGACCACCATCAATAATAACATTGGAAACTTTACCTTCACACTTATATCTTATTTTGAACAAGCTCTTCCTTTGATCCAGTTATTTTCCTTCATTCATCATGACTCTTCTTGAAACAAGTACTTCTCCATCCTCTGCCTCTTCTAAGTGTGAAGACTTAGCATCTTCTCCATTTATGTTTGTTGATCTATTCTCATTTTCAGTTCTTCTTCTTGTTTTTGCTCTTCATGAGGTAGTCATATACCATATGACCTGATCTTCCTCTTCCTCTAAAATTTTGACCATGAGACTAATTTGAAATCTCACCTCTTTCATCCTTAATGCTCTTAGTATCTCCAGTCTAATTTCTATCCTTATTTTTTTGCACATTATTTTTACTCTTTCCTCTCTGTTTATTATCAAATCTTCTATTCATTCTTTCATCAATTTTTAAGGCAACCTGGTATGCATCCCCCATGGTTAGAACCCTCACTAACATCATCTCCTTCTGAATTCTTGGTCTTAGACCATTGATATACCTTGCAACATTCTCTTTAGTGGCTTTTGAATGGCCCGTTGGACAAGAATCCTATGAAACTCCTCCATGTACTCCTTCACTGTCTTTGTTCCTTACATCAATCCTTGCATTTTCTTGAGAAAATCCAACTCATAATCTACTAGAATAAACTATCTTTTCATTTTCTCTACCATTTTGTCCCACCTTGTTATTTTCTCTTTCCCTTTTCTTTCTCTTTCCAACTGATTTTATCTCCACCAGATTGAAGCATGTTCCTTCAATCTTGTCTTGGAAAATCTTACTTTATCTAGGTCTTCAACTTCTTCAAATTAAAAGTATTCCTCCATATCATTTATCCAGTCTATGAGTTCTTCTGGATTCAAATTTCTATGAAAGGTAGGAACATCAATCTTAGTTATTTTTCCCATTTTTGATTGGACTCTCAATAACATATCATTTGTAACTGCTGCAACTTCATCTCTCTACTCACTTGTTAGGTTGGAATTCTCTAGAGCTTCGTATTTTTCCTCATCACTCTCTGGTTCCCTTCTATGTGCAAAATCTCTTCTTATTTCTTCTTGAAGTGTTTCCACTTGTCTTCTCAATGCTTTGTGTAACAATAGAATAAAATCTGGAATGATATCTGCAACTAGAATAAATGATGTTAATCCTAATCTAACCAATATTAATCTAAAATCAAACAACAAAGAACGAATAAGAAAACATAATAAACTAAACAAATAACTAGAAAGCTCTCACCGAATATGCGTTCACTCCTTCGAATTATCTTGATTTCTCTTCTCCATTTTGCCCTTTAAGTATTCTTGCCCTCATATTTCTATGTTTGAATGCAAGCATAACTTCGTCGAATGTCTAAGAAAAATAGCGAAGATAAGTTTCTTCTCAAAAGTGTATGATTTCGGGAGGAGGAATAATGATAATGATAGGCCATTTTATAGATTTTGGGTTTTCAAACGATTAGCTCAGATTGAAAGAGAGATCGATGGACAAGATTGATGAATGTCATGCAATGTGAGTTTTGTGTCAAATAGAACATGATTTATAACATGAGTCAGAAAAGACTACATGATAAAGACTAAATTAGAACGTGAGTTAGAACATGAGTTCAAGATCTTAATCTTCAGTTAAGAGTCTTCGAAAATAGAAGAAATAGACTTTGAATATCAAGGAAAAAGTTAGAATTGAAGAATAATGCATTCAAATATAAACATGAGTTAATTAATTAATTAAATATATTTAATTTATAAACACATCATGCATATGAGTTGGAACTAGTTAACTGGCTAGTTGTGACGGAGAGTCTTCTCACAGAGATAAATAGGTATTGAACCCAGAGATAACCGGAGAACTAAAAATAGATCTCGAGTCAGATGGTGAGTGAATGACTTAGATAACTGATTGATAGAAGAATGTGACATAAATACTTAATAAATATGAATTAAATGTTAATTTAATTCAACATTTGAAAATGAGAGACTTAATTAAATAAATAAAGATAATTTATTTAATTTGATTGTTGAAAAGGTGGAATTGAATAATTAAATAATAAAGATATTTAATTATAGTTGAAATATGATAAAGGGGTAATTAAATAATAAATTATTTAATTAATAGATAAAGGGAGAAGAATTAATTAGTTCCCAACATAATTAAATAAATATGATTTATTTAATTAATCAAGTTGAATAAAGGGTCGTTTATGAATTAATGAATTAATTAAAATGGATATTTAATTAATAGAGGAAATATGTGTTAGAAAGGGTAATTAAATAATTAACATTATTTAATCATAACCATGGACTATAGAAAATTATGTCGAAAGTGATACTTGCAGGCCTAGACCAATTCTCGATGTCTATAGTTTTCCCCTCTTTGATATAGTGTCATTTCGGCGTTGTGTCAAAGAAAATATGCCCCAATCGTGCCCCAACATGAATCGGGTTAAGGTATGCCCCCTCAGGAAAATTGACAATTTTTGAAAAATTTCAAAAAAATCAGGAAATATTCCTGATAAGTCAATTTGACGGTTAGAAATGCTATGGAGTTGACGGAATTGAATTTGGAGATGATACGGATGAGGACAGGTCATTTGAAGTTGAAAGGGTAAGTGGCCAATAGACTAAGTCTGAGAAAATGCCACCCAAACCCTTCCTATAAAGAGGAATCAGGTTGAAATTGAATTCATTTGCACTCGGAGGAGTTAGAAAAACCAAGAATTTGCTCTGACCAGCTGGCGAAAATGGCACCCATTCCCTATACTAGGCATCGTGGATATCGGATCCAGACGTTTAGGTGGCCATCCAACATAGGACCACCAGTATGTACCTGAAAACTAACTCTTGAAATTTATTTTTGCATGTAGTTTTAGGCGTTGAAAATTCAATTAGCAAATGTGGTGCATCGTGAACAACACATATGCCGCTGCGAAATGACACATGTGTGAAAACACGCTTAGGCTAGGTTAGGCATTTTAGGGAATGATCACATTTGAATTAGAATGCATCACATATGTAATTATGCAATGCATTTGTAGTAAGATTAGATGCATGTGGGCTAGTGAACCGCATGTGCATACGTGAAACACATATGTAGTATATAGGTGGATTGGGGAAAATGCACCGCATGTGGTTTATGGTACCGCAAGTGTAGAGGGTTGAAAGTGGGTGTGGGAAATATGCAACACATATGTAACATGCACCGCAAGTGAGGCTTTGTGCAATGCATTTGAAAAAATGCACCGCATATGCTAAAGTGAGCCGCATTTGACTGGTAAAATTTTTGAAAAAAAATTCTAAGAAAAACTTGAAAATTCTTGACATCATGTTCTAAATGCAGGTTGTACTAGATCTGATATATATGTGGGAGTCACATTCCAACACATTCGATCTGAGAGATAGTTTGATGAGTACAGAGATATGGCTTCTATGGAGACTTGGTCTACGTCACTGTCTGTTGATGCCCACTATTCGGGCGAACAGGGGGATGTTGACTACATTATGTGAGTGATGGCACTCTAAGACATCGTCATTTCATTTGCCGACTGGGGAGGCCACTGTCACATTGGAGGATGTGTACAGGATATTGAGACTTCCAATTAGAGGAGAGTGGGTTATGTATGATACCCAACATGGATTGACAGAGTTAGCTAGATTCTATCAGGTGGATGACATTAGCAGGCTTGACATCAAGCACTATGAGATCAGATGGCCAGTGTTAGCAGACAGATAAGACAAGATTGACTGTATATTGTGTACATTGATAGGGGGGATAGTTCTTCTAGATAGACGAGGTCATGAGTTTCCTTTTGGATGGGGTGTGATGTTGGTCGGCATGTTGGAGAGTGAGAGTAGGTATGCTTGGGGTCCATGTCTACTAGGGATGTTATACTTTCACCTACACGACATTGCTTATAGAGACGCAGTCACTGAGCTGTGGGACCACGCTGTTGATGGTATGGGGATGGGAGAGGATAGCTATTTTTTGTCCTCCAGTTACTATAGAGTGACGGGAGAGAGCTTCATATGTGTTCCAATATATGTGACACATCACTCAGACACATGTGGGAGACATGCACTGGACACTCTTGATCAGTTCACATGGAGACCGTACATGGATTGTGAGGAGTGGGCAGATGAGGAGGTACATTTGGTATTCTACAGACAGAAACAGTACCTTATTGGGAGGACTGTTTCTAGTGTTCATATCATTGAGCAACACTGACCAGACAGAGTTCTGAGATAGTTCGACGAGGTTCAGGATGAGCCTCGGAGTAGAGAAGAGTTTGCTCGTTCATCCATAGAGGTTCTACATTGGGGGCCTATGATTCTAGTAGCTACTGCAGAGGTAGAGATACAGGCATGACAACTAGGTTAGTGGAGTTGGAGAGATGGAGCAGCAGACCCAGGGACCATAGCTACATATGACACATGGTGGGTAGAGCATCAACCTGTTCCTTACACTGATCCCGATCAGCCGACACCTATCGAGAGATGAGGCACAGGACTGAGAGGATGACAAAGAGTTAGGATAGTTGGAGGGAGGGGTGATGATCATAGAGGTGGGAGACAAGGACAAAGAGGACAAAGAGGGGGTCAGGTAGGTGGAATTTCACCTATCTGGGAGGTAGTGGCAGAGGATTTACCGATGTTGGACATCGGAGGTGGAGCTGATGCAAAAGTCGAGATTGAGCATGCTACCGAGGAGGCGGCTAGTGTGGGCATTGGGGGTGAGGATGCAATAGAGGATGAGGACATGGATGTGGAGATAGATCCTCTTGGTATTCTGGTAGGATATGGGGAGGATGATGTAGAGGAGGAGGCACCTATGGAGGAGTAGGAGAGAGAGCTCTGAGATCGGATTCTGGAGGGGAGATGGGAGGATGATGCTCCTAGGGATGGTGATAGGGAGGCCTTGGAGGAGAGGGTGAGATAGATGACAGTAGAGCTTGATGCTATGAGGATAGAGAGAGATAGTACTTAGATGGAGAGGGATCAGGCCATAGCCCGAAAAAAGGAGGTAGAGTAGTGGTTTATAGAGGTCAGACACCTTTGCAGTGGGTCTTCATCTGATGGCATGGTACAGGAGTTAGTCAGAGCTGTGGAGAGAGCGACATATTATAGGGACTTATATGAGTCAGTGGTAACAACTAAGAGATGAGCTCCTAGTTTTTTAGAGGTTCACAGCCAGAGGTCACAGAGCAAGGGTCCTACTAGGACACAAAGTACAGAGGGTGTGGTAGGACCACTGAGGACAAGTCCATATGACAGGCCTTCCACCTCATAGAGAGCACCTCCAAGGCAGTTTCCTCCACCTTCACCATGGGACAATAGTGGCAGTGGGACAGGATGATATTTGTTATACATGTAGACACTGTTTTTTGATCAAAGAGCCTACGAGCTCATTTTATTTATGGATATATTCTAACATTGTACTGTGACACACTATTTTGAGTGATATATATATATATGATTTTGGCGGCTTTTGTATGATATGCAATTCTATTTTATGATGATGCATTGCTACTATATTATTATGTTTCTTAGATGATGTAATGTATATATGTTATGAATGAATGTTTCTACATGTGAATGTTTCTATATGATGATGAGTTTATGCTTAGGGTAATGGATGTAATGCATATAATGATGTATATGTGTGGTTTTTATGCACTTGTGATAACAGATGTAATGATGTTGTTATTATGATGATGAAATGCCTATTATGCCATGATATCATGAATATGTAATATGAATGCAATGTAATATATGAAATGCTTATAGAACGTATGAAAATGCAGATTATCTAATATTTTTGTTTGTGTCACAAGACTTTATCATTATGTTGGAAAGGAAATGTTAGCAATGAATGAATTCAGAATGTTAGTAAGAAAAATGAATGTTGATTGATTGTAAAACATATGATCTTTGATATTTTTCCAAGTATGATATGCTTGCTTGTTATCATCATTGGGCAGGACATGACACAAATGGATAGTACACACTATGATACGAGATAGACTATAGTGTACAAAGTCATCCATCTGCGAAGAACAAACAGTCACAGACAAGGAGTCTCTTAACTCATACTAAGGACAAAATTGCCCCAGTCATTTTGTCTAGACAAACCACAGACAACAGACAAATAAGAGACGGGTCATGAGATGTCATTGCTACTCTAAATCCTTGATAGGACATCCTTGAGGAAACTAGTAACATGACTCAAAAATCAATGTTGAAAAAAATACAATTGACAGACAGCAGCCAAAGAAAAAGAGTCTCGAGACATCCTTGCTTCTCTAAATCCTTCAAGGGACATCCTTGAGAAAGCTAGTAACCAGACTAATTCACAAATCGATAAAAAGATAAGACAAAGTAAGATTTAAAGTCATAAAGCCAAATAAAATTATTCACCAAAACTTGATCTTGTGGGACTATTTTGATGTTTGATGCTTGATGTTTGACATAGCATAATGTGAGAGAATGACACATACCGCATAAGACATTGAGTCTGGTTTCAACCTGGTGACTATCTGTATAAGGCATGACAAAGCCTGGTTTCAGAAAAGACACATGCCATATAAGATGTTGGAGCTTGATGACATTGATGCGACAAGCTACATGAGACTATGACAATTTGATGACGTATGTTGAGAAGAAAGATATCTTGCTAAGACATAGGTTGATCGCTTTGACAATGTGTTTGATATTGACTTGATAACTTTGAGATGTTTTGCCTTGTTGATGCATGACTTGTTGTAATTCCTTGACTGATTTGAGTGTGTGTGTATTGATAGCGTATGAACCCTATTGGACTAACCTAGTGTGGTCTTGAGAGCTCATCAATTGATTAACCTTGCCTACATTGTACATGTAGAGACCTCGTATTTCGACACGACCAATGACTTTGAATGTACAAAGAGTCATGATTTAAATATGTGTGATGCATGACAAACCTAGACTGACAGACCTAATGCCTCAGGGGCACATCGATTGATGTCTTGGCCTACATCCCATTCATAGAGGCAATGTAGTTCGACTATGACTAACTGAACATGACTGACTTGACTCTGTTTTTGGTATTTTCTGACATATTTTGATTTTTTTGGATTTTTGAAGTTTTCTAATGTTTTGGGAATTTTCAGGATGTTTTCTGATGGTGTGACATTATGTACAAGGTGTCAGGGCACAAAACAAGGATTTTCCCCCAATCGAGAATAAGACATGTGAGATGGAGTGGGGAGTGTGATGAAATGCACGTTAGATGTCAATCGTTCCAAGCAATGGATACGACAACCATTTATTATGAGTGATGGTGGAAAAGTCTGATTGGAATGATGGTAGAGGAAAGAGAGAGCTTGACTACACATGGCGCCTATTTGCCAGGTTTTCGCCATGGTACTTATCCATAGCGCCACTGAAGCGGTTTTCACTATTGGACGAATTATTTCTCTTTACTTTTTGTTGACTTCTTACAAATGTTTTTGGTGTTACAAAGATGCTTGTTTGCCAAGTTTTCATCAAGGTAACCATTTTTTTTGTTTTTTCATCATTTTTTTTTGTATTTTCTAGATTAAGACGCGAATTCTCAGAAGCTAAGCATAAAACCTCTTTAGATGAAGACTGTTGATAGGTGACAAAAGAGGCTCTCCTTCAGGAGTAGAGAGTTGGTACGCTCCTGATCCAAAAGCTTCTGTGACTATATAAGGCCCTAACCAATTAGGTTCAAACTTACCTGGCTTTTCCTATTCAGCTTGAGTCTTAGGATTCTCCATTTATACCAGGTCACCAATGTCAAAGTGTCTATTGAGAACCTTCCTATTGTAGCTATGATGAAGATGATTCTAATATGCTTGCAAATGATCTAGTTCTTTCTGTCTTTGTTCATCCAGTAATTCTAGCTCTTGTAACCTAGATACATGGTATTATTCATCGTCAATGTGACCCTTCAAGGATACCCTCAAGGAAGGTATTTCAACCTTAATAGGTAAGATAGCTTCGGACCCAAATACTAGGGAATATGGAGTGGTGCCAATGGGAGTACGGATGCTTGTGCATTGAGCCCATAAGGCAGGATTAAGATGTAGGTGCCAGTCATGACCAGTGTCATTGGTAGTCTTCTTCAGTATTCTAACAATGGTTTTATTAGATGCCTCGGCTTGGCCATTACCTTGTGGGTAATATGGGTGGAAAAATGATGTTTGATATGGAACTCTTCACATAAATGGTGTACTTCTTGGTTCTTGAATGGGAGGCCATTGTCTGTGATTATGGATTGGGGTACACCATACCGACAAATGATATAGCTTAGAATAAACTTAGATATTTGCGTGTCGGTGATGTAGGTCATGGGAATAGCTTCAATCCATTTGGTGAAGTATTCGATGGCAGTTATGATGAATTTATGGTCATTAGATGATGGAGGGTGTATCTTACCTATGAGGTCAAGTCCCCATTGGGAAAAGGGCCATGGTGATGTAATTGGACGAAGCTCCTATGCTGGTGCTCTTATCAAATATCCATGTATCTGACACTGTCTATACTTCTTTACAAAGATGTATGAGTCTTTCTCCATTGTAGGCCAATAATAACCTAGTCTCATAATCTTATGGGCTAAAGTAGGACCACTCGAATGGGATCCACATATACCCTCATTCACCACTAGCAAATTTTTTTGTGCGTCTTTAGCATCGAGACATCTCATTAGGGTGTTATCTAAGGTACGTCTATATAGGGTTTCTCCAATGATGGTGTACTTGGCTAACTTACAGATGAAGGTTTGGTGTTGGTTATTTGATAGGTCTTGAGGTAAGGTTTGGTCAGTTAGATAGTCAAATATGTCTTTATGCCAAGGAGACGTAGGACCAACAATGGTACAGACCATTGCAATAACGAGGATATCATAAGCGGGAACCAACAGTTGTTCAACCAGAAACTCAAACTTAGGCACGTTACTTAGAATATACAACAAGGAACCCACAGTTGCCATAGCATCTGCAACCCTATTCTGAATACGTGGTATTTTTTGAAAGGTAATGTCTTTGAAATACTGCTTGAAACTATCAGCCATACGCTTGTAAGGGGCAAGCTTCTCATCTTTAGTCTCGTAATCATCATTTACTTTCCGGATTACCAGTTGAGAATCACCAAAAATATGTAGACTCTTAATCTACCACTAAACTGCCATTTTTAATCCTGTCACTAAAGCTTCATACTCTGCTATGTTATTGGTACAAGGGAAAGCAATCCTGAATGATTTAGGAATGGTATCACCTTGAGGTGTAACAAATAGGATATCGGCTCTTGAACCACAATTTGTATGTGACCCATCAAAGTACAACTTCCATTCAGTTTTAATGTCGATGTTGAAGAGAAATTCATCAAGAAAATCTACCACTAAAGGATGGTCTGCCTTCATAGGTGCATCGGCTAACTGATCTACAATCACCTACCCTTTTACAGCCTTCCTCTTGACATACTGAATGTCATACTCGCTAAGTATCATAACCCATTTAGCCAATCGGTCTGTTAATGTTGCCTTACTTAGGAGGTATTTAAGTGGATCAATCTTTGCAATTAACATTGTTTGTCGATTGAGCATATAGTGCCAAAGTTTTTGGGTAGAAAATACTACCACAAGACATGCACCTTCTATGTTGTTATAATTCAATTCATAGCCCACTAAGTTACGACTAATGTAATAGACTGCTCTCTCATGACCCTGATCATCGTCTTGTGCGAGAAGAGCCCCTAATGCTGACTGAGTTGCTGAAATGTATAGTATTAATGGCTTTCCCTCTGTAGGTGGCATTAAGACTAGTGGAGTGAGAAAATAGTCCCTGATTTTTTGGAAGGATTCCTGACATTTAGGTGTCCAGACAAATGGTACTCCTTTCTTGAGTAGATGTTGAAATGGGTGTATTTTATCTGCCAATTGTACTATGAAATGCCTAATGGACTGTAATCTTCCCTGTAGGGTTCTGAGTTGACCAATGCTAATTGGAGGAATAATTTATATAATAGCTCTTACCTTCTTTGGATCTACTTCAATGCCTCTTTGGGAAATGATATACCCTAACAGTTTCCCTGATTTCACCCCAAAGACACACTTCTTCGGATTTATCCTGATGTTGTAATTCTCTAGCCTCTAGAATATCTTGTCTAGAACCTTCAAATGATCTCCCCTTATTTCTAATTTAGCTATAATGTCATCTACATAATCTTCCATGAGAGTATGCACAAGGTCATGGAAAATCATAGTCATTTCCCATTGATAGGTAGCCCCTGCATTCTTAAGGCCAAACAACATAACATTCCAATAGTATGTGCCCCATGGACACGTGAAATTTGTCTTGTGTTGGTCTCAGTTGCTATTTTAATTTGGTTATATCTAGAGAAACCATCCATGAGGGATAGCATCTTGTATCTTGTTGTAAGATCTACTATCATGTCTATGTTCGGTAAAGGAAAGTTATCCTAAGAACATGCCTTATTGATGTCTCTAAAGTCTGTGCAAATGTGAATTCCCCCAATTGGTTTAGTCACTAGTACAATATTTGATATCCAATCTGCATAGTCTATCATCCTTATGAATCCTACATCCAAGAGTTTCTTAAGTTCTGCCTTGACCTATAGAGCAATTTGTGGATGCATTTTCCTCAACTTCTATTTGACTGGTTTAATACCTAGCTGTAGTGGTAAATGGTGCAATATTAGGTCTGGATCTAGCCCAAGCATGTCAGCATATGACCATGCAAAGTTTATTTGTCTCTTTGTGAAGAAGTCCTTAAACTCAGGTTTTTTTGTCTCTATTAAAGAAGCTACAAAATAGACCTTTCAAGGATTCTCTTCTGTACCTATGTTGACTTCAACAGACTCTTCCACTAGCATTGGTGACTTTTCCTATTCAATGGGGAGAATATTTAAACCTCTATCCTTGGGTGCCTCTGAGAGGTTTTTGCCCTCGGATACATCCTTTATTTTGACTTTTTCTTCGTCCATAGGTGCCTTTCGGTTTTCACATAAGGACTCATAATTTTTCTTTTCATTGTCTTTTTCTTTTTATTCTCATTTTTGCGACTGGAGGTGTAAATAGACTCCCCAAAATATACTTTGTCATCCAAGTCGATGGTAAAACCTGCTTTATGATCCCCTCGTGGTATGCCTTCTCTAAGTCCCATGAACTCAACAATTGCTTCATCATTCTCGAATGTATCTATGATAGGTGTACCTTGTTGATCCCAGTCGATAAGTTCAGGATATATAAGGGGCATGTCATCATTGAAGTTCTTAAAGGTAGTTGTTGACAAGGTGAATATAGAATGGTTGACATGGTCACAGAAGTTCTGGACTAACTCCTTCTTGTTCTTTTTCCTATGGTAGGTACATTCTGTTGTGGGACTATTGTAAGGGTGGTGTCGTCAGAGGATGTTTTGTTAGGTTCCCAAGATGCACGATCAAGGGTTTCCCAATAATAGTGTTTATGCCATTCTTCTTTGGACAAGTGTGTCCAATTATGGCTACTAGATGGTTTTGGTAAGGGTTTTATCATTAGGTCCAATTCTCCAAATAGAGCATCTATGTTCATGGTACTAGTAGAGGAAAGGGAATCCCATTCAGCATCACTAGAGTCACTATATTCATCGTAAATCGGGGGAAGTGATTGAGGAGACTCGTCATAGACTAGGAGAAGTGGTTCATGAGATGTCTCGATGTCTGCATAAGCACACTCTTCCTCTTGAAAGGGTGATGAAGTACTCGGAAACCCAATTCTAAGCGGTTGAAACCCTAGCCCTAAGTATTTATGTCGTGGTGAGATAGTGATTGGTTCCCTCCTTCTATTTTGATGTAGTCCTAACCCACTGTGTCCATCATAGCCTACGTTTTGCATTATATTAAAGTCTTTTCTATATTGGTCCTTAGCTATTTGAATAGACAGTGAGGGGTATTCATTGTCTTCTCGATACAACCAGGAGGTAATATCGCCTTGATCCATAATTTCTTCACTTAACTCTCCCCATTTGGTTAATGTCATTGTAGGGGGAACATGAAATGTGACTACTGAATGTCTTCTATCCAGCATGGGTAGACCATATGCCTTAGGTGGAACCAGTTGACTGACACAGTATGATGCCTTCATGTAATATTCTCCATAGCCTTTGTCTTGGATCTCGACCTTAGGGGTGGATGATGATGGTTTGAATGAAATGGACTTAGTAAGACATGATGGGTCAAGGTATAGGGATAAAGTGGATGATGAAACTTATTGGTTAACTGGTACCTATCATTGTGGAATTTCCCTTAGGCTTGTGCAATACTGAAAATGATCGGGATCACCATCAATCATGATCTCGGTGCCATTATATGGGAATTTGAGACATTGGTAAAATTTTGAAGGTACAACCTTCATTGCATGTATCCAAGGTCTACCTAACAACAAGATGTACAGAAGGGTGAGATCCAAGACTTGGAAGCTGGTGTTCATGATCTTTGGGCCAATTCTTATAGGGAGTGTGACAACTCCTTTGGATGATCTTTCCTCATCATCGTAAGCCTTGATGACTATACTCTTAGAGGTGTCTACACAATCTTCTGAGAATCCTAATGCCTTAACCAATTTTAAGGTACACAAGTTCAAACCTGCTCCTCCGTCTACCAAGACTCGTCGGACTTTGGTTTGATGGACTTAGACTTCAAGATGTAAGGGATCATTATGATCGAATTTTTCAGTTGAGTAATCTTGTTGGGAAAATGTGGCATGATGCGAGTTGGTAAAATATCCCATCATTTCTTTGAAACAATTGACATCTAAGTCTGTAGGAATAGTTGTGTTCTGTAGAGCTTTGTCAAGAATGGCTCGATGCTCAGGTGATAAAGTCAACAATTCCAAGATAGATATTTGCGTGGGGGTTTTACTCAATTGATCAAGGAGATTATACTTAAACTTGGAAGCTTGCGTAGGTGGCTCAAAAGAAGGACCCAGAATAGTTATCTTTGTTCTATGCGTGTTCACATTACATTTTGGATGCTTCTTAATGATGATAGTATTGACGTTCTCATTTACGGCTCGGAGGTGATTTATGATCGTTCCTTTACCATAGTCATACTCGGTATTGGCATAGTTGGTTGATGGATCATTCTTGGGTCCAGAACTGGAGGCTTTTCCTTTTGTATGGTCATGTAATAGGTCCGTGAAGACCTTATGATCATTGTTCTTGGTATTTTTCTGCCCACCAACTTCTATGGTTCTGTTTTCAACAAAGTCTTGTATAATATTCTTCAATTGGCAACATTGTTGTAGGTTGTGTCCTTTCTTTTGATGATAGTCACAAAAAGAGTTGTCATCCCACCATGAAAGTTTGAACTGTCTTGGATCATACTCTCTTGGTTCCAAAGGTTTGATGAGATTATGTTTAATCAATTCTTTGAAGATCATCTCAATTGGTTGTCCTAAAGGTGTAGATTCACATGTAGGAAATCTCCTTTGTGGTCTTTGTTGTTGTAAATTTTGTACATAATTGGTTGTTTGATCTGGACTATTCATCATGTCTTGATTTTGCTTGTATCCTCTAAGTGTGATAACTGGTCCCGTATGTATGTTCTTAGCATCAACAATGTCGTCATTTGTAACATTTTTGTTTCCATACCAAAATTTGTTTCTATTGTTTGGTGCGTTTTGATGTTGGACAGCCGGATTCTTGCCTGGTACCTTAATTTCTCCTTTTTCTATAAGGCCTTTCTCAAGGATGATGCCCTTTTGTACCAAGTCCGAGAATGAATTACAACAGTGTACCCTTAAATCACTTCGCAGTTTTGGGTTGATGTTTTCTAAGAATATCGTGACCTTTTTATTTTCTAGTATTTCAACTAGACATCTACTAGCCAGACTTCTCCATCTTTGGAAGAAAGTGGTGAAAGTTTCACCATCTTCTTGTGTTGTGTGGCACAAAGTTTCTATTTTTAGTTCATTGTCTATGTTAAAGGAAAAAAATTTGACAAACTTCTCAGCTAATTCACCCCAGCATCGTATACCATACGGTAATTTAGAAAACCATTCTAGTCCTATCCCGACAAGGGTTCGTGGAAATAGTCTCATCAAGTATGTGGGGTCATACGATATGTCCATGCATGCCATTGAGAATTCTCTAATATGTTCCAAAGGATTCTTTCTCCTATTATACTTAGGAAAAATCGGTATAATGTATCCATGGGGGAAAGGTGTCATATAAAGCACTTTGTCAAATGGACATGGACATAGGTCTTGCACTGAGATAGTTCATTTTCCTGAAATAGACATGTTGTCCATCTACTGTTGAAGAGTTTTCATTTGGTTTTGAAGGAAATCTACTTATGTCAAGGACATGGCGTTTGCATTGTTTGGATCAATGTAGGTGTTTTGATATGCCATGTTTTGTGACGGGTTGTGATTTGGCGAGGGAATATATCCCGTTATAATGTTCTGACTTGGTATAGGAATGCTTCCTATCTGAATAGTCTAATTTGGAATAGGAATGCTTCTTGTCTGACTGGTCTAATTTTGTATAGGAATATTCCCACCAACTTTGGTTCTCTTACCAGTCGTGTTGGTGCCAAATGGGTTGGAGGAAGTTGCTCCCATAGTAAATTGTAAACCCTGTGTTATGTTAAAAGGGATTGTGCTTACAATTGACGATGTCTGAGTAGATACGCTAGTTGGTATTGCCACGATAATTTGGGGAATAGAAACACTTGACATGACAGTTTGCATTGGCTGAATCAACGGTGTTTGCAAAGTACGAATATCAAATTCGATTGGTAGTTTGGAACCTTCTATTAGCAACTTTTCTAGATAGCATTGGGGATCATTTTCCAAACATTCATTCATAAAGGATGCAAATTCAGGATCTTGTACTACCGCGTCTATGTCTTCAATGTAAATTTGACCATGTGTGTCTCTAGTGACGTGTTTTTCAAGAAAAGGTTTGTGTGGTCGTTTATTTCTGAATAGATTAATGAATTCATTGGGCTCTGTCATTGCTTTTTGTTTCTTCTTAGACCTTGTTTCGACCATGAAAAAGTTGCTCAAAAAGGGACAATGCAGACTATGTCTAAAAACTGATATGACCTATTTCTATGTTTTTGGATTTTATTTTATTTTTGACAATAAGGATGTTGCTAAGACGACTTCTAAAAAGACGTATGCTAAGATGATGTATGGCAGGATGAATAGTTATGCAAAAATATCGAGTAGATTATGACAGTAAATGATTCCAAAAATGGGTATAACCTACCACCTATGGAATAAATGCATGCAATTTTTTGTGTTTGACCAAGGAACCTGTTTGTAGGACAAAGACAATTGACAAGGTGAATTTTCCAAACTAGATTGTTGAGCTGAAAAGATCCACTAAAATGGGACTAAAGTGACTAGGTTCAATCATTGTGACAAACCAGAACATGAATGTTTCCAAAGACGAGGAAAGTTATCTATTATGTGATACACAATTTCCTAGGAAGTGTCCATATGCATGCAGCTTATGATGACTATGACTAAGACGTTTATTGTGACTAAGACGTATATGCCACCTAATGATGTAGCATTTTTGAGCAAAATTTATCAATTTCTGTCCAAGGTTGATATTAAGAACCAGAAGAAAATAGTGACAATGATGTGTCAAACTCAATTCGTGGTTTTCGAAGTTTTCTATTGACAGTCAAATGTGGTTCACCTAACAATTACGGTTCAAAGTTTGACAGATGCGGTTTACAATGACACATGTGGTTATTCGACGAAAACCTAGTTTTGGACACCGACAAAATTTGGACTTCTTGATAGATGCGGTTTTTCAATATGCATGCAGTTCAAAAGAGTGACTCTGTAAACCCTAAATTTTCTGATGGACACATGCGGCTTGAAACTTGATAGATGCAGCTTGCATACTCACATGCGACTCAAAATGTGACAGTTGCATTTTGAAATAACCAGACTATGAAAGATGAAGATTTTGACAGACACATGCAGCATTTCCCCTAACAAATGTGACTCGCTAAGACAAATGCAGCGTTTAAACTGACAATTGTGACTCAATTTTTGAGAGTTGAAAATTTTCCCAAAAGTTGTTTTGACTGACTTCACTTTTTTCTATCAAGATTTTTGACGAATACAACAAACACAAGCACATAAAAAAATGTATTTTCAGTTTGTGATGACAAGACTGTTAAGACTCGAAAACATTTACAACCTAGGCTTTTTGGACAATAGTTGATGAGTTCTTACTTGGATTTCTCCAGCTACGCATATTCACAGTGGATGATTAGTAGCTTGACCCCACTAGTTCCCCTCCATGACACTCACTTATATGGGGCAGCCAAGCTACTGTACCCATGAAAATCCCATGGCATACATTTCATCTCTACACATGAACCGTAAGAATGTAAGATGACTTCACAAGTCTAACTTGTTGCGCTAGCAAATAGATAGGATTTTGGTAACTCTACAACAAGGTGTTTAATAAGGGCATTCCATTCGTGGGGCACTATCCAACATCATCGAGAGTCCATTTTTGTCCATCTCGTCGGAATAGTGAGCGTGATTTCTAGGCTTTCAGAAATCCATTTTTATATACCGGGTGGAAGTCGCTTGGCTTTAGCATGTTACCGGTCTGAGTCATCTTGGGGTGAGTACTTTTCCCACCAAGACAAGCCCAAGTTCTAGAGTCAGTAACCATTTCTCTTACACCCAAGATCGCATGACTACGCAAGGGGAGATGATAACCTTATATACTGAATCATAAGGGTGACAACTATGTGCAAGGCACCAGACAAAGAAGATAGTGATTCTTTTTAATCCAAATGACAGTTATCTATCTACCAAATAGAAAGTTATTTTTAATCCACATGACAATTATCTATCTACCAAATGAAAATATTGCTGAAAAGATAAAGGCATTAGGTCCTGCATGCAAATTTATCAGTAGTTCATTGTTCTTGTCTTCGGCTTTCATCTTGCAGAAAATATTGTCTTTGGTTTTTATTGTCTTCCATGCTTCGTCCTGCAAACACTATGTTATTCCCTCTTAATACAGCTAAAACAAACATTAGCAAAAACAATGAAAATCACTCAAAATCGATAAAAGAAAACACGGATGTACGGAATTCAATAAAAAAAGTGAGAAAAGTTGACCAGCCAGATGCGGATTTTGGAGCCAAAAGTGTGGTTTGATGTTGACAAGCGGATGCAGTTCGTGACTTCACGGATGCAATTTGGGATGACAGATGCATCTCTATTTTTAGCAGATGCAGCTCATGGATACAAATGCATCATTTTTCTGGATAGATGTGGTGCACTGTACGAAAAACCTACAAAAACGAAAAACGGAAAGATGAAAAGATGTGCGAATTTTGAAGCGTGATTCACATCGGGTTCACAAAATGTAACAATAGAATAAAATCTGGAATGATATCTGCAACTAGAATAAACGATGTTAATCCTAATCTAACCAATATTAATCTAAAATCAAACAACAAAGAACGAATAAGCAAAAATAATAAACTAAACAAATAACTAGAAAGCTCTCACCGAATATGCGTTCACTCCTTTGAATTATCTTGATTGCTCTTCTCCATTTTTCCCTTTCTGTATTCTTGCCCTCAAATTTTTGTGTTTGAATGCAAGCATAAATTCATCGAATGTCTAAGAAAAATATCGAAGATAAGTTTCTTCTCAAAAGTGTATGATTTTAGGAGGATTAATAATGATAATGATAGGCCATTTTATAGATTTTGGGTTTTCGAACGATCGGCTTAAATTGAAAGAGAGATCAACGGACAAGATTGATGAATGTCATGCAATGTGAGTTCTATGTCAGATAGAACATGAGTTAGAAAAGACTGCAGGATAAAGACTAAATTAGAATGTGAGTTAGAACACGAGTTCAAGATCTTAATCTTTAGTTAAGAGTCTTCGAAAATAGAAGAAATAGACTTTGAATATCAAAGAAAAAGTTAGAATTGAAGAATAATGCATTCAAATGTAAACATGAGTTAATTAATTAAATAAATATATTTAATTAATAAACACATCATGCATATGAGTTGGAACTAGTTAACTGACTAGTTGTGACAGAGAGTTTTCTCGCAAAGATAAACATGCGTTGGACCCAAAGATAACCAGAGAACTAAAAATAGATCTCGAGTCATACTGTGAGTGAATGACTTAGATAACTGACTGATAGAAGAATGTGACATAAATAATTAATAAATATGAATTAAATGTTAATTTAATTCAACATTCGAAAATGAAAGACTTAATTAAATAAATAAAGATAATTTATTTAATTTGACTGTTGAAAAGGTGGAATTGAATAATTAAATAATAAATATTTAATTATAGATAAAGGGGGTTAAATGAATAATTAAATAAAGATATTTAATTATAGTTGAAATATGATAAAGAGGGTAATTAAATAATAAATTATTTAATTAATAGACAAAGGGGGAATAATTAATTAGTTCGCAACATAATTAAATAAATATGATTTATTTAATTAATCAAGTTGAATAAAGGGTCATTTATGAATTAATGAATTAATTAGAAAGGATATTTAATTAATAGAGGAAATATGTGTTAGAAAGGGTAATTAAATAATAAACATTATTTAATCATGACCATGGACTATAGAAAATTATGTTGAAAGTGATACTCGCAGGCCTAGACCAATTTTTGGTGTCTACACTTTGAAATCATCGTTATGGAATTTTTTTCCCATTCTGCCTCTTCCTCTACCTCTACCTCTACCATGATGGGCTCCTCTCACATACATTTTTCTACACACCCACAAGCTCAATCCTAGTGCAAATTGCCTCTCTTCAACAATCTATTCACACACTCAAGATCTTTCTGCTGTTATACCACCAATGTAGAGAGGAATTAATACACTCTAAATCCCTTCTAAACTCCTCACAATAATTGCTAAAACAGAATAAAAAACTTACAAATTAAACTCCATAAATTGTTTGCAAATGGAACCATTGAATTGCACAGTTCAAGAAAGTTGATTACAAAAAGGTTTTCAGTAATTTATGGACTGTTATATAGAAAAAAATATCAATATAGTCAACTGATATACAAGTGAATAGAAATCTAACATATTCTATGCTCAATTATGTGAGCTTCTACAATCTAATTCATCTTCCAACACTACAATACCACTTGCAACTTATGTGGCTTCAATCTTATTATTTTGGAAACTTCATGGGCTATTGTAAGTCAGTCCCAACCTACAAAAAAACTTCCAAGAATCTATTCCTGAGAATATTGTGCCTTCCTCCTTTCTCTCTTCAAAATTCTTCTTCAAAAACTCCTCTTTTTGATTGACACAGGATTGCCAATTTCCATGGATGCTCCTACATCATAGATCTTATGAATGTGCTAATTGTCCATCTTACCATAATGCTTCAATGTCAATGATTGAAATTCAAAATTAAAAATGGCTACTTATAGACTACTAGTTTCATCTACATGAACGATTACTATGAAAATTAAGGTGCAACAAATTTTGTTCTAAGGAAATTTATTTAGGATTTTCTATGTCATTGTAATCAAAGCATTTTCTAAATCTGAACTAGAATTTGAGCTCTTGGAGAAGGATGTGCTGATAGAGACTAGGGTTTCCAAGCCAATTCATGAGTAAGGTATTTTGGTTATATACACAAATTTGTAATTTTCAAGAATTTATTTTGGTTACTATAAAGATTCTTTAAAAGGGTTTTCTGCTTGTCTTTTTTGGTATTTTTAAAGGGATTAAAATCTTAGGTTAATTAAAAATGAGTTCTAGAAACCCCTATATGTCTAATATTTTTCAAAATGAGTGAGTGTAGCATTAATACAATGGGGTAAAGAGATCCCTTGAGGACATGACCCAATCAAACAATTATCTGGATCAACAAAGAGAGAAAAGCATGCTCAAGGGAAAGGGTTTTAATAGATAAGTGGAATAGCTAGTCAAATAATGGATGTTATCATTACTCAATAAGGTTGGAGCCTATTTGAGTATAGTTATGAGAGGATTAAATTGGAAAGACCTATCTCAAATCTCTAGACTCAATATTTGGGTAAATTGACCTCGTCCCAAATTTGTTTGTCAGTATTGATTTCATCAAGGACTATGTGCACAACTATGATACCAAAAATAAAGCAATTAGAAGTGATAAGGGAGCTCCATTATTGGAGATTAGTATATAATTCATTACGGATACCTTTGGATTAAATGTTATGGCTAATATAGGTATGATTACAAAGCCTTGAATAGAGAATTCTCCAAAGAGAAGCACATTTTTAAAGTCATATGGTTACCACAACATAGAAGGAGAAGGCTAGATAGGAAATTGGTTAAATTTACCAAAGATGGAGTTGAGACCTTTTACTTTGATATTTTTGAGGATTAAGTTTCATTAACACTTACTTTACGTTATGCCAAGTATTACGAGAAGATTACAAGGTTAATATTCCTATACATATGATGATGCTTACTATAGATATAAAACATGTGGACCTAAATAAGTTTTTTGACTTTGATTCTTACATTGCAGAAGGTGTTCAAAAGAAATTAAGGGACATGAAGGATCCAAAAGTTGGATTCTATTTCAAATGGTATTCTGTATTTTGTTTTTAATATTAAATAGTGGAATGAAATATGGAGCAAGCCTAAGAATTTGAGAGTGGTAGATGATGATGGTGCTAGATTCACATTATTCTTCTACAAATTATTTTATTTTTGAGAATGTGTTTGTGCAAGGTGTCTTGGAAAATTTAGGCCTTTAACTTGTGTAAAAATTACCAAATAAAGTGATTAAATTCCTAAGACCTTTAGAAGTATATCTTGATAAGGGAATTTATCATAATTTGGGTACATACAAATTTCACATTGATTAGGTTTTTTGGTACCCGTGTCCAACCCCATTTCTTAACAAAATATGTATCTGATAGAATTGATTTCATGGAAATCATGTGGCAATTAAATGAATCTGATAAATATCATCTCAAATCAATAAATAAGGGATTTCATGTTCCTTTTGGAATGCACTTCTCTAACTTTAGCATCATAGCTAAGTAAGGCTTAGAATTTTTACCTTTTCTTTTGTAAGCATATAGAATGAAAGTTGATATTGCAAGAAACTGCGACCTAGAGAATTACATCAAAAAAATCATATTGGAGACCAAAAGATCACCATATTATCACAAGTTCAATGATTCTAATGATGTGCTCATATATTTTTGGATAGATGATCATGTCAAAGAGAAAGAAAAAGTGGATCAAAATTGGCCAAATAAAGGAAAGAATGAAAAAATTAAATCCTTCTTATAAGGGATATTTCCTTGATATTGCAGATCCTTTTGATAAAATGACAAAGTTGTTTGACAACTTTGATAGCTTTGCATTCATGGAGAATCCCTCCTTAAAGGAAAGGCCCATTGAAAAGGAAGTTGAACATATAGTTGAATAAGAGGTTATTCCTACATAATCAACAATGCATCATGGGGCATCTTTTGAGATACCAAGTGGCATGCAACATTTGGTAGATTTTTCTATGAATATTGAGGAGGTTGCAGAGAGAAAGCCTAAGGATGAGGATATTGCAAAAAATATGCCAGGTGATGAAGAGGTGGATCATGTTTTTCCTCCTCCTTAGGTAAATTAAGATGATAATAAAGTTCCTAAAAATAGGTTCCTAATGGATTGAAATGATCCAAATGTACTAGTAAATGATATAAGAGATTTATCTTGCGACCAATTCATGTTTGATGATAATTTTATTACCTCTAAGTAATTTAAAGATTTTGTGTTAAGATTAAACAAGGAGGGATTCCTACAAGGAAAGTTAAGTAAAGATAAAAATGAGGTCCACCCCTCTAGATATGAGGAGGTTACTTAGAAGGTTTTAAGAGAAATGGATTTTGACATGAGAAACATCACCCCAAAGGAAGGGAGAAAGCTTGCAAGAGAAAGTGGTTGGCTTCTAGTCCCAGAATGGGATATTGCTTTAGCTATTGATCTGGATACAATAAGAAATAAAAATGAGGAACCTTTTACATCTCATGAGAAAGATGAAAATATATATTTTGGATCTAGTTTCAGTCCAAAATGGGAGGCTTTAGAAATCTAGGAAATGACCTAAAACTATGACAAGCCTAAAGTTGTAAAATTTGTTTTATAATTATCTAGAAACTTAATTCCCAATAGGTTTTTAGATATATATAAACCCCTTAACAAGCTTCATTATTAGTGCATACTAGAATGTTTAGTGAGGCAACTCCAAAGAAACATCAAGATGGTTACAATAAATTGCATGAGAAACATTTGAAATTATAATAACATAGCTTCTCAATTATCTCAGTTTCATATTGCCTCCCCTTCTACTCCCCAATCAAGATCACCTAAGTTTTCAGCACAGGATAGAGAGACTTTCTCTCTTGGAATAAAGGAGTTAAAGGATTAATTAAAATAAAGTTGGGAAAGTGAGAAGGTTACCAAGGAAGAAGTAAAAAAGGTAGCCACTAATATAATTCATGACCTACTTGTTCATATACTTTCAAATATTTAATATAAAATTAAAGGTGCATGGAAGGGATATGAAAGTATGTAAAAGGCATATATCAAGCATATGCAACAATTTTATTTTTTACAAAGCACACTAAATAATTGGATCCTCAAGGCCACTTCTATCAATAAGATTAGAAAAATGACACTTGATAATAACTCCACTAATAGCATTGCATAAGTTATTGAGCATGTTAACTTATTATGGGAAGTCTTAGCATTTCAAGAAATATTGGATATGAAAATGAAGGCCAAATTGAGAATTAAAAATATGGAAAAAGGAGTGATGCTCGTAATTTTTTATAAGTTTGGGATCATTAAGCCCCTTGATTTTTGGAAATATTAGTTTGTTGATATTATCCTAATTTTTTATCATATATATATATATATATGAATGGAAATCCATATTTAGCATTGTTAAATAGTTAAATTGATGATTTATTCAAGCTAGAGTGTTACCTAGATAATTTTTCAAAAGATGCTAGAGCTCTTATAGATGCAAGATATAATTCTCAGAATACTATAGTCTAGAATTTATTATATTTTTAGTGGCCCTCTGAGGAAGAATACAACTCTTGGCTTGAAAAATATATAGAGTGATTGGCTCCTTCAACTTTTTTTTTGTCTTCTTCTACTAAGGTAGTTGTAAGATGGGTTATTATTTCTATGCTTCTCAATGAATAGAAGTGCCTTATTCTTAAGTTTCAAATGATTTGAGGGATTCTTAGGATGCCTTCTCTGGCTTCCCTACACTTTTGATCCTTTTTTTATTTTATGGTGTGATCATATATTCTCCAACAAGCTTTTAATGTTTTCAAGTGGAATCTTTGTGGATTTTAGAAGATACATTTGCAACATGGGTAGAAAAATACAACTAATTATCCATACACCCCATTTTGTTTCATCGTGCAAATTGGGGAGTATCTTTTGCAACGACTTCTATTTTTTCTTCTAGAGATGTACTCTTTGTCTTTTACAAATGGTTGTACTAGTTTTTGTTTGATCATTAGGACAAGATTTTCAAATGAAAAGGTGGTATTTGTCCATGGTTTTAAAATTGTTGCTCCATTATTTCTATTAAAGGGAATTCCAAGCCATTTTGTAAGGATCTTGGATTTTTTTAAGTAGGAAAGTTTTGTCTTAGATTTGTACTAGTCCTATCTAGGTTTTCTAGGGAAGGGATGAAAGTGTAAATATAAATATTGTGTAAACCAATATGCAATTTTCAAAAAATATGGATACATTTTGATAGATTCATAAAAAATTATCTCCAATGTACATTTTATTTCTCTTATGAATAAACTTGATCAAGGATCATTTATGTTCATCTTTACCTCACTATGCAAATGAATATTTCTTATATAGCTTCTACTAAAGTAATGGATTAAATTATTGTATCTAAGATATTGAGAGTTTTCATATATTCAAGGGTTGTTAAGAATAATTGGTTATAAATCTAAATTCAAAGAATATCATTTTAAGGCAATGATATGTTATCTTTCATGGAATTTTTTTTCAGTTTGTTGTCCAAAAGATACTTGCATTTTATTTCGACTCTATTACCCAAAATTTAAGGCACCAATCTAAGTGTGAATGTTGGTTAAAATTCCTGGTCATTTATATGAATTTTTGATTTATTTATGATTTATTTTGTTCTTTAATTTTTGCATATGTTCTCAAAGCTAGCAATGCAAAATTCTCCAAGAATTTATGACATTAAGCTAGATCTATTTACAATTCTTGGTTATATTTCATGAGAACATATTTTTTGAAATAATATCCTAGTTTGAATTAAGTTCAATCTCATTTGATATTATTAAGGATCACCCTCCTAGGTCTTTGTAGAACCTGAAGTGTTGAGGATAAAATTATAAAATTAATCTCATGTTCATTGGCCAATGTCTTGAAATCTTTGAATATAAAAATTGGCAATTGTTTAGATAATTTCAAGAATTGTTTGGAATTCAAAAACAAACCAACATATTGGAGAATTTGTAGGGGATTATTCATAAAATAATTCTAAGTCCATTAGCTTCTTCTTGGGTAGAGTTTGGGAAAGATTATTATTGAAATCCTTCTATTATTTAAGAGCCTTTTTACACACTTAATTGTGTTTGTAACTCATAAATTTTGTGAAATTTGTTAAATGTTTATTACCATTGTGGGTGGTTAAAAAAAATCATTACCAATGAAAGTGTAAGAAGAGAAATAATTATCAATAAATATGGATGAAAGAAGATATTTTTTCAATACAGATCCTAGTAAAAGGCTAGTTGGTGACTTTCTGCTTCAAAGAAAAACATGGAAGGCTAGAGACATAGGTAAGTCTTTTGAACCCCTTATTAATACATTTGTAGAAAATGAGGAAGTTAACTAACAACACCTTTTCTAAGAGGTAATAATCAAAGTCCTATATTATGAATGTTGAATACATAAGAGATGAGAGATTTATGTTAGAGCATGAAGGATTCATGGAAAATTTTGAGAGAAAGAGAACATATCAAAAGAGATTATGACCTAAGAGAATGTTTATATGTATGGGTCAATTCTCATACTGTGGTTATGACCATGAATGTTCAATCCAATCTTACAAATAATCCATTTATTCAAGGAAATAACTTATCTTGGGGTTTAGCTCTTCCTAAATCTCATGCTATGTTATTTATAAATTCACAAATTTATTTATCTTCATAAAAAGCCTCTACACCTTGGAATGAAGCAGACTTATTCAAAAAAGTTGATGACCTTAAGATATAATTGGAAAGAATGGAAAATATTATATTTTCAGATGATATGAGAAGAAATGTGGATGCTCTAAAGCTTTCTTATGGATCAGAAGATCCATTGGTTTCTAGTTCTAGTTCGCAAAATTGCCCTTCTAGAAATATGCAATTTCAATGTGTTCCTATAAGCTCTATCCAAACAATACCATTGACAAATATTACCAATTCTATTCCTCAAGAAAAATTTGTTCAAACCTTTTATGCCTTATCAAATGCTCCAATAAACTAAAATATACCCAAGCCTAACCTACAACCTCAAGTAAGTTTACCACAAAAAAATATGGGGAGTTATAGAAATTACCAATAGTTTAATTTGAATTTGGGTGATCAAATTGGTGGGAAAAAATTAATCCACCAAGGGGTCATAATTGGTCTATTATGTTTTCATCTATTTAAAGTAACCATTTTGGGGTTCTTGAATGTTGATCATTTTCATTGGATTCATTATAAATAAATGGATTTTGTATTTTATTTTCTTCTTCACAAATATCCTCTCTTCTTGCGTAATTTGGAGATACATTGACATTCATTGTTTCATTTTCACGTATTTCATGTTCAACATTAATATTTTTAGTTTCATGCTTAGTATTTACAATTTCATGTTCAAAAATTTCAATTTCAATTGAGTATTCAACAGTTTGATTTTCATTTTCATGCTCAACATTTACAATTTCATGTTCACCATTTTTTTTAATGAATAAGCATAGTATTTGTATTAAGATAAAAGATAAAAATGCATATTCACAAAAAAGTTGGGTGGTAAAAAGGCACACCTTGAGAGCCACATGGGTCGAGCCTAGAAAGCAGGAAATATTATAAACACATGAAAATAAAAGGCCATCAAGTGGTCATGCCAATGCCAGCAGAGGGCAATGGGTCCCTGCCATTCTTTTTTCTTCCCCATACATCAATAGGGTTTGGAGTGATGTCAGGGGGAGCCCAATCATCATCATCTTTTTTAGCATCTTTATCAAGAGGGCGATGGGTCCCTGTCATCCAATTTTTCCCCCATACATTAGTAGGGTTTGTAGCGAGGTTTGGAGTGATGTCAGGGGGATCCCAATCATCATCATCATTTTTAGCATCTTTATCTTTTCCTTCATGGTGAGGTGAGATTGCCAAATCCAACCACGAGAGCCATTTAGAAGTATCAATAAAAGGCCAACCAAAACCACCACTAGGAGTATCAATAGTAGGCCACCCAGAAGTTCCACTGCCACCCCCCATCACCCCTCCAAAATTCCACCCCAAGTCAGCTCGTGGAGGAGAGGATGACCGTTGATGAGGGTGAGAGCCATGATGAGGAGGATCTTGAGAGAGGGGGCATAAATCCCTAGAAGAGCCACTTCACCGCCAACCCCATGAAGGTGACCGGCCCTAGGAAGAAGTGAATGAGGGAGGCACATTTTCCATAGTACAAGGGGCATTGCCCCAGTGGTCCAAGAGCTCCTAAAGGTGAGAAACATTCAAGCACAACCTTTTTAGCTTGCACCTGAATCTGAAAAAGAACATCAGAGAAAATAATTGCTTTAGAATATAAAGAAACAAATTTATCAATTTGGCAGTGAGAAAATATGCAAAAATTTCTATCTTTTCAAATACTGAAGAGAATTTTCACCCTGAAAGTGTGCCAAATCTAAGTATACTTTGCGAGGATCTTGGGAGAGTCTCCTAGCAAAACCATATGCCAGGAGAAGGTCTTTGGCCGAAATGGCCAAAATAATTCACGAATCCAATTCCAAAGTTGTTTAGCTTTGGTACAAAACTAGAAGATGTGCTTAAACGACTCATCCTACCAACAAAGAGGGAAATTAGGGTCCTAGAACCCCAAGTGAGCAAGCCAAAACCCCACTGGTAAGCCGTGGAAAAGAATACACCAATCAAAGTGGGTGATTTTGGCTCAACACTTGTGGACCATGTAGTAGAAAAATATTTTATGCTAAATAGACACTAAAGACTAGAGGTTCCATCTCTGGTTCAAGTTGTCAATCATTGGAAAATGAGGTGAAATCCACTGATAACCAAGCCGAGGCTTGTAATTTCTAAAAGGGGTGTTTGGGTACCACTTCCAGTCTTTCCACCAAGGCTTGGTAGCATAAATACCCACCTTATGAAGCATATCAACTGGAATGACACTCACTAGGTCATCGTAGGTTTCACAGTCATGGTTTTCAAAACCATATTGAGCACGAAAAACTTCCAATGACAAAATATGCATGGTGGGTGTATGCAGTAAGTTTTTAAGGGTCTGGATACCCTTCTTGTGAAACCTGAGGACCTTAAGCCAAGGAAGCTTGGCCAACGACCAACTAGCACTAGAAAAAAGAGGTGAGCATCAAACATTCTACTGATTGAGCAAGAGCCCATCTTGAAATCCAAAATCAGACCAACAGAGCCATGGTTTGATAGCCTCCCAAGGCCACCAAATTATTTTGGCCACAAAGGTTCCCATGATTTAGATTGGATCCCTCATAACAAAAGGGTTTGAAAACCAATTCCTTTCCAAGAAGGTCTATGTGTGGGATAGCCGGACTGAATAAAATGCTTGAGTAGGAATTTCCTAGCCTCATCACCAATAAGAGATCTAATAATCCATTAACACAAAGATAAATCCCTTGCCACTAAGTGGAGAGAAGGCCAATCTCAGCAAAGTCTCTAGGCAGGCAGCAAAACTCCCAAGCAACACGGTGAAAACCTTGGTGAGTCTTAGAAGAGGCCCAGAGAAAATTATGAAGAAAATTTTCTAGCTTAGCATATGAGGCCTTGGAAGGGGCTCAACATGAAGAGTAATAAACATGAGTTGCTACCAAAACTTTGGAGAAAATATGGAATTTACCAACTAAAGAGAGCGACTTGATAATCCAGAAAGAAATTTTTTGCTCAACTTGAGAAAGAACCACTTGGTAGAGATCATCAAAAGAAGCTTGAAAGGTGAAAGGGATGCCAATAAATCAAAATATTTCACTAGCGGAAATCCACTTCCATCCACATTGTTGAATCCAGAGGGGATTGGGAAGGAAAAACTATTTGTAGCACAATTTTTTGTGCCATTGAATGGAAAAACCAAAGACCAAACAAAAGGTCTTCAGGAAATCAAGAGCAAGTTTTGACATTATTTTCTTCTTCCAACAAGGTAAGGAAAGAATCATTAACAAAGTGGCCATTGACCATCTAGGCTAGTGAATTAGGTAAAGAGATGCCATGAACCTGCCCCTGGGAGATGAAATGAGCTAGAAGATAACCAAACTCCTTAACAACAAGCACATAAAGTGAGGGGGAAAGTGGGCAGCCTTGACTAATGGAGCAGAATAGACCAAAGGATGGGAACTGGTGGCCATTAATGGTGATGCAAGCAAAGGCATCAGAAAACAACATTTGCATAGCCTGGATGAATTAAGGATCAAACCTTAGTGTGAAGAGAATAGAAAGAATGAAAGGCCATTCAATGTGATCATAAGCTTTGGTGAAATTAGTTTTGAGAAATATCGCCTTTTGATTAGAGTGTCTTTCCTATTCCATTCCTTCCCAAATAATAATAATCTTAGCTAACTTGTTTTTGGTGTGCGTAGGTACAAAGGTAAGATTTTTCAAAGCACGTCAAACAATAATTACATGTAGGTGTGCGAAGTACAAGAAATAATGGCAGCAAAAAAGCATATTTTGGCTAAAACTTCTTATTACTAGGCCAAACTTGCAAGTGTTCATGATATAGCTTCTTCCTAAAATTAGCTAGCTCAGGTATGTGTTAGTGTGTACGACACAAGGAGAAAGTAATTATAGTATGGTAAGCTAAGCTTGTCCTGAGTAATGAGGCGGAAAGTTACCCTAAGATTTGCATCTCCTATGTGATTTAATTATATCTGCTCTTCCAAGTTCAT
Source organism: Sequoiadendron giganteum (assembly GCA_007115665.2). Classification (NCBI taxonomy): domain Eukaryota; kingdom Viridiplantae; phylum Streptophyta; class Pinopsida; order Cupressales; family Cupressaceae; genus Sequoiadendron; species Sequoiadendron giganteum. The sequence goes on from CM021109.1 coordinate 628,752,591, forward strand.
TTAATTGATTATGGCTATAATCCTCTTCAAAGCTCAGGAAACGCAAAGAGATTTGAAGCTCTGAGTTCTTTCTATTTCAAAACTGTGAGTTCATTCTATTCCAAAGAGCATTACAATAAGAAATATAATTCTTTCCAAGAAATTACAAAGTCTCTCTACAAGTTCGTGATTGGGAGCTACAAATTGTGGAAGAAATTGGAGAACCAAAGCTACATTTGGTATTTAAACATCATTGTGAAAAATTTAAGAAGAATGTTAAAAGAATTTTGGGCTCACATATTATAAGGCCATCAGTAAAATGTGTAATCTACCCTTCCCAATTTATGTCTATTTTCATTTCTAACATGATGGATTTGATGCAAGATGTTGGGGTTGTACAAAAGTTGGTAAGGAAGGTAGTAAATGAAGACTTCATGCAATGGGATACTTTCAACAAATCATGTCAGGCATATGACCTATGGAAAGGACATGGGTATGTGGGGGATTTGTTTCTAAGAAATTATCTCCTCAATCACCATGCATATTAGAAATTACTAATCTCCATTGTCAATTCTTTGTCTTTGCAAGACTCGACTTTCATGTTGGTGACACTAAGAAGGTTTGCAAGAGATTTTAAAGATGGGGTTGCAGAAAAAAAAAGGGAAAAATTGTAAGCAATTTTGACCTTGTTAGTCCATGAGCATGAGCCCCCGCAACCAACACCCAAGTTAGAGGTACACGACTCCCTCCACCCAAAGAAAAAATAAATTGGCAATCAATTACATCTTGGTTCACACTTTGGTTTTCTCCATCTCCACCAAGTCAGTGCTCCAGAAGTTGGTCAACCTCTGGCACAAGGAAACTGGGTTATTCAATAATTGGGTCTTTAACAAACAACTCAGCAAAAAGGTGGCCAATGGCAAGAAGCTCCGCAAGTTGGTGGCTAGTGGCAAGCAGCTCCACAAGAGGGTGGCCAGTGGCAAGCAGCTTTGCAACAGGGTGGTCAATGGAAAGCAACTCCACAAGATGGGGGCCAGTGGCAAGCAGTTCCGCAAGATGGTGGCTAGTGGAAAGCAGCTCTGCAAGAGGGTGACCAATCATCGATAGCCGAAAACTGGGATGATCATCATAAGGAATGCTAGGTAATCAATCTAAATAAATTACCTCATGAATTGAATGGAGATTTGGGGAAGCATAGATAGGGAATTTTTCCATGTGAAGCACAAGAATTATTGCCAAGTGAAGATGGAGAGGTGGTTTCTAATCAGCAATGGATAGTAAATGCTCACAATCACAGTGACCAAAAGCTTCCTATCTGGTCTTTGGTCAACCAGCCTAAGGGGGAATTTATAGACTTCATGGAGTTTGAACAGTAAAATTTGGAGTCTTCTCAACCTCTACCAAATATAATGTGCACTTTGTATCATGCTTACTAGTCATACTGATGTTAGTAAAAGCCTGATTTTGGAAATAACAGGCTTAATGTAGTTAGATGTGCCTGATTTTGTGAATAACAAGCTAAATTAGGAAAGCATGATGTTGCCTGGTTGAATAATAGGCTATTTTTGAACTTAGGACAATCTCTGCTCTTTAAGCAAGTAACTGGATAGGAACAACATAAACTTTTTGTATATATTTTACCTATTAATAAATATATATAGGCATAATGCCTTTTTCTTAAAAAAAAATTGTTGTCTAAGATGAACTTGGATTTAATAAATCCAGTTTTATTTGGGTGCATAATTTGAGGTAGAAGATGGAAGATTTTAAAAGCAAGGGCTTTGATAATAATTTTATAAGAGGAATTGAGAAGCATGATGAGACGCTAGTTATAGATATCCTCAGGATCGCCAACTTTAGGTATGAATTTTATATTTTCTTTGTTAATAAGAGTACCTAATGTTTTAGAATGAAAAATTTCTAGGTAAACCTTATGCAGATATTTCCCAACACAATCCCAAAGGGCCTTGTAGAATTCACATGAGAACCCATCAATTCTTGGGGCCTTATCATTAACCATAGTGTTGATAGCTTCTTTGAGATCTTCAATTGTAAATAATTACTCATAGAAGGCTTTCTGGGCTGAGGAGAGCCTATTTGGCACAACAACATTGCAATCCTAGAGCACTTGATTCTGATTATGAGTATAATCTTGGCCTATGAAAACCTACTCATAGTTCCTAAAAAATTCCTAGAGAATATCAGGCAATTCGAAAAGCACATTGTTTCCCTCTTTGATCTGTTTGATATTAAGTGATGAGTGTTTGGCTTGAAGAGATAGAAAAAATTATTTTGAGGCACAATCCCCAATTTTAAGCTAGTGAAGTTTGGCATTGATTTGTGCTCCTCTACTAGCATAATTATTAGTAAATTTCTTTTGATGCCTTAACTCTACAACCTTGAATTGTAGAGAAGGGTAAAAGGGGTTATCCAAAAAGGCCTCGATGGAAATACTGATGTTAGATGTTATCGCATCATAAGATTGTCTATGAAAGATAGCCAATTGGCACCCATAAATGTGAAGAAACCTCATAGTGGATGTGATGGCATCATTCCACCATGTAATCTAGCTAGCATTATGAGTTGGCCTACACTCTAAATTTGAGATAGTGTTGATGTGGGCCAGTGTGGGCTTATGACTCAACAAAGAGATGTTTAGAAAAAAATGGGTCCTATTGGCATGGGGTAGCCTTAATTCCCATTCAATGAAAAAAAAAATGGGAAAGTGGTTTGAAAATATCACATCCACTAACAGCCTTACCAAAAGTGGTGAAGAGCTAGAAAAAGAGAAAAAAGGATGATCGAGATCATAACATGATCAAGGTGTTTAAAATTCTGTCAGAACCAGCTCGATAATTGCACCAAGTGTGCCAGAGACAATGAAAGTGATGGTGGCCTATATTGGGATCAAAAAATCCAATTTATTATGTATGTAGTATCATTCCTCTCTTTTGCTAGTTTCCCAACAAAATGGCAAAGTACCATCCTTGTTGCACGCCATCTCAACCATATTGAAGTCCCCACAAAGTAGCTAGGTAGCAACTAGAAATGAGTCATCTATCCATCACTAGAAAATAGATCTTTCAATAGCATCATTCGATGCATAAACATTAATAATCCAAAAGGAATGATTATCAATGTTCAAAAGAATCCAGATGAGTCGATGTGTGGGGTTAGACCCATGATCAACCACACAAGTGTACCACCATGGGGAAAAAAAGGAAACCGTTCCACCACATTTAGCCTCATGATTAGTAAAAAATATTTTACTAGCTGGCCAAATGGAATGGCATGCCGAAAAGAGAAAAAACCATCAACTTTTACTTCTTAAAGACACAAAACATCAATGCCAACATATTTATGAAGAGTATCCCTAACAAAATACTTCCTAGAGAGGTTTGTTAGACCTCAAACATTCCAGGAAAGGAAATTCATGTTAGAAACTCCACCATTTCATCTGAGTCTAGCTTTTCTAGAGTGGAAAAGTGATTTTGTAAAAATTCTGGTGGGACTGACCCATTATGAATGGTAGGAGACAAATGCCTTCATTTCTCCTGAACATATTCTCTTTCTTTCGAAGGTCGAGAAGGACTTTGAGCCATCTTATGAACTCTCGACATGGGAGGAGACTCAGTCAACTGTGCTATCATAACTGAGGCAGGTTGGGGCATAGCCATAGGCCTTGGCCCCATTGAAGTGATATTAGAGCTCATATGGGCTTTTCCCCTTCACAAAAGGGTTTAAAACTTCCTAGACTAGCTCGAGGGTTTTGGTAATTGTCTTGGAGCCATTAGACTTATTTTTCTGGTTGGTAACCTTTGTCCATTTTCCTCTGGTTTGGAGGTAACACCTTCTACCTGATGGGGCTTGTCAGCTTCCTGTGGTGAAGATTGAGTATGGGGGATTGCAAGAGGGAAATCCTTAATCTTGTGGTCAGTAGATTGACATCGATAACAAGTTTTCGCCAAATTAAAATAAGTGACCTTCTAGGTATGTCGAAAAGAGCCAATTTAAAAATCAATGGACTCTTTCAAATCTTGTGAAAGGTCCACTTTGACATAGACTCACTTTGGAAAAACCCTCCCTAGAGAGGAAGCAATATGTTGTAAAAATGTAAACAAGGCAAGGGAAAACCAAGAAACTCAATCCAAACCGGAACCTACAACTTGGTTTCATCTGAGACAATGAAGTCTTGGTTCCATAGCTGGAAAAATAGAAAAGAAGACCGAACATACCAAGGACCATGGTTCAGGATTGTTTGAACGTGACTGACCTCCGCAAAGCAGAAAAGAAAAAAGCCTTTAGTCAAATTTTGGGGCATATCAAGGCGGGCCCCATGAGGGACCCAATATTTTTTAACCCATTCCTTAAGCACACTTTCAGGGGGAGTCCTCCCAAAAAAATAACCAACAAGAGTACGCTGATCTAACCATTGACACACAAAATCAAAATCCAGTATGGGTAACACCATATCAGCCAGGGAATCAAAAGACTTACCTCGTTGAACACTTTCAAAACAAATTTTTGGGGATTCTTGCTAGGAGGAGGATCCATTGAGTAGAAATGACAAACCACCAACACCAGCAAGAATTGCTACATTAGAGTTAGTTGTAGGCATAATAAAACCACAAAAAATGTAGTAAATGTAGTTGTACACACAAAGTAAATGAAAATTCCTACACCTAAGGTGTGGTATGATGCAAGAGGTGTCAAGGATGACCACATACACAAGAAACCCTACTAGAGCTCATTCACCACTAAACACTTTGTTCAACATTCTACTCTCAATTTCATCTTGTAAAGTTTCAATTTCAATTTATTGTTCAATATTTCAAATTCAATATCATGGCCACTTTGAGTTTCATTTAATGGTAAAGAGGTTCCTTCTCCTTGAAGATATTTTGACATACCTCTTCTTTCCAACCTCTTCCTTACTCTATCTTTCTCTCTACTTGCCTCAATTTCCCCCACTTGACAATTCCTATTCCTTTTCACTTAATAATTATTGTTGCTTCCCATTATCCCAACTCAAACAAGTATGAAAATGATTGAAAGGATAAACGTTTGTGAAAAAGAGTGCTCCAAAAGAGAAATTTTGTCTGTAATGTACAAAAATCATAATATTCCCAACAAAGCAGAGAATATGGGGACTCTTGGAATAGACAAAATTGACTTTTATCCATTTTTTCCACTCAAACAAAATGGATATCCATTTTTTATAGTCATTTACAAAAGTGTACACCATATGGGAAATAGGCTTTAAAAAATGGATATCCATTTTGTGAATCTTGTTTTCACATATAGATGAAAAGAACTTTAAATAGAACGAAAAAGGTACTCGTGTTGTCTATAACAAATATCCATTATTTAGACATATCAGATATCCATTATTATAAACTTAAAATATACCCAACATGTCTCTAGATATATAATATTTTTGGAGAACACAGGTACCCGTATTGCACAAAATCAATATTCATTTTTAGAAAAATAAATATCAGTTATAGCAAACTTAAAACACAATCTATTATATTATATGTCATCTACTATATATTACATATTATATTATATATTATAAATTATATATTATATTATATATTATGTATATGATATATTATATATATTACATTTTTTTTATATATAAATTATATATTAAATATATTATATTATATATTGTATTATTATTAAAAAATCTAGAGAGAGAAATGGAGATAGGGAGAGAGAGGTAGAGAGAGTTAGGGAGGAAGGGAGGGGTAGGGAGAGAGGTAGGGTAGGAGAGGTAGTTATAGACAGAGTTAGGGAGAGAGGAAGGGGTAGGTGGAGAGAGGTTGTGTGTGTGTGAGGGAGAGAGGGAGGGAGAGCGAGGGAAGGAGGGATATAGTGAGTGGTAGAGTAGGAGGGATAGAGGGAGTGATAGGGTGGAGAGAGGTTGTGTGTGTGAGGGAGATGGATGGATGGGTGGAGGGAGAGAAAGAGGGAAGGAGGGAGAATGAGAGAGGGAGGGAGATAGGGATTGGTATAGAGAGAGTTAGAGATGGAGGATGGGGTAGGTGGAGAGAGGTGTTGTGTGTGTGAGGGATATATGGAGTGGTAGGGTGGGAGGGATAGGTATAGAGGGACATGTGGATATAGGGATTGGTAAGGTGGGAGGGAGAGAGAGGGAAGTGAAAATATTGGGATTAGTAAGGTGGGAGGGAGAGAGGGAAGGAGGGAGAAATGGATTGGTAGGGTGCAAGTGATAGAGGGATGGAAAGGGAGGGAAGGATGGATATAGGAAGTGGTAGGGTGGGAGGGATGTGGAGAGAGAAAGAGGGATGGATGGAGATAGAGAGAGGTATGTATAAAGAGAGTTAGGGAGAGAGGGGGGTAGGCGGAGAGAGGCTGGGTATGTGTGAGAGGGAGAGAGGGAGGGAGGGAGAGAAAGAGGGAGAGAAATAGGGAAGGAGGAATATAGGAAGTGGTAGGGTTGGAGGAATGGAGGGAGGGAGAGAAAGAGGGAAGGATGGAGATAGAGATTGGTACGGTGGAAGGGAGAGAGAGGGAAGGATGGAGATATTGATTGTTAAGGTGGGAGGAAGAGAGAAAAGGACAGAGATATGGATTGGTAGGGTGGGAGGGAGAGAGGGGGGTACAAAAAGAGGGAAGGAGGGA
>CM021109.1:629361921-629420990 GCA_007115665.2 Sequoiadendron giganteum
CTCTACCTCCCTACTCCTTCTCTACCTACTTCTCCATCCATCACTCCCTAACATTCTCTCTACACCTCTCTATATTGCTTCTCTCCCTCCCTCCCTCATTCCCTCTCTACTCTCTCTCTACCTCTCCTTCCCTCTCTAATTATCTTTATCTCCCCTATCCCTCTCTCTCTCATTAGATGTCTCCTCCGTACCTTTTCCCCTATCTACTCTCTATCTCGCCTCTCCCTCCCTCTACCTCTATCTCTCACTCTCTCTCACTCCTCCCTTACCCTCTTTCTCTCTCACTCTCTCCTCTTTATCTCACCATTCTCTCTTTCCCTCTTTGTAACTCTCCACCTCTCTATATGTCACCATTCTCTCTCTACATATCTTTATCTCACCTATCCCTCTTTACCTCTCCCTTCCTCCCCTCTCTCACCCACCCTCCCTCCTTCCCTCTATCTCTATCTCTCTCTTCTCTCTATCTCACCTATCCCTCTCTAGCTGCATATCCCTCCATCACTCCCTACCACACTCTCTCTATTGCTCTCTATCTCACCCCTCTCTCACCTCCCTCTCTCCCCCTCCATACCTCTCCCTCTACTTCCCTCTCTACTCTCTATCTCCCTAATACCTCTCTACCTACCTCTCCATCCATCACTCCCCACCACTCTCTCTATACCTCTCTATATCGATTCTCTCCCTCCCTTATTCTCTCTCTACTTATCTCTACCTCTATGTCTTTCTCTAATTATCTTTATCTCCCCTACCTCTCTCTCTCTCACTAGACATCTCTCTCCCTACCTTTTCCCCTATCTACTCTCTATCTCTCCTCTCCCTCCATCTACCTCTCTCTCTCACTCTCTCTCACTCCTCCCTCACCCTCTTTCTCTCTCACTCTCTCCTCTCTATCTCACCATTCTCTCTTTCCCTCTCTATAAATCTCTCCTCTATATGTCACCATTTTCTCTCTACTTATCTTTATCTCACATATCCCTCTTTACCTCTCCCTTCCTCCCCCTCTCTCTCCCACCCTCCCTCCTTCCCTCTACCTCTATCTCTCTCTACTTCTCTCTATCTCACCTATCCCTCTCTACCTGCATATCCCTCTATCACTCCCTACCAAACTCTCTTTATTTCTCTCTATCTCACCTCTCTCTCACCTCCCTCTCTCTCCCTCCATACCCTCCCTCCATCTATACTTCCTTATCTACTCTTTATCTCTCATGTATCTCTACCTCTCCTTCCCTCCCTCCCCCTATGAGGGTTGAGAGTGTAAGGTTTAGTGTTTAAGGTATAGGGTTGAGGTTATAGGGTTAATTGTATACGGAATAAGGTTTAGGGTTTAGGATATTAGGTATAAAGTTGAGGGCATATGGTATAGCGATGATGGATGAGGGTTTAGGGTTTAAGGCATAGGGTTGAGGGTTGAGGGATAGTGTTTAGGGTTGAGGGTATAAGGTTAACTGTATAGGGTATATGGATTAGGATATTGGGTATATAGTTGAGGGTATTGGGTTGAGGATATTAGGTTTAGAGTTGATGGTTTATGTTTTAGGATTTATGTACAAGTTTAAGAGTTGAGGGTTGAGGTATAATGTTCAGGGTTAAGGGTATGAGGTTAAGTGTATAGGGTATAGGGATTAGGGTTTAGGTTGTAGGGTTAATGGTATAAGGTATAGGGTTAAGACTTGAGATTGTAGGGTTTTCTTTTTAAGTATAGGGTTGAGGGATAATGTTTATGGTTTAGGGTATAAGGTTGAGGATGTAGGGTAAAGAGATGAGGCTTGAGGCTTGAGGGATAGTGTTCAAGGTTGAGGGTATAGGGATTAGGGTTTAGAATAATGGGTATAGGGTATAGGGATTAGGGTTTAGAATAATGGGTATAGGGTTGAGGGTATTGGGTTTCAGAATGAGGTTTAGGGTTTAGGGTTTAGTGTACAAGGTTGAATGTAGGGTTTAGGGTTTAAGTATACGGTTGGGGGATGATGTTCAAGGCTTAGGTTATAAGGTTGAGCGTATAGGGTATAAGGATGAGGGTTGAACTTGTAGGGTTAAGGTATAGTGTTCAAGGTTGGGGGTGTAGGGTTAACTATATAGAGTATAGGGATTAGGGATTAAAATATTCGGTATAGGGTTGAGGGTATTGGGTTTAGGGTTGAGGGTTTAAGGTTTAGGGTACAAGGTTTAATGTAGGATTTAGTGTTTAATTATAGGGTTCAGGGTTCAGGGATAATGCTTAGGGTTTAGGGTATAGGGTATAGGGATGAGGATTGAGAGTGTAGGGTTTATGCTTTAAGGTATAGGGTTGAAGGTATAAGGTTAAGTTTATAGGGTATAGGGATTGGGGTTTATGATATTAGGTATAGAGTTGATGGCATTGGATTGAAGGTTTAAGGTTAATTTTATAGGGTATAGGATTAGAGTTTAGGGGAGAGAGAGAGAGACCCGAGAGAGGGTGAAATTGGCAACCTAACTTGGCTTGTTTGAAAAAATGGGTCCAAGAAATGGGGTCTCTCGATGATTTACATCATCGAGAGACCCCATTTCTTGGACACATTTTTTCAAAAAGGCCACTACATTTCCAATTTCACTAAATTGGCAACCTAACTTGTCCTGTTTAAAAAAATGGGTCCAAGAAATGGGGTCTCCCGATAATGTAAATCACTTGGAGACCCCATTTCTTGGACCCATTTTTTTTCAAACAGGCCACTACATTGTCAATTTCACTGAATGGGCAAGCTAGTGGACCCAGAAGCTTGGCAATTCGGTGAAATTGGCAACCTAACTTGCCTGTTTGAAAAAATGGGTCCAAGAAATGGGGTCTCTCGGTGATGTAAATCACCGAGAGACCCCATTTTTTCAAACAAACCACTACATTTCTAATTTCACTAAATTGGCAACCTAACTTGTCTTGTTTGAAAAAATGCGTCCAAGAAATGGGGTCTTGGACCCATTTTTTCAAACAGGCCACTACATTGCCAATTTCACTGAATTAGCAAGCTGGTGGGCCCACTAGCTTGGCAATACAGTGAAATTGGTAACCTAACTTGCCTATTTGAAGAAATGGGCCCATGAAATGGGGTCTCCTAGTGATTTACATCACCAAGAGACCCCATTTCTTGGACCCATTTTTTCAAACAAGCCACTACATTTCCAATTTCACTAAATTGGCAAGCTAGTGGACCCACTAGCTTTCCAATTTGGTGAAATTGGTAACCTAACTTGTCCTGCTTGAAAAAATGGGTCCAAGAAATGGGGTCTCTTGGTGATTTACATCACCGGGAGACCCCATTTCTTGGACCCATTTTTTGAAACAAGCCACTACATTGCCAATTTCACTGAATTGGCAAGCTAGTGGGCCCACTAGCTTGGCAATTCAATGAAATTGACTCTCTACCAAACTCTCTTTATTTCTCTCTATCTCACCTCTCTTTCACCTCCCTCTCTCTCCCTCCATACCTCTCCCTCCATCTATACTTCCTTATCTACTCTTTATCTCTCATGTATCTCTACCTCTCCTTCCCTCTCTACTTATCTTTTTCTCCTCTTTCCCTCCCAACCTCTCTCTCTCTCTCCCCAATACCTCCCTCCCCCTATTTCTCTCTCCCCCTATGAGGGTTGAGAGTGTAAGGTTTAGTGCTTAAGGTATAGGGTTGAGGTTATTGGGTTAATTGTATAGGGAATAAGGTTTAGGGTTTAGGATATTAGTTATAAAGTTGAGGGTATATGGTATAGGGATGATGGATGAGGGTTTAGGGTTTAAGGTTGAGGGTTGAGGGTTGAGGGTTGAGGGATAGTGTTTAGGGTTGAGGGTATAAGGTTAAGTGTATAGGGTATATGGATTATGGTTTAGGATATTGGGTATATAGTTGAGGGTAATGGGTTGAGGATATTAGGTTTAGGGTTGATGGTTTAGGTTTTAGGATTTATGTACAAGTTTAAGGGTTGAGGGTTGAGGTATAATGTTCAGGGTTAAGGGTATGAGGTTAAGTGTATAGGGTATAGGGATTAGGGTTTAGGTTGTAGGGTTAAGGGTATAAGGTATAGGGTTAAGACTTGAGATTGTAGGGTTTTATGTTTAACATTATTCCTAAACCCTAAACCCTAAACATTATCCTTGAACCCTTAACCCTATAATTAAACACTAAATCCTACATTAAACCTTGTACTCTAAACCATCAACCCTAAACCCAATACCCTCAACCCTATACCGAATATTCTAAACCCTAATCCCTATACTTTATACAGTTAACCCTACACCCCCAACCTTGAACACTATACCTCAACCCTACACCTTCAACCCTCATCCTTATACCCTATATCCTCAACCTTATAACCTAAGCCCTGAACATCATCCCCCAACTCTATACTTAAACCCTAAACCCTACATTCAACCTTGTACACTAAACCCTAAACCCTAAACCTCAATCTGAAACCCAATACCCTCAACCCTATACCCTATACACTTAGCCCTATACCCTAAACCCTATACCCATTATTCTAAACCCTAATCCTTATGCCCTATACACTTAGCCCTATACCCTCAACCTTGAAGACTATCCCTCAACCCTCAACCCTATAGATTAAACCCTAAACCCTACACCCTCAAGCCTCATCTCTTTACCCTGCACCCTCAACCTTATACCCTAAACCATAAACATTATCCCTCAACCCTATACTTAAATGGAAAACCCTACAATCTCAAGTCTCTCCCTCCTCCCTCCTCTCCCTCTCTCAAGTCTCTCTCTCTCTCTCACTCCCTGTATCTCTCTCCCACTCCCTCCCTCTCTCTCTTAAGTCTCTCCCTCCTACTACCTCTCCCTCTCTTAGGTCTCTCTCTCACTCACTCCCTCTACCCTTAACCCTAAACCTTAAACCCTTACCCTTAAACCCTAAACCCTCTACCCTATACCCATAACCCTCCCTCCCTCTATCCCTCTCCCACTCCCTCCCTCTCTCTATCTCTCTCAACCCTTTCCCTCCATCTCTCTCTCTCTCTCAAGTCTCTCTCTCCTACCCCCTCTCCCTCTCCCTCTCTCAAATCTCTCTCTCTCTCACTCCCTCTATCTCTCTCCCCTCTACTATAAACCCTCTACCCTCTACCCTTAACCCTTAAACCTTAAACCCTAAATCCTTAAACCTTTAACCCTCTACCCTCAACCCTTAACCCTTAAAATATCTACCCTCTACCCTTAACCCTCCCTCCCTCTATATCTTTCACCTCCCTCCCTCTCTCTCTCTCTCTCAACCCTCTCCCTCCTACCCCCTCTCCCTCTCTTAGGTCTCTCTCTCAATCACTCCCTCTATCTCTCTTCCCTCTACCCTTAATCGTAAACCCTAAAAAATTTACCCTTAAACCATTAAACCCTTTTTCTCTCTCCCACTCCCTCACTCTCTCTCTCTCAAGTATCTCTCTCCTACTATCTCCCCCTCTCTCAAGTCTCTCTCTCTCTCTCTCTCTCACTCAATCACTTTGTCTATCTCTCTCCCCTCTAGTCTTAATCCTCTACCATCTACCCTTTACCCTTAAACTCGTAATTCTCTACCCTCTACCCTTAACCATAAACCCTAAACACTTAACCCTTAAACCCTTAAACCCTCTTTCTCTTTTCTTTCAAGTCTCTCCCTCCTATCCCCTCTCCCTCTCCCAAGTATATCTCTCTCACTCACTCACTCCTTCAATCTCTCTCCCCTCTACCCTAGCTTTCCAATTCAATGAAATTGGGAACATAGTGACCTATTTGATATAATAGGTCCAAGAAATGGGGTCTCTGGTGATTTACATCAGCAAATTACCGGAGACCCCATTTTTTCAAATAGGACAAGTTAGGTTGTCAATTTCACCAAATTGGCAAGCTAGTGGGCCCACTAGCTTGCCAATTCAGTGAAATTGGAAAAGTAGTGGCCTATTTGAAAAAATGGGTCCAAGAAATGGGGTCTCTCAGTGATGTAAATCACCGAGAGACCCCATTTCTTCAAATAGGCAAGTTAGGTTGTCAATTTCACTGAATTGCCAAGCTAGTGGGCCCACTGGCTTGCCAATTCAGTGAAATTGGCAATGTAGTGGCCTGTTTGAAAAAATGGGTCCAAGAAATGGGGTCTCCTGGTGATGTAGATCATTGAGAGACCCCATTTCTTTAACCCATTTTTTCAAACAAGACAAGTTAGGTTGCCAATTTCACCAAATTTGCAAGCTAGTGGGCCCACTAGCTTGCCAATTTAGTGAAATTGGAAATGTAGTGGCCTGTATTTCTTGGACCCATTTTTTCAAATAGGCAAGTTAGGTTGTCAATTTCACCGAATTGCCAAGCTAGTGGGCTCACTAGCTTGCCAATTAAGTGAAATTGGCAATGTAGTGGCCTGTTTGAAAAAATGAGTCCAAGAAATGGGGTCTCTCGGTGATGTAAACCACCGAGAGACCCCATTTTTTCAAACAGGACAAGATAGGTTGCCAGTTTCACCATATTGGAAAACTAGTGGGCCCACTAGCTTGCCAATTTAGTGAAATTGGAAATGTAGTGGCTTGTTTGAAAAAATGGGTCCAAAAATGGGGTCTCTCGGTGATGTAAATCACTCGGAGACCCCATTTCTTCAAATAGGCAAGTTAGGTTACCAATTTCACTAAATTACCAAGCTAGTGGGCCCACCGGCTTGCTAATTCAGTGAAATTGACAATGTAGTGGCCTGTTTGAAAAAATGGGTCCACGAAATGGGGTCTCTCGCCAACTAGCTTGCCAATTTAGTGAAATTGGAAATGTAGTGGCCTGTTTGAAAAAATGGGTCCAAGAAATAGGGTCTCTCGATGATGTAAATCACCAAGAGACTCCATTTCTTGGACCCATTTTTTCAAATAGGGCAAGTTAGGTTGCCAATTTCACCCTCTCTCAGGTCTCTCTCTCTCTCTCTCTTAAACCCTAATCCCTATACCCTATAAACTTAACCTTAAACCTTCAACCCAATGCCATCAACTCTATACCTAATATCCTAAACCCTAATCCCTATACCCTATAAACTTGACCTTATACCTTCAACCCTATACCTTAAACCTTAAACCCTACACTCTCAATCCTCATCCCTATACCCTATACCCTAAACCCTAAACATTATCACTGAACCCTATAATTAAACACTAAATCCTACATTAAACCTTGTACCCTAAACCTTAAACCCTCAACCCTAAACCGAATACCATCAACCCTATACCGAATATTCTAATCCCTAATCCCTATACTCTATACAGTTAACCCTACACCCCCAACCTTGAACACTATACCTCAACCCTACACATTCAACCCTCATACTTATGCCCTATACGCTCAACCTTATAACCTAAGCCTTGAACATCATCCCCCAACCCTATACTTAAACCCTAAACCCTAAACCTCAATTTGAAACCCAATTCCCTCAACCCTAATCCCTATACCCTATACACTTAGCCCTATACCCTCAACCCTATACCCATTATTCTAAACCCTAATCCCTATACCCTATACACTTAGCCCTATACCCTCAACATTGAACACTATCCCTCAACCCTCAAGCCTCATCTCTTTACCCTACATCCTCAACCTTATACCCTAAACCATAAACATTATCCCTCAACCCTATACTTAAAAAGAAAACCCTAAAATCTCAAGTCTTAACCCTATACCTTATACCCTTAATCCTACAACCTAAACCCTAATCCCTATACCCTATAAACTTAACTTCATACCCTTAACCCTGAACATTATACCTCAACTCTCAACCATTAAACTTGTACATAAATCCTAAAACCTAAACCATCAACCCTAAACCTAATATCCTCAACCCAATACCCTCAACTATATACCCAATATCCTAAACCATAATCCATATACCCTATACACTTAACCTTATACCCTCAACCCTAAACACTATCTCTCAACCCTCAACCCTCAACCCTCAACCCTATACCTTAAACCCTAAACCCTCATCCATCATCCCTATACCATATACCCTCAACTTTATACATAATATCCTAAACCCTAAACCTTATTCCCTATACAATTAACCCTATAACCTCAACCCTATACCTTAAACACTAAACCTTACACTCTCAACCCTCATAGGGGGAGGGAGTGATTGGGGAGAGAGAGAGAGGTTGGGAAGGATAATGTTTAATGTTTATGGTTAAGGGTTCAAGGATAATGTTTAGGGTTTAGGGTTTAGGGTTCAGGAATAATGTTAAACATAAAACCCTACAATCTCAAGTCTTAACCCTATACCTTATACCATTAACCCTACAACCTAAACCCTAATCCCTATACCCTATACACTTAACCTCATACCCTTAACCCTCAACATTATACCTTAACCCTCAACCCTTAAACTTGTACATAAATCCTAAAACCTAAACCATCAACCCTAAACCTAATATCCTCAACCCATTACCCTCAACTATATACCCAATATCCTAAACCATAATCCATATACCCTATACACTTAACCTTATACCCTCAACCCTAAACACTATCCCTCAACCCTCAACCCTCAACCCTATACCTTAAACCCTAAACCCTCATCCATCATCCCTATACCATATACCCTCAACTTTATACCTAATATCTTAAACCCTAAACCTTATTTCCTATACAATTAACCCAATAACCTCAACCCTATACCTTAAACACTAAACCTTACACTCTCAACCCTCATAGGGGGGGAGAGAAATAGGGGGAGGGAGGGATTGGGGAGAGAGAGAGAGAGGTTGGGAGGGAAAGAGGAGAAAAATATAAGTAGAGAGGGAAGGAGAGGTAGAGATACATGAGAGATAAAGAGTAGATAAGGAAGTATAGATGGAGGGAGAGGTATGGAGGGAGAGAGAGGGAGGTGAAAGAGAGGTGAGATAGAGAGAAATAAAGAGAGTTTGGTAGGGAGTCAATTTCACCGAATTGGTAAGCTAGTGGGTCTACTAGCTTGCCAATTCAGTGAAATTGGCAATGTAGTGGCCTGTTTGAAAAAATGGGTCCAAGAAATGGGGTCTCTCAATGATTTACATCACTGAGAGACCCCATTTCTTGGACCCATTTTTTCAAACAGGACAAGTCAGGTTGCCAATTTCACCAAATTGGAAAGCTAGTGGGTCCACTAGCTTGCCAAATTAGTGAAATTGGAAATGTACTGGCTTGCTTGAAAAATGGGTCCAAGAAATGGGGTCTCTTGGTGATGTAAATCACTGGGAGACCCCATTTCTTGGGCCCATTTCTTCAAATAGGCAAGTTAGGTTACAAATTTCACTAAATTGCTAAGCTAGTGGGCCCACCGGCTTGCTAATTCAGTGAAATTGGCAATGTAGTGGCCTGTTTGAAAAAATGGGTCCAATTACATCATTGGGAGACCCCATTTCTTGGACCCATTTTTTCAAACAAGACAAGTTAGGTTGCCAATTTCACCAAATTGACAAGCTAGTGGGCCAACTAGCTTGCCAATTTAGTGAAATTGTAAATGCAGTGGTTTGTTTGAAATAATGGGTCCAAGAAATGGGGTCTCTCAGTGATTTACATCATTGAGAGACCCCATTTCTTGGACCCATTTCTTCAAGTAGGCAAGTTAGGTTGCCAATTTCACCGAATTGCCAAGCTAGTAGGCCCACTAGCTTGCCAATTCAGTGAAATTGGCAATGTAGTGGCCTGTTTGAAAAAAAATGGGTCCAAGAAATGGTGTCTCTGGATGATTTACATCATCGCGAGACCCCATTTATTAAAACAGTACAAGTTAGGTTTCCAATTTCACCAAATTGGCAAGCTAGTGGGCCCAGTAGCTTGCCAATTTAGTGAAATTGGAAATGTAGTGGCCTGTTTGAAAAAATGGGTCCAAGAAATGGGGTCTCTTGATGATGTAAATCATCAAGAGACCCCATTTCTTGGACCCATTTTTTCAAACAGGGCAAGTTAGGTTGCCAATTTCACTGAATTGGCAAGCTAGTGGGCCCACTAGCTTGCTAATTCGGTGAAATTTGCAATATAGTTGCCAATTTCACCCTCTCTCAGGTCTCTCTCTCTCTCCCCTAAACTCTAATCCCTATACCCTATAAAATTAACCTTAAACCTTCAACCCAATGCCATCAACTCTATACCTAATATCCTAAACCCTAATCCCTATACCCTATAAACTTAACCTTATACCTTCAACCCTATACCTTAAACCATAAACCCTACACTCTCAATCCTCATCCTTATACCCTATACCCTAAACCCTAAACATTATCCCTGAACCTTGAACCCTATAATTAAACACTAAATCCTACATTAAACCTTGTAGCCGAAACCTTAAACCCTCAACCCTAAACCCAATACCCTCAACCCTATACCGAATATTTTAATCCCTAATCCCTATACTCTATACAGTTAGCCCTACACCCCCAACCTTGAATACTATACCTCAACCCTACAAGTTCAACCCTCATCCTTATACCCTATACACTCAACCTTATAACCTAAGCCTTGAACATCATCCACCAACCCTATACTTAAACCCTAAACCCTAAACCTTAATCTGAAACCCAATACCCTCAACCCTATACCCATTATTCTAAACCGTAATCCCTATACCCTATACACTTGGCCCTATACCCTCAACCCTATACCCATTATTCTAAACCCTAATCCCTATACCCTATACACTTAGCCCTATACCCTCAACCTTGAACACTATCCCTCAACCCTAAGGCCTCATCTCTTTACCCTACATCCTCAACCTTATACCCTAAACCATAAACATTATCCCTCAACCCTATACTTAAACAGAAAACCGTACAATCTCAAGTCTTAACCCTATACCTTATACCCTTAACCCTACAACCTAAACCCTAATCCCTATACCCTATACACTTAACCTCATACCTTGAACCCTGAACATTATACCTCAACCCTCAACTCTTAAACTTGTACATAAATCCTAAAACCTAAACCATCAACCCTAAACCTAATATCCTCAACCCAATATCCTAAACCATAATCCATATACCCTATACACTTAACCTTATACCCTCAACCCTAAACACTATCCCTCAACCCTCAGCCATCATCCCTATACCATATACTCTCAAATTTATACCTAATATCCTAAACCCTAAACCTTATTCCCTATACAATTAACCCTATAACCTCAACCCCATACCTTAAACACTAAACCTTACACTCTCAAACCTCATAGGGGGAAGGAGGGATTGGGGAGAGAGAGAGGTTGTAAGGGAAAGAGGAGATAAAGATAAGTAGAGAGGGAAGGAGAGGTAGAGATACATGAGAGATAAAGAGTAGATAAGGAAGTATAGATGGAGGGAGATGTATGGAGGGAGAGAGAGGGAGGTGAGAGAGAGGTGAGATAGAGAGAAATAAAGAGAGTTTGGTAGGGAGTGATAGAGGGATATGCAGGTAGAGAGGGATAGGTGAGATAGAGAGAAGTAGAGAGAGATAGAGATAGAGGGAAGGAGGGAGGGTGGGAAAGAGAGGGGAGGAAGGGAGAGGTAAAGAGGTATATGTGAGATAAAGATAAGTAGAGAGAGAATAGTGACATATAGAGAAGGAGAGAGTTATAGAGAGGGAAAGAGAGAATGGTGAGATAAAGAGGAGAGAGTGAGAGAGAAAGAGGGTGAGGGAGGAGTGAGAGAGAATGAGAGAGAGAGGTATAGGGAGGGAGAGGAGAGATAGAGATTAGATAGGGGAAAATGTAGGGAGAGAGATATCTAGTGAGAGAAAGAGGGCTAGGGGAGATAAAGATAATTAGAGAAAGACATAGAGGTAGAGAGAAGTAGAGAGAGAATAAGGGAGGGAGAGAATGGATATAGAGAGGTATAGAGAGAGTGGTGGGGAGTGATGGATGGAGAGGTAGGTAGAGAGGTATTAGGGAGATAGAGAGTAGAGAGGGAAGTAGAGGGAGAGGTATGGAGGGGGAGAGAGGGAGGTGAGAGAGAAGTGAGATAGAGAGAAATAGAGAGAGTGTGGTAGGGAGTGATGGAGGGATATGCAGGTAGAGAGGGATAGGTGAGATAGAGAGAAGTAGAGAGAGATAGAGATAGAGGGAAGGAGGGAGGGTGGGTGAGAGAGGGTAGGAAGGGAGAGGTAAAGAGGGATAGGTGAGATAAAGATATGTAGAGAGGGAATGGTGAGATATAGAGAAGTGGAGAGTTACAAAGAGGGAAAGAGAGAATGGTGAGATAAAGAGGAGAGAGTGAGAGAGAAAGAGGGTAATGGAGGAGTGAGAGAGAGTGAAAGATAGAGGTAGAGGGAGGGAGAGGAGAGATAGAGAGTAGATAGGGGAAAAGGTAGGGAGGGAGACATCTAGTGAGAGAGAGAGAGGGATAGGGAAGATAAAGATAATTAGAGAGGGAAGGAGAGGTACAGAGAGAGTAGAGAGGGAATGAGGGAGGGAGGGAGAGAAGCAATATAGAGAGGTGTAGAGAGAATGTTAGGGAGTGATGGATGGAGAAGTAGGTAGAAAAGGATTATGGAGGTAGAGAGTAGAGAGGGAAGGAGAGGGAGAGGTATGGATGGAGAGAGTGGGAGGTTAGATAGAGAGTAATGGAGAGAGAGTGGTAGGTTGTGATGGATGGAGAGCTAGGTAGAGAGGGAGAGGGGATATATATATGTAGAGAGGAAGGGAGAGAGGGAGAGAGATGTAGTGAGGGAGAGAGAGGTGAGATAGAGAGAAATAAAGAGTGTTTGAAGGAGAGGTAGGTAGAGAGAGGGAGAGAGGAGATAAAGATAAGTAGAGATGGAAGGAGAGGTAGAGAGAGAGCTGAGATAGAGAGAAGTATAAAGGGAATGAGGGAGGGGGGGAGAAAGGTGTAGAGAGAGTGGTAAGGTTTGATGGATGTAGAGGTAGGTAAAGAGAGATGGGAGATAAAGAGTAGATAGGGAAGAAGAGAGGGAGAGAGAAGTATGGAGGGAGAGAGAGGGAGGTGAGAGAGAGGTTTGCTAGAGAGAAATAGAGAGAGGGGTAGGGCATGATGGAGGGAAAGGTAGGTAGGTAGAGAGAGAGAGAGGGGGGGGGAAGGGAGATAGAGACAAGTAGAGAGGGAAGGTGGGAGAGAGGGAGAGAAAAGTGAGGTAGAGAGAATTAGAGGGAAAAGGAGAGAGAGAGTCAGAAAAAGGGATAGAGATAGTGAGAGAGAGGTCTAGAGTGTAAGGGATAAAAATGAGTGAGATAGAGAGAGAAATAATACAATTTTATGATTACTGAAATTTGACCTCCTGATTATTGAAATTTGACTAAGTTTGAAATTTGTGAGATCTTCCAAAAACTAGAAGAGAGAGAGGGGAGAGAGGGAGGAAGGGAGAGAGAGAGAGGGAGTGGAGAGATAAAGAGTAGAGAGAAGGAGAGAGTGAGAGAGATAAATGATAGAACTTGTTGAATACTAAAATTTGACCTCCTAATTAATGAAATTTGACATGCTGATTACTGAAATTTGACTAAGTCTGAAATTTTAAAGATCTTCCAGAAACTAGAATTTGCATTATAACTCCTAGAGGTCATTACCAAGCCATAACGCAAGTGCATTTTACTATAACGCGTTCACATTTTTGCTATTTCGGGATGAAAAAGTAAGTTGTCTACGAAATGGCTACCCATTTCCATTCACCTGCCCCACTGCTAGGCAAGATTTTTCTATTGATGTGTAATTCAGCTCATGCCCTACCATTGTTTTTCTGATATAGTAAATGACTCGCTCGGTTCCCTTTTCATCACATTGGGCTAAAAGGGAACCAAGGGCGGCTGTCGTTGTTGAGATGTATAGAATCAATGGTTTCCCTATGATCGGTGGCATTAGCACTGGTGGCGTAAGTAGGTATTCTTTGATCTTTTTGAATGCTCCCTTGTGGAATAGATGTGAATAGGCAATCTGTTTATCTGCTAGCTGTGCTATGAATCTTCGGATGGACTGGAGTCTTCCTTGTAGTCCTCTGAGTTGTTTCAATGTTATTGGTGCTTCCATATCAAGGATTTATTTTACTTTTGTAGGATCCACTTCTATCCCTCTCATTGATACTATGCAGCCCAAATTTTTTCCAGATTTTACCCCAAAGACACATTTCTTTGGGTTGAGCCTAACCTTGTATTTTTCCAGTCGGTCAAAAATTGCACTTAAGGTCGCTATGTGGTCTTGCCTCTTCTTTGATTTAGCCAATATTTCATCCACATAATCTTTGACTATTTTGTGGATCATGTCATGGAAGATCAGTGTCATGGCTCTTTGGTATGTAGCCCCTGCATTCTTTAACCCAAATGGAATCACATTCTCGTAGTAGGTGCCCCAAGGACATGTGAATGCTGTCTTGTGTTGGTCTTCTTTTGCAATCGTTATTTGGTTATATCCTGAGAAGCCATCCATCAATGATAGCATCTCATGTCCAACCGTCATATCCACTATCATATGAATGTTGGGTAGTGGAAAATCATCCTTAGGACATGCTTTGTTGAGGTCTCTGAAGTCCGTGCAAATGTGGATGCCCCCATTTGGTTTTGAGACTGGTACGAGGTTGGATACCCATTCTGGATAGTCAATTGGGCATATGAAGCCAACATCTAAGAGTTTCTGTAATTCTATCTTTACGAGCAAAGCTATCTGTGGGTGCATCTTTCTTATCTTCTATCTAACTAGCTTTGCTCTGGTGTGAGCGGCCAAATGATGAACTACTACTTCAGGATCTAGACCTGGCATGTTAGTGTAGGTCCATGCAAATTTTTCCTTTCTTTCTCTTAATAATGCAACCAACAATTCTTGTTCTTTTGTTTGAAGTGTTTGCGCATATAATGTGATTTGTGGTTCTATCTTTGTTCCCAAGTTGACAGGATTACACTTTGCCAGGACTAATGATTTCTCCTGATGTAGAGCAGTAGGGGGGATATTGAATCCTTCATCCTCCGGTGCCTCAGAGAGGTTTTCACCATTGGATGTATCCTTTATTTTTACTATTATGTGGTTAGAGACTGCCACACTGTGGTTTTCATTCAATAACTCTAAGCTTCTCGATATTTTTCGTTTGCGACTAAAGGACTCAATTGTCTCCCCATAATATGCTTGGGTGTCCAATGTGATGTCAAAACCCACCTTGTGATCCCCACATAGAACTATATCCCTTAGTCCCATGAATTCCGAGAGAGCCAAATCATTTTTGAATGAGTCTAGAATTGGTGGTCTACGTTGGTCATGATCGATGAGTTGAGGGTGTACTAAGGTGATTTGGTGGGTTTGTTGGCTTGACTCAGTGGGTGAGGCACTTATTATAAGTAAGGAGAAATCCTCAAAAAGCATGGGTAGGCCTATTATAGTATCATCATCGTCACTACTGGCGCAAACATTAGTGACATCAAAGGTGAATTTGTCAAGCGGGATGCTTGTGCATATAGGTAGTTTAAGGGAAGGTTCCGACACTTGAGGGGAGGACCTGACTTCCCTAATGGGAGTACCTCTACCCTGTACGGTTATACTTGGGGGAGTAGATCTAAGGACAAGGTTCTATATTCTTCTTTCTGCAATGATGGGCTCTAGCCGTCCATCACTGTTCCTTCCAAGGCTTTCATTCCTGTTATAGCCTATACCAAACATCATTTGAAACCCTCTGTTAGTTTCATACATGGGTAGGGTGGGGGTGGGCCTTTCATCTTGGTATAATGTGTTTGAGATGTCTCCCTCATCCAAATTTTGTCGACTGAGATCCCCCCAATGATGGAATCCAAAAGGGTCTGCCCTAACAGTGTGGACAGGTGTTTCAGTTGGTCGAGGTTTCTCGTGTGACCTAGGAGATTGTGGTAACTCTCCTACAACAAGTGCATTCCTTTTCATTCTGTAGTTGCCGCATCCATTGTCCTGGATCATGTTTTTGATTTCGAATATATTAGGGATGGCGGGTGTCTCTATCATAGAAGTGGAGGTGAGGTTAGCCGGGTCGATGTATGAAGTGGATGGCCCTTCATCATTTTTTGAGACTTGGGGGATTTTATAAAACTTGGCTTCCAAGTTTTTGCAATAAGCGAATGGTTTGGGATCCCCATGTATAGTGATGTCCTTGTTTTGGTACAAGAATTTTACGCATTGATGATATGTTGAGGCCACTACTTTCATTTCATGGATCCATGGACAACCAAGGAGGATGTTATATGGTAAGTCGAGGTTGAGGACCTGACAGGTAGTCTCCATGGTTGCTGGTCCCACTTGGATTGGGATTTTAATAGTGCCCTGAGACACTCTTTCTTGATCATCATACACCCTTATTGTGATGCTCTTGTTCTTGTTAATGGAATCCTTAACGAATCCCAAGTTCTTTATAAGTTTGAGAGAGAAGATATTAAGGCCAGCACCTCCATCCACCAAAACCCTTTTAACTTTCTTTTTATGGACAAACACTTGAAGGTGGAGTGCGTTGTTATGAGATGGTTGTGGGGGGAAGTCTTGATCAGAAAATGTTAGGAGATTATGGGCGATGATATTTCCAACCATAGCTTGAAACTGATCTGTGTCAAGGGTGGTGGAGATGGTGGAGGCTGCTAACGCTTCATCAATAATTTGCCTATGGGCACCAAAATTTTTTAACAGCTCCATGATGGAGATATGTGCGGGAGTTCTCTTCAGCTGGTCAATAACATTGTAATCATAGGGAATGGCTCTTGTATTTGAAATGGGGGTCTTAGATGGTTGTGATGACCCTACAATAGTAAGCTTTCCGCTACGTGTGGTGACTCCAAAATTAGTGTCGGCTCCTCTGATGTTAATGACAGTGATAATTTCATCTACACATGCGATAATGTCTTCATAAACAAGGTTTGCGCTAGCGTACTTTTGCTTTCCTTTGTTATTTCCTTGATTATTCCCTTGATTATGATTTGGCATCGGATTGGTGTATACCTTGAGGTCTTGATTATTGGCCGATTGTTTGACATTGATGATCTTGTCCTTAATGAGATCCTGGATGATGTTTTTCAACTTCATACAGTTGGCAGTTGTGTGTCCCTTGACTTTGTGAAAGTCACAAAGGAGGTTTTCATTCTACCATGGAAGTTTCACCTAGGGTTCGCTATAATTATCATGGGTGGGGATCTTGATGATGTTCTCATTGACTAGCTTTTTCATGATGGACTCGATTGAATCCCCAAGGGCTGTGAATTTATATTTGGGGGGAAACTTGTTTCGCGGAGGTGGTCCTCCTTGATTATTGAGATTATTGATTTGGTTTTGGGGTGGTTGTTGGTTTACCACATTTGTTTGCACTTTATTCTAGTTGTTGTTTTGTGGTTGGAAATGTTGTGTTTGATTATTTTGCTTGGGGGCGTTGATGACAACTTTGGCATCCACTATGCCATCATTGGTGACATTTCGATTCTTCACCCATGTGCAAGGATTGTCATTGAAACTAGTGAATGGGAAATTGTCTTGATGTTCATGATAAGTGGGTGTTCCCCCTTGTGTAACAAGAGCTCATTCAATAGTGAGTGCCTTGGGGATCAATTGATCATACGTAGTGATGCATTGCATCTTCAAATAGAATGCCAAGGTTTTGTCTATATTGGTGATGATGGTATAGACTTGTTGCTCTTCTGGCATGACCCACTTACTTTAATTAGCTTTCGCTCGCCATTGTTGGAGAAACACGGTGAATGATTCTCCCTTACTCTGTTTGAGCGTCGAGAGTTCTTCCAAACTAACATCCACATAAATGTTGAATGCGTAATTTTGGAGGAAAGAATCTTTGATTTCTTGAAAGGTTTTGATTCCCATAGGCAGACGAGAAAACCATTCCATAGCATCACCAACCAAGCTTCGAGGAAATAGCCACATTAGATATGTGTCATTGTAGGCGACTTCCATGCAATGTACTTGGAACTCCCTGGTGTGATCTTCAGGGTTTCCTATCCCACGATATTTATTGAATTTAGGGATCTCAAATCCCTTGGGGAATGGTACCATTTCCAAGATTCTATCAAATGGACAGGGACACAAGTTGCTCGGTGTCCTGACTATCTTCCCAGATTGAAGATCTAGCACTTTCTGTGAAAGAAATTTGATCTATGCTGTCACGTCACCTTGTGGATCGGGAGGTGGAGTGAATACGTCTTGAGGTGTGGGATTGATAGATGGGATGTTGATATGATTTTGTTGCAAGATTTGCTGAGAAAGTGATGCCTGTGCTTGTTGTTGAGCCAACAACACCTGTTGTTGTGCCAACAACGCTTTTTGTTGGTCATGTTGTTGTTGCACCAACAATGCTTGTTGTTGGTTGTATTGCTGCTATAATTGGTAGTCTTGCAAGGCTTATTGATATGATTCTTGTTGTGCTTGCAATTGCGCTTGGTATTGTGATTGCGCTTGTGCTTGTTGAGCTTGGAATTGCACTCATGCTTGCACTTATGCTTGTTGAGCTTGGAATTGCGCTCTTGCTTGAGCATGTGCTTGTTGGATTGCTTGTGAAATTTGAGCGGCATGTGTGGCTTGAGCATCTTGAGCTACCTGTGTAGCTTGTTTGGCTTGTTTTTGTTGCAACAAGTCTTGGGCTTGTGTGGCCTATTGTGCAGCCAATTGTGCTTGTGCGTGTTGAGTGGCTAATTGTGCAGCTTGCTGATTTTGAAGTGATTTTTGCTGGGAAACTTGTCGAGTAGCTTGCAATGTCATGGTGAATGAATTTGTTGTGTTGTGACTTGGTGGTAATGGTGGTGGATTTGGAAGAACGCCAACCATTGTGATGAGTGGAATAGTTGTGTTAATAATCAAAGTTTGAGCTATGGATGGTGTGATCGAAGTGCTTGGTCCCTGCGAGACCATGCTTTGAGGAATGGTAGATGTGTTGATAGCCATGGTTGCTTGGATGGTTGCCATCTGTTGTTGTGATATAGATGAAACAACTGGTGGATTTGATGAGGTGCTCTAATTTGAATAGTTGATGGCGGGAAGAGGGGAAAGACCCAACCCAAGTGATGATGTGGATGTGAGCAGTAAGGGTGGAAATGGTGGGAAGGTGGGTGGTGCAATTCCTGAAAGTGATGATGATGGATCCAAGATCCCCCCTACTCCAAAAAAATTACCTTCTCCTTATGAGATAGGGAGAGAAGTTTGTATGTCGAGAGGATAATCCGACATTGCATGAAATGAGGATGAATTGGTATGATCATGAAATGTGAGAGGGGCATATGGGTGCAATGGATTTACTAGGATGGATTGTTCCGATGTGGCCCCTACTTTCAACCCTCGATTGTTCACAAGGTGATGTTTTTGAAGCTCACAAAACATGGCACTTCCTTTGTTAACAATTGGCGGGCTTGAAGTGATAAATGATATGACCTGGGGGATGTCTTGAGTGATATTTTGAAGTGGAAGTGTGGATGCAGGTGAAGGCATGATGCCGAGAGATCTCTCCACAATAGTGCTGATGTCAAAGTCATAAGGGAGTTTAGCTCCTTCTTTTGCTAACTCAAGCATGTATTGGGATGGGTACAACTTCATCATGGTACTGAAAATTCGGTGACTCTCGGGATTTTGCACTATTTCTAAATTTTTTGCTTGTGTCATTCCATTATCAGTGATGTCCTCAATATGACCCTCCTCTTGAGAAATTTGAGGTGGATTGATTGGGAATTCAATAATTGATTGGGAATTCAATTGTTATCGTCGAATTGAACATTGTTTCAGTCTAGCTTAAATCACTTGAAATGGATGTTTCTTTGTTTTCTCCATGTTCTTCTTGTGTTGAGATCGAGTTTGAACCATAAAATGAAGATCAATTTTCAAGAATGTAAGAGATGAACCTCTAATTCTTTAGATCGGTCTAAAACTTAGGTTCAAAGAAGCAAAGAACTAGGATAATTGAAGGATCAAAGCGACGAGGAGGATGAGATAAATGAAAGATGAGCGATATAGATGAATGGAACTCTTACAGAAACTTTGAAGGAAATGCTAAAATTTTTAGGACTTTGATTGATCGTGATTGGATTGATAGTTTGAATAAATTTGTTAAGTCAAATAAAATGTGATAAATGCACTTGCAAACCCTAGGAAGTTGTGTTATCCTAGAGTGGACTTGTACATAAGAGGATGGTTTGAAGAAGTGTGTTAAGTCAAACAAGGTGATGATTTGATAATTTGGCTAAGTGCGTTAAGCCAAAAAAGATGAACTCATAAACCCTAGGAAGTTGTGTTATCCTAGAGAAAACTTGTACACAAGATGATGGTTTGAATAGATGCGTTAATTCAAACAAGAGTGATTTGATTTTGCCTAGAATTTTAGCATAACAAATGTTTACAAAGTTTCCAAGAGTTGTTGGTGAGGTGATTTCTGACTGATTTCGATGGTTGGGAGATGGATGAAAGTGACTGAATTTGATCCTAGACTTGACCTAGAATAACAATTCTTCTTACAAAACCTTGGTGTTGAAGAACATACTATACTTCCTATGGGAGGAAAGAAAACCTTTCAAAAAGTTCAGGATTCTGTTGATAGTAGAACTCATACAACTCAGGATTGTTTCTTGAAGCTTTTTTGTAAAAGTTGTAAATGAATCTTTCTTTGAATTTGAAAATTCTCTCAAGATGCTCCTCCTGAGCTTTCAGACTAAGCTTCTTGAACTTTGGTTTTGGGATTTTGATCTTGCGGGAAATCATTTTAGAAAACACATGTGTAATCCAATTTGTCTTTTATATTTCTTTAGTGTATTCTTTTTACCAAAAGCACTTGCTTGATTATGTTTCAAACTGTATGTCTAATGTCCCACTTTCATTTTCATCCCACAAGGTCCATTATGTGGAAATCAAAGAAATTAGGGAAAAAGTCTCCTAGGTTTAAGCTTAGTGAAAACAAATGATGATCAAATCCAAGCACTTAGAAACCTCTAAGGATATGATCCCTACGGAAAGCAAGAGTACTTAAATTTGTCAAAGGAATTTTTTTCTTCCAAGGGGTTTGAAATTTGGAGTTCTTTGTGAATGTTTTTTTTTCAATGTTTTGAATCCAAGAAAAGTGTTTTTGATTCCAAGCACATGTACAAACCTAGGATGATGAGACAATATTTTGTTGGGTTCCCACTTGGATGAATCCAGCTACGCATATTCTATGCGGATGACTAGATGCTTGACCACACTGGCTCCCCTC
Organism: Sequoiadendron giganteum; assembly: GCA_007115665.2. Lineage (NCBI taxonomy): Eukaryota > Viridiplantae > Streptophyta > Pinopsida > Cupressales > Cupressaceae > Sequoiadendron > Sequoiadendron giganteum. Next base: position 629,382,999 of record CM021109.1, read on the forward strand.
CACAAAACACACTTCTCAGGTTAGCCAAGCATCAGTACCCATGAATCTCCCATGGTATAATTTTCATCTCTACAATAAAACTGCATGTATAATGTGGGGCGGCTTCAAAGGACATGACCTTTTGCACCAACAAAATAGATAAGGATTTGGTCTTCTACAAATTTGGTTTGTAATCAGGGTACCCATTCAGGAGGCCACATGAGAGGCAAGATCAACCCATATAAAGAGTATCACCTGCTTGTCCGTAGGAGCTCCTGTAATGATGAACTTTCCTCACCATTTGAATTTGTATACCGGTTGGGAATAGCTTGGCGTTTAGCTCATTACCGGTTTGAGTCTTTCCCTTGGGGTGAGTAATTTTCCCCACCAAGGTAGGCTCTTTAAAGGTGTACAATAGCGAGTAAGTGCACTCGTAGTTCGATCATCTTTGTTTGCGTGAACAAAGAGAGAACACTCGCGATGCCTTTTTCTCACACTAGACAAGCTTTATTTAGTTTTAAGTTCCCAAATTGAAATGTGAAGGAAATCTTTTTGACAACTTAATATCACCAAAATTCTTTTGATTCTCAAGATCGCTGTGAAGCGCGAGAGAAGCACATACGCATTTTAAATGATGTTAATTTGTTTAAAAGATTGCAAAACATGGAAAACACTTGTTCATTTTAATCCATAAAGCAGTGATGAGTTTGTTTTAAAAGCACCAAATCAGATGTGAAGTTTTCCTTATTCAATTTTAAGTCCAAATCGAAATCTAGTAAATGTCTAAGGTTATTTTTAACCAACTTTGAAAAGATCAAATCAGTGATTGATTTTAAACCCAAATTAAAAAGTGAGTTAGTTTAAAACAGAAAACAAGGGTAGAAAATGGAAGCTCTAATATTGTTTAAACAAGCATTAAAAAATGCTTTTTTCAAATCTCGATTTCAAGAAAATCTCCAAGTCCACTCTATTCGCCTTCATTTTGTGCTTGATCACAATGTCAACACCTTCAATTTCAACCTTTAAACTTCATTCAATTCGGATACTCATCTTCTAATATCCACCTTGATTTCAACCTATAAACATCACAAAGTTGAAAAAAAGAAGAAGATTTATCTCCAAAATTAATGAAATGTACAACATTATATTTCATTAATGTTGTTCCTTTAGTTTTAAACATTAATCAAGGTATAACCCAAGTTTTAACAAAACATTTCTTTTAAGTGTTGGGACACACAAATAATACAATCATGTTTCAAATTGTTACATTAAAAAAGATTCCTTCAAACATAATCATTAGAATAGTCATAAAATCTTCTTTTAGACATGCCAAGAGTTGCTCTAAACCTACCCAAATGGTCTTCAATCATTCTTTCTTACTAATGATGTTAGACAATGTTGTACCCATCTGTCTCTCGTTATTTAAAGTTATTGGCCATCTAATAGAAATTTACTGTAAATAATCTCTAGCAGTGGAAATACTGAGAGTTGTGAGCCCTTTTTCTAGATCCCATCGCTTCTACAAGAATCGTGCAATGCTTCCTTTGTTAACACAATCATCACAGGAATTTCAATCTTCTAAACTTATTTTCATAAACCCACATGAAGGATCACTATAGAGTCCACGTTTAGCGACGACTGAATAAGAGCAATTGTATCCCTGTCAGTGAAAAACATGATTATAATCCACTCCGTCCTTTCTCAACTTAATAAAGCATAGAATGAAGATCTTAGTCCGTTCATTTTTTTTATTTTTTCTTTTCACATTTAATAAAAAGCGTAACTGTGTCCATGTTGTGTCATTTCCCTATTTAAAAAAGCATATATAGATGAAAGTGGACAAGTAGAAGTTGGTCACAAATTGATTATGTCACCTAACTTTTTTCAGGCAATTTTTTTTTTAAGATTGATTAATTTCTAGCATGAGTATAACAGTGTTGCTATAGATTCAAAATGTCAGAAATTAATAACATTGCCAATTTATAATAACAAAAAGAAAGACCCAAGAGGAATGGAGTCATGTCTGTTTTGACAAGAACCAATTAAATGAAAATTGGCAGATGTAGTAAGTGCAGTACGTGTGTCATAAATGCATAGGTTGAGGACTGAAAGTAAAGGCACAAGCTATTGGCATCAGTCTAGCAGCTAACTATATTCAAAATTTTGATAGTCATTCGCCATCACTTCATATTTTGACATGATATATATGTCAAGGAAATGACAATGACTCTTCAATGAAATAATGTAGATTGGGGCGGCACTTTGGAAACCTTTGGGCTAATGCAAATGATAGACCAAACAACTGGAAAGTACGAACAACAAAAGGGCAATGAAAATTTTGGACTAAAATGTCGAATCATATACAAAGCACGTGAACTGTTGTGTTTGGTCCTAAACATTAGATGATAGTCCAACCATTAATATTCAACTTTCTTTCTAGCTACGCCACAAAATGTGTGGCCTGGAGCGATGGTACACGTCAATGTCACATACCAAAGTATTAAATAAAAGGTAGCGTATGAAAAGACATCGACCAGAGTTCTAACGGAAAAGAAACTCTTTAACTAGTGAATGAATAGATTCTTTGAATCATTCACGTTAATGCAATTGGCAGATGAGAAAACCTTGCACCAAGTGTTATTTGAAAGACCTTCAAATTAAAGGATTTGGAAAGTGTAAATTCAAATTCCAGAGACTTTTGACCAACAGCTAAATGCACCTACGTGCAGACTTTTTGACAGAATATCTAAAAGAAGCATTATCTCCTGGAATGCTACATTCAAGCCTAGTATTATATACTCATACACACGCATTGTGAATATAGCAACGATTGGAACAATGACATAAACATTAAATTTTTCAAGCTTCTATATTAACATGGTGTCATAGTCCAACAAGGATCAATAAATCACTCAATCAACAAAATGAATAAATTCTAGAACTTCATATGAGGAGTGGTGTCCAAGATTAGCAATTAATAAGTAAAATTCCAAAAATGAATGAGAGGCAGCCACCCTGTCAAACAAAAAACTTAAAATCAAACATATACGTGTGAGATCAATCCATAACAGTAGGTCAAACCAAAAAACATAGAATACACAAGATTTAGAAATTTTTAAAGCATGGGACCCTACGGATTTTTTTTTTTGACTTCTACAATATTTAGAGGCAATGAAGTTCAGTGAATAAGAAGTCATAAAAAAGAGATTAATTGGTAATATAGGAAATTTGATTAAAAGATAGTTGGTAGATACAAATTTTAGCCTTTTAAATACTAAAGTATAGAGGCTGTCAACGTGAGGCTTCCTATCTCATAGGAAGTAGATTTTTATTCCTGTAGCTGCATATATGCCCTCCTTCTAGCGCCATTTTGTAGATGGTGAAAATATATTTTGGTTAGAAAACCTATCAACATACACAGTTGCTTTTAGTATGGTTAATTTTCTAAACAAAACAAACAACAACATCTCCATAGAATAATCCAACATGCTTACATAATGACATAACAAACTAACTTAGTTGAAAGCAAGAAGACATATTAGATACCTATTCTATGATGGATTGGTGCTCTTTGAATATGTGAAAGAGCCCTTTCCCAATCCTTGCTAAAACAAATAAGATGATACTCAATGAGATGCTCATGAACTCAAGTTGCCTATAATGTGGATGCTTCAAAAAATGTAGATGATCAAATGAGAGAAAATGCATTGCATTTATAGGAAAAGTTGAGAAAGGAGAAGCTAAGATTGAGAGATGTGGGACTAAATCCCATCCAATAGGAGAGAGCCACTTGTCACAATGGGATTGGCCCATGATTATGCAAGTGTCGACTAATATGCCCATTTCAAATTTGAAAATGGCAATAAATGAGTATGGTTGAAGGTTTTTGGGGGGAATTGTGTTTGGCCAAAAAAGTCAAACATGAGAGTTAATGAGGGCATATTTCTTGGGAATATTCCCTTGTGAGGGAAATAGGTGTTTTAATAAATCAATTTAAATAATTTATTGTGCAAGTGGATGAATCTAGAGGATTTAGGTGATTAGGATTAAACTAATCAGGATTTTGATTAATCTAACAGGAGTTTAGGTGATATGACATTTGATTTTAATTTTTGTATACGAAAATGCATATGAGTGATTTAATTAGATATATGTGATTTAATTAAATCAGGAACTATAGGAGATAATTAAATAATTATATTTATTTAATTTTGAGAGATAAGCTTAGTGAATTAATTAAATTGGTTTATTTAATTAATAGATGAAATAATGTTGAATGAAGTATGATTAGATGCATGTGCATATTTTGCATGTCTACATCTTGGTTGCAGGAGGGTTTACACTAGGGCTTGCACCAGATGTTGAAGCTCTAGGAGTGGCTTGAACATTGTTCATTCTCCTACTAACCCTACAGGGTTGAGGAAAAACCCTAGGTCGCAAATGCTCTGGTCTAATTTGATCAATATTAAAAAATTCTTCCCAAGTTATATCAAAAAAATCATGCAGAGACTTCTTAACTAATAATTTGATCAGACAATGGTGGGAAAAAAAATTGTCCCTACCTTTCTGGGTCTCAGCCACCATGATTGAAAGAAGGTGGTATAGCACATTTGACATGTTCATTCTTCTCCCATGCCTCATGTGGTTCAGGAGTTTGAAATGCACAAAATGTAGATTCGACTGAAAACCTTCGCAGGTAATGTACTTCACAAAATAAATTGCTACTTGCTTCCATGGCTCAGACAAAGAAATTCTCTTAACACCTTATTTGTCCACACTCAATGGAGGGTCGCCAGGTTTTGTAAATTCAACCCTAGTTGACCTAGCATCTCTAGTAGCATGGTAATTTTCATCGTCGATAGACAACCCTGTAACTTCTGCAATCATCCTTTTACTGTGGCCTTTCCTTCAGAAAATGTCTGGGAAAATTCAAATGCAACATCTTCATCAAAACCATTCAACTTTAAGAAATAATCTAACCATCCATAATTTCTAAACTCGGCCAGGCAAGGTGCATCCTATAGTAATACATCATGAACCATGGGTTCATTTTGAATTAACCCACCTCCCATTGTTTAGTTATCTGCAATCAAAGAATCACTTTGCAAAGCTTTCCTTCCTATAATCTTCATCTAAATGCCAAACTTTTCCTTCTTGCAACGTTGCCAAATTTCCAATGCTAGTATCATCTAAATTTTACCTTTTTTTTAGCTTAAGATTATTATAGGAGAAACAAAGGCAATAAGGATTAATAAATGAAGGCTATGATTAAGGAAAATTGTGGCGATTGATGTCATTTTACACATGTGAACCGTCATCTCACTCAGAATTAAAATCAGTTCAATAACTTAAACTTTGCTGACGTGAATCAATACAGACATACACATAGACATAGTATTCACACTTATCCCCCCAACCTAAATTTACACGTGTCCACACATGCAAGGTGGAATGCCAATTTGACAGGGGCAGGGAATAATTGCATGCTATGGAAAACATCCATATTAATTTATGTGAACCCCAATCCTATACCTACACAAAGACAAAGAACAAACACATTAGTTAGCTCATATGCAAGATAAAACAAGGATTCCCCATGAAATCCACTTACAATTCTCAAAATAGGAAAATGATGAAACAAAACATGGAAAGATAAGTGAAATCCTAATTAAGCAAGAAAAATCTTGATCCCATGGGGGAATTGGTGCCAATTGGTGTGTCGAAATTGGCCCTTTCCCAACTCCTTTTTTTTAATTTTGATGATTTGATGAGTGATCCACCTTGATGAAGATTCAATCAAGCTCCATGATGAAAAATATACATAACCTAGCTAATGATTTGATGGAATGGATGAAACCAGATATGCTTGAGGAGGAAGTTGAGTATAGTAAGTTTACTCAAATTATGGATGATAGAATGAGAGGAAGAGTCTCTCATTTATAGATTTCCAAATTGGAAAAGAGAGTGAAATTGAGCAATGTGGGATCATTCAACATCCAATGGCCAAGTGCCACTTATCAAGATGTGAATGGTTGAAGGATGTGCACATTTTGGTCAATGTGCATGATAAATGCTATGAGATTCAAATTTGAAATTGAGGAAATGACATGTGAGAGGGAAAGAGGAATGACATAAATGCCACTTGGCTCAATGCACAAGGACATGTAAGAGGAGTGAATGCCTTGTTGGATGTAAAAATCCACTTGGATTTTGAATTCAAATTTGAAGGAATATTCCTCCTTTTATTCCATGTTGAGAGAAAATAGGCAATTAAATAAATCAAAGTAATTGATTTATTGTGGAAGTTGCACTCTCTAGAGAATTTTAGTGATTGAGATTAAATTAATCAGGATTTGATCAATTTAATGAGAGATTAGGTGATTTGACAATTTTGACTTAGATTTTAGGATTTATTTAAATCAAGATTGAGAGGAAAAGGATTTAGACTTTAATTAAATAAAGTTTTTGATTTATTTAACTAAAGGGGGGTGATGTTAGATTAAATTAAATAAGGTTTAATTTATTCACTTTAATGAAAAGACTTTAGGGATTTAATCAAATAAGATGAATTATTTAATTAAAGAGGGATTTTAGGTTAATTAAATTAAACAAAGGAGAATGACTTAATTAAATAAATAATGATTAATTTATTTAAGAGATAAAAGTGTTGATAAGCTGAGAGTATTATTCAGAATGAAAGCGATGTTAGTAAATTAGGATCAAGTGTGCTGGTAAATTTTCCATGTCTAGAATTTGCAACAATTAAATGAATGTACTAAAAGATAATTAAGATATAAAAATTGATGCACACATACTTGAATTCGTGGAAGATTTATTGTAAAGATTATGGAGAAAGTACGTTTCACTTTTTAAGAAATCAACCAAGCAATTAATGAAAGTGGAGTGGAATAAAGTGAAATGATGGCAGCGTGATGGAAGAGAGAGAAAGGTGTAATGGATGGGCGGATGGGTGAAGAAGTGGACCCCCAAAAAAGTGGAAGTCTTTATTATGAAAAGTTACATACCTTAGTTAGCTAGGAGGGACACTAGGTCTGCTTCCTTTGGCTGCAAGAAGTTTGTGTGTTGCATGATGAGTGAATTGTTGTAGAAACTCCTCCTTGGAAGTTGGTTTGTGATACAACCCGAGGCAATGACCATTGACAAGCAGCTTAAATCTGACAGGGTCAATGGTAGTGAGCTAAACAACTCCATTGGAAAAAACTTCAACAACCTCATATGGTCCTAGCCACCTTGTCTGCAATTTTCCTACATTATCTTGATAGCTTGAGTAATAGAGCAGTGCCCGGTCACTTGGTTGGAATTTCTTATCCTTGATGAATTTTTCATGCCACCTTATTCTCTAATTCTATACTACCTCTGTGTGATGTAAGGCTACCTTCCTCATCTCATCCAAAGCATTCAGCTGCATGATTCTATCCCTTTGCACCTTAGATATATCCATCCCCAAGTCTATTGCAGTCCTAAGAGTCTTATGCTCAAATTCAATAGGGATCATAGCTGTATTTAAATTCAAAAACTCAAATGGAGTGAATCTTGTAGTTATTTTCCAGGTAGTCCTGTAGGCCCAAACAACTTCTGGTAGTCTACTTGCCTAATCCTTTCTATGGATGGCCACTATTTTGGTCAGAATGGCTTCAATTTCTTTGTTGGTCACCTCAACTTGGCCATTAGCCTAAAGGTGATAAGGAGTAGACTTCCTATGCCTAATGTTGTTCTCATTGACTAGTGCTGTAATAAGGGTTGAAGTGAATTGATCCCCTTGATCAATCACTATCTCTCTTGGAACCCCATACCATGTGAAAATTTACTCATAAAGAAATTCTACAACCTTATTGTCTCTTAGATGCTTCATGACCTTAACTTCTACCCACTTGGTTACATAATTGGTGCATACCAAGATATAAGATTTACCATTTGATGGAGGATCAATGGGTCCTACAAAATCTAATCCCCACTTAACAAATGGAGTGATTACTACCTAGGGGTAAAGTGGCATCTCATCAAATTTAGTTGGTTGGCCCATCCTTTGGAATCTATCACATTTCCTTGTATATATCCTTGCATCCTTATGGAGTGTTGGCCAGTAATATCCCGTGTTCAAAATCTTCATTGCTGTCCTCTTAGTTGCAAAATGCCCTCCACAGGGTTCATTCTGACATGTATGCAAATTATCATATGTCTCATCTTCCCTCACACATCTCCTCATGACATGGTCTAGTCCAGTGCAGAACAAACATTCAACAATCCATGCGAAAGGAAAATATTTTTCAATGAGTACCCTCCTCTCTTTTGGAGAGAAGTGAGGAGGAACTCTCCACATGACCAAATAATTAGCTATGTCAGCATACCAGGGTGCCTACACACTGACGGAAAATAGATGTTCATCAGGGAAAGAGTCATCTACAACTTGATTGTCTTCTGATGTAGTAAGCCTCGAAAGGAAGTCTGTAACAACATTGGCCTTCCTTGGTTTATCCATAATGGTTATGCCAAACTCTTGCATAAGAAATAACCATCTTGCTAGCCTACTTGAGATCAGGGGTTTATTCATGAGGTATCTAATGATTGTATGATCGGTGTGAAAAAAGATTTGGTAGCCTATTATGTAGTTCCTGAATTTGTTTAGGGCATAGATCACTGACAATTTTTCTTTTCTGTCACTGTATAGTTGAATTCAGCTCCCTACAAATTTTTACTGAAAAAATAAATAACATTTTAGTAGCTCCTTCTTTGTATCCTAAGACTTCTCCTATAGCATATTTTGATGCATCTATATGAATGTGAAAAGGAAGCTCCCAATTAGGACCCTTGAGTACAAGAGCTTGAGTTAAAGATGCTTTCAAATCAAAAAATGCCTTGTCACAGCCTTCCGTCCATTAGAATTCAACATCTTTAGTTAGGAGACTGTACAATGGTGCTACCATTTTTCTGAAGTCTTTGATGAACCTCATATAATATGCTGTGTGTCCTAAGAAACTCCTAATATATTTTTATTTTGTAGCCTAGGTAGATTGGTGATCACCTCAATCTTTGTAGGATCTACTTGAATTCCTTTGTGAGAGATGTAGTGGCCAAGAACTACACCTACTTGCATCATCATGAAACACTTTTCGCTATTTAAAGATAGATTATGGTCTTCACATCTCTATAGGAATCTCTTGAGATTTTCTAATGCTTCATTAAAAGCAACACCATAAGTAGTGAAGTCATCCATATAGATTTCCATGCAATCAAGAGAGATGTCTGAAAATATGCTAATGACTACCCTCTGAAAAGTTGCAGGTGCATTGCATAAGCCAAATGGAAGTACTGAGTAGGCATAGGTCCCCCATTGATAGGTAAAGGTGGTCTTCTCTTGGTCTTTTGGTGCAATTTGGATCTGGTTATAGCCGTTGAATCCATCTAGTAAAGAAAAATACTTTTTTCCTGCAAGTGAGTCCAAAACTTGATCTATGAAAGGTAAGGGAAAATGGTCCTTTTTGGTGGAAGCATTAAGTTCCCTGTAATCAACACAAACTCACCAATTCCCTCATTTTTTGGGCATAATCACCAATGGGGACACCCACTGGTTATCTGAAATGGGGTAGATGAATCTTGCATCTAGCAACTTTTGTAGTTCCCCTTTTACTATTTCTCTCAGTGCAGGGTTAATTCTTCTTTGAGGCTGCCTCACTAGTGTACAATCATTTATTATGTATATCCTATGAGTGCAAAGATTAGGGTCCAATCCCTTCATATCATGATAATCCCACACAAATGCACACTGGTGGGACCTCAGTAATTCAGGAATAATTTTTCCAATGACAATTGTTGTTCTTCACTCAGTTTGCTGTTAATATTTAGGCATTTTCCTTCTGACACCTACACTTGTGTAGTTAACTCTACCATAGCTACTTCACTAATGCTTGGTACCTTGAGTTAATATGGAAAAAATGTGTGAGACATACCTGTTGCTACAGGAAATTTGGTTGCAAGAAAAACGTTTATAGAAAGAGTGGCTATAGGAAGAGCAAGCAGGAGTGTCTTCACTATATCAACAAAATTAGATGCATGAGAGGATGATGCTTCCTCTACCTCATAATGGTTCTGAATTATGTTAGACAATAATTCATCTTCATCTTGAAGTTGCATGATTTTTTTTTGTTTAACATCATAAGCTATGCTACATAATTAACTTCCTTGACCTCTTCACCAATATGTGGCCATATAGGATCATTCCCATCATGGGATGACTGATTAGGAGGGTAGAGAAAAATATTTTTGGTGCTCTTCCCATAAAAAATGGTCATGTTTCCTGTCTGACATCCAATATAGGAATCTTCTATTGTTAACCATGGCCTTCCAAGAATAATGGGGTACCCACCTAGTGTGGCCTTAGGAGAAAGAGTCATAAAATCTGTTGGGTACTCCCACGAGTCTAGAGTTACCACACAATCTTCTACTATCCCATCAGACTTAACAATAGAACTATCAACAAGCTATAAGATAGTAGGAGTAGGTCTCATGTTTGCAACATTTAGTTGCTATAGGATGTCCTTAGTCATTACATTTATGATTTCTCCCAAATCAATCAGAACATTCTTTATCTGGATCCCATTTATAACAACTTGGGAACAGGGTATGTGCAGGATCATGATGGACCAAAAAGTGGCGATATGTAAGCCATATGATGGCCCATGTGGCTGACGACTTTTTCTTACCCAAAATTGATGAAATGAAAAGGGTTTTTAGAGGAGATTCTTAGCTTTCCACCAATATAAATTATGCTCTACTTTGAATTTAATACATAATTATTATTCATTTTCTATTAGAATTATGAATAAAGTCCTGCTTGATAGGCTGATTGAAAAATATCTATAACTTTCAAACGGTATCACATTTTTTGAATCCAAAATATGCGTCACATTCTATGCTTTTCATACTATAGGATTAAAAAAAAAAATGAATTTCATGAATTTTTGACCCAATTAAGGTGGTTAGACAGACGAGCTTTTATATTTTTTAAAAGTTATAATAAAAAATTCATAATTAATTATTTAATTGGAAAAAAAAAATATAAAAATATGCATCACATCAGGACATGAGTCCTCTACTTATATCTAAAATATTATCATTTTATTGTGGTTAGGGTGGTCAGACATACACCTACTTCTTATTTTTACCTTGAAATTTAAATACTACTGCATTGAAATTTCAAATTTCACCAAATAGATTTATTTAAAAAAAATAAAGGTCTAGTAGTTTAGAAATTACATTCAATTTGCTACAAATTCTATTTTTACATTTTTTTAAAATAATACAAATAACTTATTCAAGTTTTTACGTCAAGTTGTCTAACTCTGATTTTTTGTCTTTTTATTGCCACTTAAGGGCCTAGTTTTTCCATGATGATCCTGCACATACCCAACAATCATTTTCCCAAGAATGATGTTAGCCAACTGTCCCACCACATGAACCATAGTGGGGTTTTTCTTCTTCCTGCCTGGCTTCTTAAGGCATACTTCCTTGATTGCTTTGCCATATATGTGAACATATTTTATGGCCTGAAATAGAGGTATTTGGACACATATATGCTTTAACTGATCTAAAATTTTAAAATTTGTGTCCTCCTTATCTTCCTTTTGTTTCACAGTTTCCAACCTCTAGGGAAATGGTGGTTTTGATTCAGTCTGTTTGAGTAGGACTGGTTTAATATTTTTAGGTGCACTTGGTTGAATAGGGACATTCAGAGGCTCCTCTTCTTCCATAGGAAGCTCAGTGATAATGGGTGTGGAAGGAGCTGGAAATGTAGTTCTTAAATGCAAGTGGATGTTACTTACACTCACAAAATATGCAAGGAATTGATTTGGATCAATAGAGTATACCAGCTGTTGATGTGGTTTGTTATTGGGTTAGGTGTGGGCTGGGCTGATAGTTGAGTAGGTTTAGGTGCATTTGAACTTGAAATAGCAGGAGGAGGCATTATAACAAGCTATTGAGGCTAAGAATGTGGTTGCATGTAATTGGTTATTTGGTTTGGCCATTGTTGTCCTCCCCTCCATTGGGATGTTTGCTGCTAGTTTCTTGGAGGTGACTACCAATTTCCTTGAAACTACCGCCAATTCCCCTGAGGTTGCTTCCATTGGGTTGGAGAGTTTTGGTGGTTGGGCCAGATGTTTGGAGGGTTATTCCAAGGCTATGGTGGATATCCTCCATAATTGGATGGATATGGAGGTTTCGATTGGTTACCACATGAATAAGAATTGAAATATGGCCCCACAAAAGATACTGGATTTGGTGGCATGCCTTGTCCTGGAGCCCATGGCCTCCTTTGTGCAACATAGTAGGATTGATCTTCTTCAGCCTGGATTGGATTGAAATTAGGTGCCATCTACTTGTTTTCAATGTTAGCTATCATCTTGCAGTTGTAGTCTTTCTTCTTTTGTCTGCAATGAGGGCAATATTTTGCCAACATTATACCTCTGCCTCCTCTTGTTTCTTCTTGGCCTGAAGCATATCCAACTGAGTAGCTAGATTATTTATGATGTCTTGCTTGAAGTCTGTCAGTAAGTGAGTAATCTCCATCCTTGAAACTCCACTAGTAGATGGTTTACCCATAGAAGATTGGTAAGCTCTCCCCTTCTTTGAAGCTACCATAGAATAGTACTGACATATCTTTTTGATGTCCTCCCAAGGAACTTGGGTGATATCTCCTCCTCCTATCAGGTCCAAGGCATCTGTGTAACTGTCATTAATTTCTCTTAAGAAAATAAAATTTTGTGACTCTTTATTGAGTGTATGGTGTGGAGATTCTTGGAGGCCAAATAAAAACCTTCAAATATAGTCTTCTAGGCTCTCATCTTCCTTTTGTTGCATCCTAAAAATGTCACCTCCTCTCATGTCACTTCCCTTGCAATACTCCGTGTATTCCTCAAGGAACTTTGTCTTCATGTCCTATCGAGTCTCCACAGTATCTCTGCCTAGGCTCATGAATCATCTTAATACAAATTCTTTCAAGGTGGCAGGGAATGGCTTAAGTCTATGGGCATCAGTGGTATAGTCATAACTCCTACAAAGTATATCAAACTGAAACAAGAATTTATCAGGATCTTCTATGACAAGTCCATAGAACTTAGGAAGGATTGAAGTAGGGATATTTTTGAGGTTGTCTACTTCATTCTGATGAGAAATGGGGAAAGTAAAAGTTGGTTGGTTAGGTCTATTTCTATTTTCATCACCCATGTATTCCCGAAGAAGTTCCAAAGCAAGGGGGTTCTCAATCATATTTTGATCTTTAGAGGAAACTTCAGAACTGGTCAGATCTGGAAATGTATCAACAAAGGGGTGCCACTCTTTTTATTCTTCATCTCTTGGTAGGTTCTAATACTCAATTATTTGGAATAAATCAATATTGTTAGGAAGGAATCTCCAATGAGAATCTCTCCTCCTTTCTCTATGTATACAGTATCAACTCACTATCAACCAACTCACACAAAGAATTGGAAAAAGAATAGGGGGGTCATTACTATCCTAAATGAGGGGTATACTAAGACCAACTTCCAAAAATACTACAATAATAAAAATTATTAATGACTCCAAAGAAATCCCTAGTTTGACACCATCCTCAGCAATGGCGCCAAAAAATGTTGGCCTCCTACAATGATTTAACAACTAAGCCCTTACAACTATGATTCACAGATGGGACATCTAACTTGAATAACTATTTCAATAATCATGAAGGTGCATTTAACTTGTCAACCTAGGGACATAAACTTGAAATGGGTCAGCACAATATGTGCACTAGGAATCCAAAGTAGCCATATTCATCCTATAGCTAAGAAAGACACAATGCTGAAAGTAAATTGCTTGGAAGGAAATAAAATAAGTGCTGAGAATCAACCAATAACTAAACTAAGTTGAAATGCATGACATAAATGAAAATCTAAGTGAACAAATAGGAAACTATTCTATTTGTAGGAACAGTCACAAAATGGAATTCTAGTGGCTGTAGAAATAGACAATGCGAGATTTTTAACTAATTGCTGAACAAAAAATAACTAAATAACTAACTAAAGGAAATAATACTCACCAAGTGGTCCCCCTTCAATGAGTATCCCCTAAAAAAAATGTAAACTCATATGTATAGAATTATAACTTCATTTCATTCATTGGAAAACATGAGTACAAACAAGCAACATGGTTGTATTACTGAAAAATAAGAATGCAAGTACATCATCAGATTAAGCAACCTCTTGAGAAGGAGCATCTGAGTATTATTTATAGAAGCTACTAAGCACTTAGAAATGTGATAAACTTTGTTAGAATAGAATGATGCCACATTAGGGAAAGCATAACAAGTGGAGAGGTGGTTACGCATGTGCAAAATCTGGTTAGATATGCTTGCCTCAACGCAGATCTAGCACAATAGTAACGCCTATATTTTCTCAATAGACAATTAAGATCATTTATAAGGTGGTTACAACTCTGATTTGAATGAGGAATCCCCAACCATCGAGAGCCTTTCTTCATTGAATATCCACCTTGTTGACCGGTATGTTGGATGACCAGCTAGCGTAATCTTCCTTAATTCTAGGCATCTAATTATATTTACATGACAATATTAGTATGCACAACAACTATATATCCACAACTATCTTAAAGTTACATTCATTAATCACATGTAAAATTAACATAGATAGTTCATAGAGCATGTCAATATCATTTAAAAGTTATGAAAATAAGTTCATGTCCAAAGTTTATGGTTTTAAGGAAATGTCATAAGAAGGTCAACATCCAAGCATCAAAGTCTATGACAACTGCAACAAATGGATAGCAAAATTTATCAAAATTAAACCATAAACTAGACTCATCAGTATGTATTTTCCTACACTACATTTAGCCCCACTTTAGTGAGAGGATGAACTTGCTTCAAACTCACACTAAAGTAGCCAACAACACAATCAAGAGGGGTTAAAATGTACAAAGTCTAGTAAGATAGGATGACAATAATCAAGAGGGTGGTCAAGCACCTAGGATCAAGATCTTATGGAAAACCAACATGGGCACAAATGAACACGCTTGTGAATGATATATGGAGCCACAACCAGATCACCAACATACACCATCAAAGATAGGAAAAAGGAAAGAGGAAAAAGAAAAATGCAACAAATCAAAGCTTTGACTAGCTATCCAACGTGTTGTAGATCAGGTCTAGGCTGTTTTTCCAAAAAGGTTTACACTTGTGGAATGCGTTGTCCACTATGCAAATAAAAGTGCATGCTCACAAGGGCTAGTGAAGCTAGTTGTTCACTAGGTGAGCCCCAAGAGGTCCATATCAAAGTCATACTCCTATGACTATGATAAGGAAAAAAATAAAATGCATGCTCACAAGGGCTAGTGAAGATATTTGTTCACTAGGTGAGCCCCAGGGGACCATATCGAAGCCATACCTCCATGAATTTAATAAGGTAAAAAAAAGAAAAATGCAACACAACAAGAAAGAGGGATGTTTGAAGGGATTTTTCTTAGTTTGTGCAAGGTCTTAATCTTAGGTGACATTGTTCCTAGTGTCACCAAGAGAGGACCAATCAAAGGATAAAAGATTCACAACTTAGGGAATGCAATGCGTCGCATTACCACTAAGAGGAATGCAATATGTTAAAATATATCAAGCTCTTGAAGGACATCACTCTCAATGCAACACAAAGAGAAAAAAACATTGCATGAAGTAAGAAAATCACATCAAGGAACATGAAAAAGAAAAATACAAATAAAATCATGCCAAAGTAATGCCAAAATAATGCCAATGTATGCCACCACTTTACAAAAATTGCTAAACACCATGCTGTGACTAATTACTTTAAAGTAGAAAAACATAGAAAAGAAAAGGAAAAGAGGGTTTCCCCTTAGAAACACATAAGGGATCTATGGATTCGGGGTCAGTATCTGTCTTTGTTGCAATGATATTGGAGAGATCGAAACTGTCATCATTTCCCAAATACACATAGAACTGGAAGAATAACATAAAGAGAGCGAAAAAAAAATGAAAAACCTTTTGAGTCAACATGGAAGAGACATAGGGTGTCCCAATGCCTTGTGTCATCCCCAAAAGAAAAAAGACCAAGAAAAACATGAAAAGAAAAGAAAAGATAATGAAAAACATTTTGGGTCAACATGGAAGAGACATAGGGTGTCTCGATGCCTTGCGTCATCCGCAAAAGTAAAACACAATCTACAAATGAAAATGAAAAGGATAAAGCTTACGACATATAGAAGAGTGAAGGTAAAAACAAAGAAATGCACAAAGAGAGAGAGAACACCAAACACAACGTCACAAAAAATAAAAGCAAAAATGAAAGAAAAAAGACTAGTAAAGCACATGCGAGTCAACCTAAAGTAGGTCAACCACATCCCTATCTCAATTTGTATAAGCGAAAGGTAGACAACGAACCTAAGGGACAATGACAAATGCATTACTAGGACAAGGCTATCTACTTCTTGCCCCCACTGAGTGCAAGACAAGAATGAGCTAAGGTAGGTGATGAGAAAGATCATGTAATAGTGAGAATAGAATGTTCTACAACTATTACATGGAAAAGGGGAATAGTTTAAGCGATTACTTCATAGAAATAATTTCCATCGAAGTGAAAGTTTTGTAATACTAACTTGAATGCACGACACTCATCGGTGCTATATTCAAGAGTTCGGTGGTATCAAAAATGTGGAACTTTCGCATTTTTAAGATATAGAACTAGTTTGTCTTTTATTGGTGGTAGTGTTATTAGTTCTTTGTTGAAAAGTAATTGCAGTTTCCTTTCACTTTCAAGTGACAGACAAGGAAATTTTAATTTTTGTAACTTATAAGGCCTTTTACACTTGCTAGATTCACCAAATTCTCTAGTTGAAGGTTGAGGGAGAGGACCTAGGGTGGTCCTCTCATCCTTGTCATTGTTATGAATTATTGGTTGTTCTTTAGGAAGGACATTCATATTGGGAGGAGAATATAAGATCACTTTACCATCACTATGAAGCCTTAGGTATTCTTTAGGAACTCTTATGTTGTGAGGGAAATCTTTATATCCTAACCCATTTACATGTTTTCATTGGTTCGTATTTTCTTTGGGAGTTGATGAATTTCATGTTCAATTGTTGTATCACATCCTTGTTTACTCAATATTATGAATCCTTTACCATATGTTTCTTCTAGATTGATTGGAGTGTTTGTTACTTTTTTATCATAGGATGGTTGAGTATTTGATTGTTTAGAGGAACTAGGTTCACCTATTGTAGGGAACTTAGGTCCAATTTTTTTTTCAATTTTAGAATATAAGTAAACAAACATTTCAAGTGGTGGTATTGTACGAAAGGTTGGTTGTTTCATTGATGAATAAAAGGATTCATTAGCTTCAAGGTTATTAAGACAATCGTTTGAGAACATATTCATGTTGCCATCATCTTATCCAATGAGGAGGACATGCATTAGGAGTTGATTGAGCATGAGCGTGTTCAATGCCATTAGGGTCATTACCAAAGGCACAACTTGACACATCTACCAAATATTTTAGGGACATCTAAAACTTTCCAAAGAACATATCCATGATGCAAGATTGAACAAATACACTTGAAATGAAATAAATTGGAATAACAACAATTTTGCAAACTGAAATAGAAAATTGAAGGCAACCAATGAAAGCACAAAAAAGCACTTGTAAACCTTGAAAACTAGAAAGTAAAAGTCAATATGGACTAAAATTCCAATAAGGGCGTCTTGTTCCTACTGGTGTGATTTTTAGGTTCGAAGGATTGGAACAAACATCAAACAGTAGAGAGAGGATTCCGAGCCAAAAACCTTGAGCGGGACTAAGATTCTAGGAAGGGTGCTTTAGTCCTAATAAAGGTTTTTTTCTGAAAAATATAAAATTTTGGATTATCTACAGTGTTCACAAGTTGCCTATTCAAGGTCTTGGTGTTTGGAAACAAAAAAGTATACCAATGAATGCAAGAAAAAGTAACTAGTGACAAGTAATTGAATGCAATTTTTCTCAATTTTGAATGTAATAACAATGTTTCTAAATGTAAGTAGGATGATGAATAATGCACATTTTAGTTTTTCAATGAGATAAAATGATGCAAGAAAGAAAAAATGCAACCTTTATGCACTTTCACTAATGCAAATATGAGAAACCCTAGATGTAGTATCACTAATGCAAGATGCAATGCAAGAATGAATGCAACCTAGATCTAGCATTTTAATAGACTCCAAATCAAAAAATGAATACTCAAAGAAGTCGGATTCACCAAAAGGAACCGTGTGGAAAAATGGTGATGCTACCATCTTTCTCCTATGGTCATTTCATAATGTCCTAGGAATCCTAATTAGATTCACTATCAACCTTAAGGGTGAGTCAATTCTCAACAAGGAAGACCTAGGAAGGGTTCTTTTGGGCTTTGAAAGGTTCACCACCAAGAAAAAGCTTGCAAAAGATAATTTAGCATTCAAATTACAAAACCTAACAATGCAAGCTAAATGAATGATGCAAATGATGAAATTATGCAACAACAAGTTAGGGTATGTGTACTTGGGAGTTCTAGAAATGTAATGAAGATTCTGGAACTGCAAAGAAGTTGTCAAAAAGTGTTATGGAGGACTAAGATGCCCTTACTGTTGACTTAGTCCCGCTATTGTTTTTGGGGCAAATATGGAATCTTTGGATGTCAAAATCGGATCTGAAAGAATCTCTACAAAATACCCTCAAGAGGACTAAGACACCCTAGGTGACGACTTAGTCCCGTTTGGAATTTTTGAAATATCCAAATGTGATCTTGAGGTCGAAAGTAAACAATTCCTTCTTCTCTGATCTCAGGTTTTGAAACTTTTGGATATGACCTGTAGGTGATTTTCCATGAAGATGATAACTTGGCAATGCAACTTTGCAACTTTACACTTGAAATGATCTTCAAGTCTTCAACCTAAATTTGCAATCACAAACACACAAGAGGGGAAAAACTTTTTGATTGTTAGTACAATGAGTTGAGGTGCATCTATTACAATAATTAATTTGTTGCTACTTCAAATTTATTAGTCTAAGCTCAATTTTGTGCCTTCGATTAGTTTTGTAGGCATGTATCTAATGTAAAATAAAATATACTTAGTTTGTATATTTTGAGACATTCATTTAAACAAGACAATAACGAGTTACTTGTTAACATCTTCACTAATATATTTCTCCATCTAAAATCCAACAAAAACATCACATTTAATGTATTTAAATTTTATACATTTAAGTCTACATTTATAATTCTAATACTAATTCTAAATTCCACAATTCACTATAATGAAATATTTGTCTTATATATTCTATTATACCCCTACAAATATAAATAATGTTTTTCAATTCTAAATGTTCACATCATGACCTAAAATTTTCTATTGTTTTGGTGATTGCCTTATTAAAAAATTAAATGTTTATATAAGTAGATGGTTCACATCATAACCTAGAATTTGATAATATTTTTGGTGATGACATTATTTAGAATAAAATTTTCCTTATATTCAAAATATTGGTGTTAGTATCTGATATATTGATTGTCCGCAAGGAAATATAATGTTTATATAAGTAGATGGTTCACATCATAACCTAGAATTTGATAATATTTTGATGGTGACATTATTTAAAATAACATTTTCCTTATATTCAAAATATTGATGTTAATATTTGAGATATTGATTGTCCGCAAGAAAATATATGTTCTTAATATAAACTTAATCAATCCCTCTCTTCCAACCTTATAACACCTAATAATGACTACTAATATTAATATTAAAAAATTGACTTTATTTAATTCGACAAACATCCCATCATACACTGTGACTTCTGATTTTTTCCATTGAGCTGACGAACGAATAATTCTATTTTTCTGCATAACTACAAACACTAGTGAAAACATAGACTAGAGAAGATCTGACAAATCAATTGGCAGCGTCGTGATTCGAACCAGCCAACAAACTCGCCCAAGTTGCTCTCCTATGTTTATTTTGGATTTTGTATTGATTTTAGCACAAGACAAATTTGCGTCCGCAAATGTAATGGAACAAGAAACATATAGAGATGCTGTTACAAGGATATAGAAAGAATAAAGAATGGTCTCTGCCGTGTTCGGTAAACAAATAACGCGTAAGAAATATTCTCACTTGTTGGAATATAAGCGATTACGTGCTGGTGTTAACGAGCAATGCGTACCCGTGGGGCAATCCACTGAAGTTGGTTTTCCAATATTATATTGACTAGTCGTTTGGAAATCACAAGATGACTACTGACAGAAAATAAATGCTCTTGTGATGCATTTTTCGTGCATAAATAAGCTACCGCTTTTCTATATTTGAAAAGTGAAAAAAAGTTATCAATCATGGCAGGATTGTCAAGTGCGCTGAAATTTGCGGTGCTTGCTTGTTTAATTTTCGTATCGCCATGGTCAGCGTGTGCAGCCATTGTGCATCGCAAGTTTACTGTAAGGAGTTTCCCATAATCCAGTATAACTAAGCATTATATTAAGCCTGAGGTCTAAGTTCTGTTTTTTAGCGTGTTACAGATTGGCACACAGAAGGTGACTAAAGTGTGTAGCACTCAGACGGTTGTAACAGTCAATGGACAGCTTCCCGGCCCGATTATAACCGTTCATGAAGGCGATAATCTGGTCGTTGAAGTGGAGAACAATGCACCGTATAATGTTACCCTACACTGGTAACAGAGATTCCAAATTATCATCTATTCAAGCTTTGGCTTAATATTAAAATTATAGTTGAGTTTTTTACTGTTTTGGTTTTGCAGGCATGGGGTGAGGCAGTTCAAATCCTGCTGGGCAGATGGAACGCCCTACGTAGCGCAATGCCCGATTATGCCGGGGAATAAATATACCTATAACTTTACTGTCACAGGACAGGAAGGGACGCTGTGGTGGCATGCGCATATCACATACCTGAGATCTACTGTGCATGGAACTTTGGTTATTTTACCCCGGGTTGGAAAGGCTTATCCTTTCCGCAAACCAGATGCTGAGATTCCTATTATTTTAGGTAGGTCGCTTTCTCGCAATCAAATCTCCCATCTTTAATTTCTTAGTGAAATGTCTATGAGAATGCTGTGTAAAAGATCTGTGTAATCTGGAAAGTCCTGCAAGTTTTGATGGGGTTGCTGCTTTTATTTGGACCTGTGTGAATAACAATACTATCTTAATTAGTGGCTTGGAATGGAGGATTCGTGTTGTTAAAATAAGAGAATCTGTTTTGTACAGTTGTTGATTGGGAAACTTTTTCAAACTTTTCTGCATTTCATTTTTCTATTTGAGAATGTTTCTCATTCGTTGTTTTTGTTGCTTTCTTGAGTTATTGTTGTTGCTGTATATATTGCTCTTTGATTTTCAATAAAATGTGTGAAAACTGTTTGCTGCAATTTATTGTGCAAGCATAACAAATTTATCATTTCTGCCTCTCTGTTTTAGTGATATATATTTTGTTTATTTAACTGTTAATGATGTACTGTAATTTTGTGGTATTTGTTTATTGTTTCTAACACGTGTTTCTTTCAACGACTTCATTGAAATAATTAAAATTAAAAAATGCGTAGGCTAGATTTTTTTAATTATCTATTGTTTTGGTTAAACGTGCATTTAGTACATTCGATGGACGTTGGCGTGATCATATGATTTTAGATAGAATATGATTGAAAAAGCTTAATGCTTTATGAAAAAGAGAAGAATACAGTCTTTTAATGTCGAGTTTCAATTTAATTTTCGTTTTGGTTATGGTATTTAGGTGAATGGTGGAATGCGAATGTAGAGGATGTGCTAGCTGATGCTGTTCGAAGGGGAGCTGTACCAAATGACTCTGATGCATACACTATCAATGGCCAACCGGGAGACTTCTTCCCCTGCTCTGCAAATGGTTTGTGCACCAGCGAACAATTAGTTTTAAAAATTATACTTGTTTTGTAGAGATAACTATTTAATTAATGAATTGTGAATGCAGAGACCACGAGGATTTTGGTTGAGAGAGGGAAAACCTACCTCCTAAGGATCGTAAACTGTGTGATGCTTCATTCGTACTTCTTCAA
Source organism: Sequoiadendron giganteum (assembly GCA_007115665.2). Classification (NCBI taxonomy): domain Eukaryota; kingdom Viridiplantae; phylum Streptophyta; class Pinopsida; order Cupressales; family Cupressaceae; genus Sequoiadendron; species Sequoiadendron giganteum. The sequence goes on from CM021109.1 coordinate 629,405,087, forward strand.
AATTGCCAACCACCTAATGACTGTTGTGGCAGTGGATGCCGAGTATACGAAACCATATACAACTGATGTATTGCTCACGCACCCAGGGAACACCATGGATGTCCTCATTACAGCTGGCCAACAGTCGGGGCTCTTCTACATTGCTACCCGCGTGTACAATAGCCAACCTCTGGGTACTGATTTCTTAAATACCACAACAACTGCAATATTACAATACAAAGAATGCAGTAATATGTCTGTTCCTGTGCTGCCAACTCTTCCCGCATTTAATGATACCGCCACAGCAATCAATTTCAGTAGCAATCTTAGAAGTCTGAATCCGTCAGTACCACAGACTGTTGACGTGGAAATGTTCATAACAGAGGGCTTGGCACTCGTAAGCTGTCCAAACAATTCGTGTGCAGGTATCAATGGCGGGAGAGCAGTTGGAGCCTTTAACAACATTTCATATGTCCAGCCAGATTTCTCTATATTGCAGGCTTATTATTTTGGTATAGATGGAGTATTTACCACAGATTTTCCTGATAGACCTGCAAGAGTATATAATTACACAGGAACTGTGCCATTGAGCCTTTGGGAACCTGAATTAGGAACAAAGGTAAAAGTTCTGAGATTCAATAGCAATGTGCAAATAGTGTTTCAGAATACCGGAATTATTACGATTGAGGATCACCCTATACACCTTCATGGCCATAATTTTTATGTTGTGGGGCATGGCTTTGGAAACTATAATTCTCACACAGATCCTGCAAAATTTAATTTGGTAGATCCTCCATCGGTGAATACCAACGGAGTTCCTCCTGGTGGGTGGGCGGTAATTAGATTTACAGCCAACAACCCAGGTAAGCTAGTTTCAATTCTATATATTTTCATTTACAAGCGTTGTTGAATCGAATTACTGTGATATGATCTTTAAAAAAAAAAAGGCATCCTAGTTTGTAGTCATCTAAGATTGATCCATATTTTATTTCATGCATAGTATTTCATAAGAATCACAATATAAATGTTTCACTTACATGCCATGAACTATAGTACAAATAATTCAGTTACATTTATTTTATTTAAGCTCATAAAATGATGAGCCTTCTCGTAGATCACCTATCCTAGTAAATATATGTTTCTTAGTCTAAAATGGCTATTACTTCTTTCCAACTTATTGGCAGTTTTTTTATGTTGTTATGAAACAGGAGCTTGGTTGATGCATTGTCACTTTGAATCTCATTCAGAACTTGGTTTCGACATGGTATTTATTACAGAAAACGGGCCAAGAAATTCAGACAAATTGCCAGCGCCTCCTTTTGATCTACCCAAATGCTAGGTGGATATGTTTTTTGCATCCATCCTATAGCTCTTGTAAATTAAGAATCATGCCTTACATATATTTACATTCTTTCAATTAAGGCCTTTCTAAAACTAGAGATTTATTGGGTTTAGTTTTGTAGGTGCTGTTAACATTTATTTTGCCATTAGAGTAAGAGTTATAAAATTTGAAACAAAATTAGATTAAAATAATATGATAATAGACTAAGAGGATATAATGAAAGAATTTGATAAATCAGTATAAGTTTTATTACATCATATTTTATGATCTATTATTACAAGGAAGATAAAAATATTTCACAAAATTTATAGAACCAATTTCTTAAAGAGAGATCAAATTTATAAGGAAACACAATAATGAAAGGTGATGGTCACCAATAAACCTTACCAATGATAAGAAGGATAAATTAAGAAATAGATACAGAGCTAAGAACTATAAGAACTATAAAGGACAATGGAAAATGAACACTTAAAGAAAAGAGTAAGTGAATTATTTTGCAAATATGAAGATGCAACAATGGTGAAGTTATAGTTGCATATAAATTATTAACAAATGATTTAAGAAAATAATAATATACAAATGAAGGATTACATGAAGCCTAAATAGTAGTGTGGGAACCCTAAGACCAATTAAATCAATGAAATATCCAATAGTATGATCACACAAGAAGAAGTGCAATCATATAGGAATAACTAGTAAAAAGTAGCTAGGAGAGAGAGTGAGAGAGTTCCATGGGGATCCAATAATTTTCAAAAGATGAGTTTACAAGATGATTGAGAAGGAAAGAGAGTTGGACTCATTCATGTAGATGAATTTTTGTCATAGTGAAGTGTTATAATAAGTTTCAAGAGCCACCTAAATCAACAACTAACATCTAAACTATAAAAATAATGGGATGCCAACAAACTTGTGTAGATGTCCACACACCATGTTGTCATCCTCAATAAAATGCTAGAAATAAAATCAAGCATGTTAACATTAGGAAGATAGAATAAGATATAGAAGTTGGGAAATTGGTGAAGGAGTGAGGCTAGGATCATTGTTTAAGTGTACCCTAAAACATGGTAAAGGAGGTAGAGACTAGATTGAGAACAATTTGTACAACTAAAATTATGGGGTATACAATTTTTGACTTTACATTTTGATCCTAGTTTAGAGGGATTGTGCCACTAGGCGATAAAGCTATGCTAAAGTATTGAAATAACTTTTGAGAAATTATTAAATATTTTGAGGACACAAAAAAGAATATGTAGATTCATTGGTTAGATATACAATAAAACATACTAAAGAAGGAAAACACCAAAGTGAAAAAAACTTGTACTACCAAATTTATGGGGCATGTAATTTTTGAATTTATATTTTAATGTCATTTTAGAGGGCTAGTGTCATTAGGTGATAAAGCTATGCTAATTACTAAAATAATAAAAAAAAAAAGTATTAGGATACAAAAAGAATATATAGAAATATCAATCAAGAAGACTCATGCCCCCAACCAAAATATGTAAAACCAAATATGTTAAATAAACATAAATCATACAACATAGATTCATATAAAATTATATGACATGCAAAATAGATGGGTCAGACCATCATATTTATATTGATCTTCATAATAAAAATCACTAGAGATAAAATCTTATAGGGTGAGAAGAATGTGATGAGTATAATATTTATTTGAGGAAGAATAAAATAATTCATATGAAGAGAAAAATAATATATTCAATATGAGGAGAAAAAATATAATAGATATGAGGTGAATGCCAATGATTCAAGGTTATATTGCTCTATCTATCACTAGGAATCATGAAAATAAATTGGTAAAAATAAATCACTTGCACAAGTGTACTATATTGCTAGGTGATTTTAGATATTTGAAAAAAATTAGGATCACTTAGGCTACCATGCTCTATGGCTTTGAGAGCTAATAAATATGGTGAGAGATCAAACACACCTCTTTGAGTCACCATGATTGTGCTTTAATTCATTAAGCACATTAATCATATGCAAAATTAAGGGTAGAATACTCCCTCTCCTATTTTTACTTGGAATTAGATGAGAGGTGTTAAGTGGGAATGAGATTTAAGATCCAACAAGTGAATTAACCTAGACCTATCTTTATTCTTTGGCTTAACATTATAACATTAACCAACTAGGGTTTAATGATTAGATAACCACCTCAAAGGAGAGCTAATTTGCTAGGGTTTGGTTCCTTTGTTATAAAGAGGGCAGATTTGTTGTGTGTTTTAATTAGCCTAATTGACATAAACCCTAGATCTGAAAATATAATTTATCGCATAGATGAAAATGAAAAATTATAGAAACAAACACATATCTAGAATATGAAGACAGAGGGGCACTTGTACATGAAATTTTAGATTGAATTGCATGGACAGGGGTGATAGGGTGCCCTAATTTGGGTGTTTTGAGGTCTTTAGATGCTATATCACTCTATTATAGTTTTCTCTTTGCTCATGTATCTTTTTCTTGATGACAGTTTCAGATATGACCTACACAAATGAAAAAGAGGGGAAAGGTTGTGTTGTATAAGATTTCCCAACTCCACAACAATAAATGATAATGGTATAAATCATGTGTCCTAGGTTGAGAAGAGGAAAAGTAAACAATAAATGACTATAATAAATAAATGATAATTGATAATGTTACCTATGCAAGAAACCCCTATCGAAGTGATGTCACACCATCAATTCCAAAAGAGTTGACGATGGATGATTGAATTACATTCAAGACCCTCAAGGGGTTAGTCCACATAGCACAATATATTGTTGTAGATAGCATGTAGGAAAGATATTACATATATCACATAATTTACATATAATTATTGCTCATATTTCAAAATAGATTGTTCTAATTCTCAAATATGAGGGAATTTTTTTTTTATATGCATCCCAATTGATCTATTTGTAAATAGGTTGACTCGGGATCATTTTTTAATCGCGGGTGATCCCACAAAGCTGGTTTACAATTTCTGAGAGGAACTAATTTTTGTTGAAATCACATATTTTTAGAAAATATAATGATTTAAGCCTTTATAATTTCCATTTTAAGGATTCCAATTGAAGAGGCTTTGATCAAACCACCTTATATCAAACCCCTTTGGATAGAACCTCACTAGTTTTACACCATATCTATAAATGAGTCTCCTTTACACCTATCAAAATGTTGATAAAAAATCACTTTTAATTTACCTTCTGGGGGATCAAATGAATTCATTTAAAATTTATTTCAAATGATTATGGTAGTCCTCGAAATCAGCTATCCCACAAATATAATTTTAATATGTTTTGGTTTTATTATGTATGTGTTTTTTTAGTTTTATTAAACATAGATTTTTCACTGAAAATCAAGCTCTATGTTTTGCACATGTGGAAAAATAGCTAATTATCAAAATAATTTAAAAAAAAAAATGTTCGTGATGGGTATTGATGTCCTTGATCCATTAAAAAAATAAAAAATTGAATTTTGATACATACAGAAAAAGTTAGGTTGTATACAGTCTGCCTATGTTTGAATTGTAATTGGTTTGACTTCGAAACTCTATTAAGGAAAAAATATTCAATAAAATACTATGATACCAAATGAAAGTGCTAGATATCGTAGTTACAAATCTAAATTCAAAAAAAATAGAATTTTATCCTTCATAATTTTTTTTTTATGTTGTATACGGTGAGTGTCACTTTTTTAAAATGTTGTTTTCTGAAAAAACCATTTTTCATGGGAGATGGAAAAAGAAGTGCAATCTTATTCCAAAAAAAATGAAAAAAATATTTTTATAATCTATAGAAAAAATTCGAAGAGACTCTAGTTTGCATCATCTTCAAATTCCTCATGGTTTAGCCGCTATAGGTGCCCGAATGTGAAGATTTAGTTAAAAATAATAATTTCAGTGTCTAGTTTGGCCAAAACTTGTAAGCCACTATTGTGGGATCACCCTCGCCAAAGGCTGACACTCAAATTTTATAACTCTTAAAATCATATTATTGGAATAGGGTGCCTAACACTTGTGTATGATGCTTTTTGTCCCAAAATTCTAGGGATGTTAGGGAATTAAATATATTTTCCCAATATGGCTCCAAAATGAGAAAATTATTAATACATTTAATTGTATATGAAAAATAGGGTGTCAATATAGTGTTCAATTATCAAGGGTGAAAATTTACTACACTACAAGAGGTAAGTATAGGAAGATAAATAAATATTGCATTTGATGATATGAAATGTCTCTAAAAAATAGGTGAGATATTTTTCAAAATAAAAATTAAATATGAGTGCAAGTATGTTTGAGAAGGAGAATTTCAAAACAACTATTGCAAGTGTTATCCTAGGGAGTGTTAGTACCACAAAAATAATATATTATAGAATGACCAATTAGGAAAATATAGAGAGTGTGGGAGCCCACTTATTATCCTATTGTCATTCAACAATGTCCTAGGAATCCTAAACGGATTGACTGTCAACCTCAAAGGTGAGTCAATTCTCAACAAGGAAGACCTATGAAAGGTTATTTTAGTCTTTGAGGGGTTCACCACCAAGAAAAATCTTGGAAAAGACAAATAAGCATTCAACTCATAAAATCTAACAATGAAAGCTAAATGAATGATGTAAATAATGAAATTATGCAACAACAAGTTAGGGTATGTGTACCTGGGAACTCTAGAGATGTAATGAGGATTCTAGAAATGCAAAGAAGCTGTGAAAAAGTGCTATGGAGGACTAAGACACCCTTACTGTTGACTTAGTCTCGATGCTATTTTTTGGGGAAAATATACAATCTTCAGATGTCGGAAGCAGATCTAAAAGAATATCTGAAAAATACATTCTAGAATTTTTGAATGAGGTCCTGAGGTCCAATGTCTGCACTTCCTTCTTCTTAGATCTTAGGTTCTGAATCTCCTAGATTTGGCCTATAGGTGAGTTTTCGTGAAGATGACAACTTTGTAATGCAATTTTTCCACTTTGCAACTCTGAACTTCAAATGATCTTCAAGTCTTCAACCTAAATCTACAAACACAAACACACAAGAGGGGAAAAACTTGTTGATTGTTAGTAAATGGGGGTTTTCCTTGGTAAAACCCCTTGTTGGTAATTAAACCTTGAAATGAAATGAAATGGAGGGAAATGATGAATGAACAACATCCAATGTTACAATTCACCAAACCCTTGCAATGAAGTTGCAAAATTGTATGAAATGGCTAGCTTGCACATAGATCTTGAATCTAATGAATGCTTGATAGATCTTGACTTGAATTTCTCGCTTGAATCGAAACCCTACATCACAAATATTATGTCAAAAACACACATGATGCAACAATCTCCTTGATATGATGCTTTAATCTTGATGATGGCTCCAAATTCTTGATGAATTGCTCTTGATCTCATAAAATTGCCTTAGGAATGAATACTTGAATGCTTAGGATGAAAATGAATGAATGAACCTTGTATTTATACCTATTCATGCTTAATATCTTGAAATCACACCACAAAAAACTAACATATGAATTCATTAATTAAAGGGGGAAAAATCCCGCCAGAATTTGAAATTAAATCCTGAAAAAAGCTTAAGGGGGACTAATATGCCCTAGGTGGTGTCTTAGTCCCAAGTCTTAAAAAATTGGGGCACAGACTACAAAAAGGGGCCCATTTAAGGTTCCATTGAAAAGGGGATCCCAAGACCTTTGGGGGAAAAAGATGCCCTAGGTGGCATCTTAGTTTTGACCCAAAAATTAGGGACACTCAGGAAAAATCATTAAATTATCTTTCATCCATTGATGTTTGTCAGGATTTTCCAAAAAATGTATAGTTTATAAGGCTTGTGGATGCAAATAGGACTATTTCAAATATAAATAAGGATAAATCAAGCAAGACATTCCCAAACAAGTGTGAAAATGCAAGGGTATGCATTTTCCTACACTATATTTAGCCCCCACTTTAGTGAGAGAATGAAATTTCTTCAAACTCACACTAAAGTAGCCAACCACACAATCAAAAGGGCTTCAAATGTATGAATTATAGTAAGATAGGATGCCAATAACCAAGAGGGTAGCCAAGCCCCCAAGATCAAGATCCTATGGAAGACCAACATAGGAACAAAGGAACACACTTGTAGATGATATATGAAGCCATAACCAAATCGCAAACATACACCATCAAAGATAGAAAAAATAAAAAATGAAAAATGAAAATGAAACGGATCAAGCTTCAACTGGCCTTCCAACATGTTATGGACTAAGTCTAGGCTGTTTGTCGAAAAAGGTTTACAAGTGGAACACGTTGTCTACTATGAAAATAAAAACGCATGCTCACAAGGGCTAGTGAAGCTAGTTGTTCACTAGGTGAGCCCCAAGAGGTCCTTATCAAAGACATACCCCCATGACTATGATAAGGATAAAAATGCTTGCTCACAAGGGCTTGTGAAGCTAGTTGTTCACTAGGTGAGCCCCAAGGAACCATATCAAAGCCATACCTCCATGACTTTAATAAGGTATAAAAAAAATGCATGCTCATAAGGGCTAGTGAAGCTAGTTATTCACTAGGTGAGCCCCAGGGGACCATATAAAAGCCATACCTCCATGACTTTAATAAGGTACAAATAGAAAATGTAATGCAAGAAGAAAGAAGAATGTTCGAAGGGATTTTTCTTAGTTCATGTGAGGTATTAATCTTAGGGGACATTGTTTCTAATGTTTGTAAGAGATGACCAATCAAAGGATAAAAGATTCACAACTTAGGGAATGCAATGTGTCACATTACCACTAAGAGGAATGTAATATGCTAAGATAGATTGAGATTTTGAAGGACATTACTCCCAATGTCACCAAAAAGAGAAAGACACATGGCACGAAGTAAGAAAATCACATCAAGGAACATGAAAATGCAAATGCAATCATGCAATTTGAAATAATTCCAATGTATTCCCCCACTTTAAATAAATCACTAAAATCCATGATGTGAGCTATTAATTTAAAGTAGACCATTATGGAAAATAAAAAGGAAAAGAGGGTTGCCCCCTAGAAACACATAAGGGATCTATGGATTTGAGGTCAGTATTTGTCTTTGCTGCAATGACATTAGAGAGTTGGTAACTATCATCATTCCCTAAATAGACACAGAACTGGAAGAATCACACAAAGTGAAAAAAAATTAAAAACCTTTTGAGTCGAAATGGAAGAGACATAGGGTGTCTCGATGCCTTGCGTCATCCCCAAAAGGAAAACAAAAGACAAAGATGAAAAATAAAAGATAAAGAAAATATTTTGGGTCAACATGGAAGAGACATAGGGTGTCTCAACGCCTTATGTCATCCCCAAAAGGAAAACACAAGACAAAAATGTAGATGAAATAAAAAGATCAATGAAAAGGAAAAAGCTTACGACATATAGAAGAATGAAGGTATAAATAGATGAATGCATAAAGAGAGAGGGAACATCAAATAAAACATTGCAGGGATTACATTATGCATGTGCAATCATACAAAAAGAAAGAAAAAATAAAATAAAAAGACTAGTAAAGCACATAAGAGTCAACCATCTAGCAGGTCATCCAAATCTCAATCTTGTTTAGTATATGTGGAATTCAGATCACTAGTGAGAGGGACAACATCAAGTGATGTACTAGGAGAATCACCAAGTTCAACACATGGTGCATCACTCGGTTTTGGAGGATCATCATGGTTATTATCGTTTAACCTCATAGAAGAGGAAAATAACAAATTCAACTCACTATGCACTTGCTCATCAATTTTATCTATTTCTTCATCATCATCCAAGTTAACCACAACAGGAGGACAAATGATATTATCCATAGAAGGTGTTGGTCCTTGGTGTGTTGGAGACATAGGATCTATTTGTTCTAGTAATGGAGGAGGCTCATCATTATTGCTTCTTCCAAATTGGGATTTTTTTTTTCAATGTTATTCTCTTCGTTCATCTTGCGAGAAATAGCATGATGTCTACGCCTACACTCTCTAGAATTTTGGTTCCTTTTATTATGATTTTCAAGTTGCGTTTGTGTAGGAGTGGGTTGGTCAACCATAGGTTCCTTTTCATATTGTGATGGAAGAATGGGAGAAACCATGGAAGGTTGTTCAACAACTTTCTCTTTGGATTTATAAATTTGCTTAGGAGGTAGATTTGGACTTGTTTGGTTTTCTCTTGGTCTCTTGTAGGAAATAGGTAAAGGATTTTTGATGGACAGGTCTTGGTTTGTTGGAAGGGCATTAGGCTTAATATTGTTTTCTTAAAATGATAGAGGTTCAAGAATGGGTGGAGGAAAATTTCTCAAGGGATAATTTGGTTATGCATTTTTCTTTGAAATTTTGGTAGGATAGGAAAAGGAAGTCATCACGGGGTCTTATAAGTTCCATGGTCTTAGGCCAAAAATAATCTAATTTTTTTTTCCATGGGAATATGGAGGTTTAAAGCCACAATGGTTTACAATGAATATTTCATTGCCAACTGGAAACTTTAAGCACTTATGGACAACAGATGGGACCACATTCATGGAGTGAAGCCACTTGTAGCCTAGCTTCACACAAAATTGATCTGAATTAGAGATGATAAAGAATGATACATTTGATTTATTCAGTCGTACTTGTAAAGGGAGTGTGATCAAGCCCATCGTAGCATGAGCAAAAAAATCATGCATTTTAATCCATGCTTTCAGTTTGTCATATCTATCTTGAGTAAGTTCATGCATATATAATAGTTCTTAGATTGTGATCACATTCTCTCCACATACGAGATCAATTTAAATCCTAGGGGTGGGCCTGCTATTGATTCTACTGGATATGTAAAGAGGACCATCAGGTGCATGTTTGATTGTTTCTTCTGAAGAGAAAGTAATTGATTAGTTGAAAAATGGATTCTTTATGGTTTTGGACATAGAACATCACTTTTCTCTAACTAACATTCATGGATTCCCTAGAGATCTTAATCCAATGAAGAACGAAGGAAGAGATCTAACAATAGGGTATCTTTGGGTATGAATTAGGATTACAAGAGGGGTTCACTGCCAAGTTTAAACTTGGAAAAGATAATGACATGCAAGATGAAATGCAAAACCTAGTTTGATGCAATGTTGTACTAAATGAATTAGAGATGCAAACAAAGCAAAATAGAAAGCTATAAAATAGAAAGTGTGCACTTGGAAACTTGAATAAGATGGAAGAGAGCTCTAAAATCTTGAAAAACTTGATTTTTTGGCCTAGTGGGACTCATTCGCCATTCTAGGAAAATCAGTCCCAGATCTGGGTCTTTGCACAAGAGTAAGTTTCAACCAAAAGGGTATCCAAATTTGCAAATATATCTAGAAAACACCTATAGTGGGACTAATTTTCTACTTGTGGCAAATGAGTCCAGTTTGGATTTTTTGGAAATTCAAAGTCTAAATCTTCTCCTACCAGTCTACTTAATCTATTCCTCCAGGTTCCCAGATCCGAAACTCTGATTTTAGGGATGTAGATGACCTTTTAGTGAAGATTATGACCTTGAAAATGGGGAGACAACTCCAACAAGCTTGTAACCTAATATTAAATGATCTTCAAGTCTTCAAAGCACCTAGATCTACAATTACACAAAGAGAGAGAAAAAAGTGTTGATTGTTAAGGAATAGGGGTTTACCTTGGTCAAACCCCTTTTAGGTAATTAAACCAAATGATGAAAAAATGAAACAAGGACATGAAACATGAAACATAGGATATGAAACATGAACAATGATAGATTGAATAATATCTTGTAAATGATGCTTTGTAAATTTGAAACTCAACATGAAATGACCATGAAAGATGTAGATCTTGATCTTTGACAATATGAATAAAACAATGCTTGCTCTTGGATCTTCAATGCTACATCAGAACACTAGCTCACTAACATGCTTGATGGTTGATATGCTTGACATGATGATGGATCTTGAATTTCCACAACAATGGATGAAAAATTCTTCCCTTGAATGCCTTAGAAATGATCTTGAAAGCTATCTTGATGACCTTGTGAAGACTTGGAATGCTTAAATCTTGCTTTCTTGACTTGATATCATGTAGGCTTATGTTTCTTATGTGAAATAAGGATTTGAAAGCTTGTTTATATAGGAAATACACTCAAATGACTATTAATTGGATCCCCAAGGCCGACATAGGAAAACTTTAAACTTAAAACCCAGTTTTTCTTGTTCAATCCTTGAAAATAGCTCAAATGGGACTCATTCGCCAAGCTGGGCAAATGAGTTCCACCTGGATGTGACTCATTTTCCCAAAGTGGTGAATGGGTCCCATAGGGCCTATTTTTCTAGCTAGAATGTCAGGGAGTGTGAAAATTAAGCTTATATGTTGATATTGTCTAGTTTTTAATCACAATATGCCTTGGGATGCACAATATAGGGTCATAGGGGCCTATTAATGATGATATAAAGGTAATAAATGCAATAGGGCCCAAAATCCATTGTGAAAGTATAAATAAATACACTTTAGGATACTAAATTAAAGCAAAATTGGGTCTATTTAGCTTAGAAGCGCATTAAATACCATGTGAATGTGTAAAACACATTACAACACTAGATTAGGTCCACTTTAGTTTACAAGCCTCCCAAATTTAATGTGAAGATGTACATAAATATATTTTACAACATTAAATTGGGGAAAAGTTAAGTTTATTTAGCTTTAAGAGGGGCCAAGACCTAATGTGGATGTGTAAAACATATAACAACACTACATCAAGGTGAAATTAAGTCCAATTTATCATTAAACACTCCCAAATTAAGCAAGTGATACTTATTTCTACACTACATTTAGCCTCCACTCTAGTGAGAGGACAAACTGGGTTCAAAATCACACTAAAGTAGACATTCAAGAGGGGTCCAATCATACCAATGCGGATGGTCTAGGATAACAAAGATTGAGGAAGCGGTGAAGCCCCCAGGATCCAAGTTCCTATGTCAAACCAACATAAGAACAAGAGGACACACACAAGGTTTATAATATGCAACATAAAGATACATGATCATGCAATGCCAATAACTAAAAGAAAGGAAAACAAAAATAAGCAAAAATAAAAAGGTGGATCAAGCTTCTACTATTTGTCCAACACAATGTGGATCAGATCTAATAGCATTTTTCCAGCAATGCACACTCACTCTGAGGTAATGGAGCTCTTGGTTGTTCGTTGGGTGAGTATTCCAAGAGGTGAGACACATACACACCTGGCTAGTATGCGATCACACAAACACACAAGTGGCTATGGGGAAAGTCATTCCTCGATCGGGCTTTCCGCTCAAACCATACCAAAGTTATACCTCCTAATAACTTTAATAAGGTGCCACACAAAATATAATTTTGAGCTTAATGAGGAAAGAAAAACTTCGTATGCTTGGGACTCATGAACAAACATGATGGCTATATAGGCATGCAAGCTATGTTATGCAAGGTGGCCATGCCGAATGCAAAATAGGAAATGTTCAAAGAAGTCATGCTTATTTCATGTAAGGTTTTTAACTTAGGGAGCATCGTGCCTGATGTCTCCAAGAGAGGACCAATCAAAGAATATTAAATTCACAACTTAGGGGATGTTGTGTGTCACATCAAGCCACTAAGAGGAATGCAATATGCTAAGAGAGATAAAACTCCTAAAGGACATCACACCCAATGTCATCCACAAAGAAAAAAATGCATCATATGAAATAAGAAAACTTGCACCATGAACCATGAAAAGAGAAAAATTTAAAAGAATAATGTCAATTTATGCCCCCACTTTAAAGCGGTTGATAACACCATTGCTATGAGAAAAAGTAGAAGAAGACAAGAGAGATTATTTAGAAATACCTATGCCAAGTCATATGTTTCCAAATCAAATTACTTCATGAATAAGTATGTCACATGAGAGTCAACTTAAGGCATGTCATCCACATCCCAAGCTTGCTCTTATATGTACGGGTAAGTGCACAAAGATGGTTCCAAAAAAGGGGACTTAAGTGGACAACTTTTTTATGAAATCAGGAAATAGTGACCTTGGACGTGAAATTGAGGATAGTTACACTCAAAATTTTGAGATGGAACAAAAACAAGGATCGAAGTGCTCCGAGTCTAATTTCTAAAATACTAATTTATTTTTAAAATGGTTTATATTAAGGGGTTCAAAAGAGGGACGTACACAAATTGGTGTTGTTTTTGTTAGAAAAACATTACATAGCAACTCTCGTACAACCCTCGTATAGTGAAATTTTTTATAGTATTTTTAAAATCGCAACAGTCAGAAGTTAGCTAACAATATGTAGTTGATGCACGATTTTTTTGATAATTTTTTAATGAATATTTAATTTTTTACTAATTTTCGAAGTGGACATTTCCTGAAAAATAGAATTTTGGCCATGCTACACCTAAATTTTTTGGAAACTAATTAATTTTTTCTTGAAAATTTGTAGAATGGATTCTAGTTTATAAAAATGTAATTTATTTGAAAATTCGTTGAACGGTTAATTTATAATGAAAAAAATACCAAACATTGCTTTTTGGCAAAAAAAAGACATACAAATAAATAAATTATGGATGAAAGGCTTAACATTTTTAGAAAGTGAAAAAAATTACATCATTGGATAGCTAAGAGAGAACCCAACATTGCCCATGTGTTCGATTTTTTTTTATATTGAACCACGTGCAATCCTGACTGTGAGCACAAACTCGATTATGTGAAATATGGTAGATTTTTTAAAAACACGTCTTTGGTCATTGGGAATGCCTTCCAAGCCTTTGGGTTGGTATTCCAAGGCAAATACCAAGCCTAAGGCTTGGGAATTCCCAAAGTAAGATATAACGTGAGTGCATTATAATCCGCTCATGTTATATTTCAGTTTTGACATTGTTTTTGCTTCTGTGGGAAACATGTCGACTAAGACATAACACGAGCGCATTATAACGCACTCGCGTTATGTCCTCCTTTATGTCAAATGCAAATATATTAAATTTATGCTGATATATTTGTATGTTTGTATGTACATGTATGCATGCTTGTATGTATGTACGTATGCCTGTATGTATCAATGCATATATATTGTATGTATGTATGTAAGATTGTATCTACACACATGTATATATGTATTTAAAGGGAGGGAGAATTTAGAGAGAGAGAGAGAGAGTTTGGAGAGATGGAGAGGGGGTGGAAGTGAGAGTTTAAGAGAGAGGGAGTGGGAGAGAAGGGGTTGGAGTGAGAGGGAATTAGTTAGGTAGGGTGGGAGGTATAGAGGGAGGGAGAGAGAGAGAGGGGGGAGAGAGAGATAAAGAGAAAAAGAGAGTTATGTAGGTAGAGTGCCAAAGGGAGAGACTTGAGAGTGTGAGGAGGGTGAGAGGGAGAGACTTGAGAGATAGGTAGTGAGAGGGAGTGTGAAAGAGAGGGAGTGAGAGAGAGAGGGGTGGGAGAGAGAGGGAGTGAGAGCGAGAGACTTGAGAGAGGGAGAGGGTGTGGGAGGGAGTGACTTGATAGAGGTAGAGAAACAAGGAGGTGGATTGAGAGGGAATTATCTAGGTAGGGTGGAAGGGATAGATAGAGAGAGGGGATAGAGATAAAGAGAGAGTTACTTCGGTAGGTTGCCAGAGGGAGAGACCTAAGAGAGACAGGGGGTGGGAGGGAGAGACATGAGAGAGAGGGAGAGAGAGGGAGTGGGAGAGAGTGGGATAGAGTGGGAGGGACATAGAGAGAGGTGGATAGAGGGAGTGAGAGAGGGTGGTAGGGATTGATTGCATGAGAGGTACGTAGAAAGAGGGAGACAGTAGATAGAGACAATTAGAGAGGGTAGGAAGGAGGGAGGGAGATGTGATAAGTATATATAGAGAGAAAGTGATAGGGTTTGAGGGTATAGGGTTGAGAGATTAGGCTGGAATACCTATAGGGTTGATGGTTTCTAGGGTATTAGGGTTTAGGTTTGAGGGTTGAAGGAATAGGGTCGATGGTAGAGGGTATTTGGTTGAGAGTATAGGGTAGAAGGTTTAAGGGTTTAGGGTTAAGGGTTTACTTGGTTGAGGGTAGATGGTTGAAGGATTAGGTTCAGGGTCCAATGTAAGGGGTAGAGGGTATAGGGGTAGAGGGTTTAGGGTTTAAGGATTGAGGGATTAAGGGTTGAGGGTTGAGAATTAAGGGTTGAGGGTTTAATGTATAGGATATAGGGTATAGGGTATAGGGTTGAGGGTTTAAGGGTCAAGAGGGTTGAGGGATTAGGGTAGAGATTTTACTAAGTGGGTTTAAGGGTTGTGGGATTAGGGTTGAGAGTAGAGGTTAGAGGATTGACGGTAGAGGGTAGAGGGTTTACGGGTTAGGGTTTAAGGGTTTAGGTTTTAGGGTTGAGGGATAAAGAGGTTATAGAGTAGAGGGTATAGGGGTTGAGAGATTATGGTTTAAGGGTTGAGGGTTGAGGGTTGAGGGATTAAGAGGGTATAGGGGTTGAGGGATTAGGGTTGAAGGGTTGAGGATTGAGGGATAAGGGTTGAGGGTTGAGGAATTAAGAGGGTATATGGGTTGAGGGATTGGGGTTTAAAGGTTGAAGGTTGAGGGTTGAGGGATTAAGGGTCAAGAGGGTTGAGGGATTTGG